>JACAXG010000001.1:19224839-19740066 GCA_018881555.1 Amblyornis subalaris | reverse complement strand
AAAGAAAAGAAAAGAAAAGAAAAGAAAAGAAAAGAAAAGAAAAGAAAAGAAAAGAAAAGAAAAGAAAAGAAAAGAAAAGAAAAAAGAAAAGAAAAGAAAAAGCAGTAAAAAGGAAGGAGGGAGGAAAAGCAAACAAGTTATATAAATCGGATGACAGATTCTTATGAAATGAAGAAAAATAATTTTTATGCGTAGGAAGCAAGCAGTTTCCCTTTACTTATTTACAAGCATTGTATCCATACTCAAATTCTAAAAAAAAATATTTTAAATGCTTTTAATCCTTTAATTCCTTGCAGCCATTAATACTTGAAAATCTTTGAGCTGCAGGAGTTTTAAATCCTTTATTTAAGCTAGTTCAAACATCAATAGTTCTCTGGTCCATATGAGATAACCTCTTATTTTCAAAACATTTCTTATTTTCCTCAGTCCCTGGTATTGCCAAGGTTTCGTCTCTGATCTTGTAATTTCAACATTTTCTGAATTGTAACAAATCTAGTTTTTAATCAGTATCAATATAATCCAATGTTTGGAAGTTGGAATACTTATTTATAGATTAGTAGTTTAAACTTCTTAAACAGATCATGAAAAGTTTTATGCATTAATCCTCCTTAACACATTCCAATTTTAGGTGAATCTGGCTCTGATGTATCATAGCATATGTAGAACAGCTTTAAATTATATGATCTTTCAGTACCTTTGACAATGTACATAGCAGGTTCACAAGCATATATATAAATCCTCGCTACTCTTCTTTTTTCCTCCCCCTCAAATTCCAAACAACTTTGAAGTAGAAGGAATCTTCAAGATGTTAGCTTGTGATATAACTATTTTTTATGCTGGAATTGTAAAAATTAACCAGATCAAGGCAAATAAACTCATCTTTATGTGTACACAGGAGTCAAAAGCATTCTGAGCACAGCCTGCATTAATGGAACTGTGTTTAAGCCTATTCTAAATGATTCTGCTAAAACAGATATTATACACCAGATGCTAAAATCAGTGCCAGAAAATACTGCCACAGCAAAGAAAGAGCTCAGCAAAGACAAATTTCACAAGTAAATCCATGCCAAACATCCATCCAGGACTTGTTTGTACATTATAGGAATCAGCTATTTTGAATATGTTGCAAATATATAATGAAAGAGATAGAACACTTGCATCACCTCTAGGAGTGAAACAGATGCTTTATTTTTGCAACTTAAAATTGCTACTTTAGAAATTACAGAGCTACACTAGATTCCCAAGTTCATTTTCAATGCATGAAAGTGAAAACTTAACATTATCAGAATAGGTGACATCCAAACAAATACTGTAGCTGCAAGGSTCTTTTCTATGTATGCCCTAAGTGAACAATAATAACAAATGAAACTAAGCACTAATTTTTAATTGTGTGTGTGTTCCTTCTCCTGCTGATGTTTAAATTCACAAAGTTCCTCAGTCATAACAATAGCTCTCTAGATCCTTTGCATGTTCTTTTGAGAATTAATATTACTACTCTGCATAAGAAAAATAACAAGTAGCTCATTGCTGGTTTAACTTAGGTGGTGAGTCTTTGTCCTTGAGCTTTGACCTTAGATATAGGCAAACATAAGACTGATAATTTGTTTTCTCTTATGGTTTTTATTAATAATCTTGGACATTATATTGTGGAAGACTTGCAGGTTCTTCAGGCAAAGGAAGAGGGCCTTGACAGTTCATGCGTCTCTAGTGATCGTATCTCTTCCCATTCAAATGGAAGATATTCAGCTGCAGTAAAATTTGCAAAACCAAAATATTGCCTTTAACCATCCTGACTATGACAGGATGCATCTTGACCCGTTCACTTCTTTCATGTTAAGAGTTTTTACTAATGTTTTCTTCTGTGGGACCTCAGCTCCAGTTTACCATGTGGGAGTCTATGTGTTATTACCTTCTTATTCCTAGTCCACACAGAACATGAGTTGCTATTCACACACACACACACGTATATTATAGRTATGATTTTTGATCCTGGTTGATTTAAGAGAACTTAACTTGCTATAGGTAATAATAGGCTCTTCCTAAGCTTAGAGAGTAATAAATATGAGCAATATTTTGAGTTATGGTTTTTTTTCCTTTGGACTCCTGAAACTATATTTTCTCTTCTGTGTTTCACAGAGATTTAAATATATATTTTTTCAAAGGTTCTTTAGTTCAGGTTACAAAAGTCAAACCATGCAAATTCATAGAACATCTCAATCTCTCTCCGCTAGAGAACCAAGCGTACTAATTATTTTCAGTGTAACCAAAGGCCCTCCTACCACAAGATGAACAACTTCAATGCCAAGGCTAAATAAGTAATTAAGACATCTTACAATTACCTGACAGGACTATTTGAGGCATCTGGGTCATGGGCCGCTACAGTTCCAATGATAGTGCCAACCTTTGCTGCTTCAGACACCACCATGGAGTACAAACGTGAAGTAAACACAGGTGGCTCATCAACATCTTCTACAATTATCTTCACTGTTGTCATGTCACTGAAGGGCCCCAGACTCAGGAAACGAGGGTCAACGTGCATATTGGCTGCTTCTATCCTCAAGGTATAGCTTGTCTTAGCTTCAAAATCCAGCTCCTATACAAGTAAAGTTATTTGGAAATTTTATTATTTAGTGATGTTGACACAAAACTGTTTCACTTACAACTTTCAGTAAGTACAAAATGAATTTTGCCATTTGTATACAACCAGCACTTTTGATTGACAGAGCATAGGTGATGATTCATTTCATAGCTTTCTTGAAACACTTTTTCCTGTGTCTCACTAGTGAATATTCCACAAGTTTAATGGTAAAGATAGTTCTACCTTCTGAGTGAAATAATTTTCTGAGATAATGGCAAAACTTTCTGTAACTTCTGTGACGACCAAATTCTCACTCACTATTTCATCATTGTGAATGAATACTTCTTTTTGTCTTACTAATATTTTATCTACTGTAATGAAAAATACAATGTGCCATACTACCCAGACATAAAAACTCAATATAATCTGTACAGGTTATTTACAGGTGAAAACACCTCATTCAGAAAATTGAAGGGAGGGTAGGGGTTTGTTTTAAATTTCTTTGGATTTTTTAGCACAGTATTGGGATTGACTAAACAATTATTTCTCCTAGCTCTTATAAATTTGTGTAGAAAATGTGGCAAGTGCTTAAACGACACCGCTTATATGACAATATTTTCTACTGAGACACAGCCTGGAGATGGTTTTGTTTTGTTTTGCTTATTAAGGAAAATGCACATCATTTTTTTACACCTTCCTTCTGCTTCCATTTTCTTTGATGAAAGTATAGTTTCTTTTCAAATAAATACTACATTAGAATCAAAAATGAGCCCCACAACTAATGAGATATCTGTGATCTGGAGGACAGTCCCCTAAAGAAAATTATTTTAGAGGAAAAGAATCATTTCAGCTTACAGGCCATTACTGAGAGAAAGCATCAACATAATATTAGAACCATTTACCCTATATCTATAGTCTTAGTTTATCAGCTTGCAGCAAATGTCTGGTTAACTATTCCTTTGCAATTCCAACTTTAATCATTAAAAACAGCAGCAAAAGACCCATGCACTTCTATAGCTGCAGTCTGGTTACACAACTATATCTTCAAACTATAATTCCAYGTGTATAAAAAAGATTAAAAATGGTTTTCTGCAGTTCTGCTACTGAATACATCACAGGGATCTGAGATGTGCTTGCAAATTAATCCTCCAGCATCCGCAAAACATTCCAGTATTCACTCAGAAGAGCAACAGAGGTGAAATACACATCTGTTGACCTACAAGGCCCTAAGTTCTCCATCTAGTTACAGTAGGATAAATCCCAAATGAGCATCTTAAAGTCAGCGATTATGCTGATGCTATAATACAGCTCCAGTCTAGATTTAAATATGAAAAATGAACTGCTGCACATAACATTCAGGAAGGCACTGAACTTTTACAAACTCTGTGTGGCAGCAAAAGGCTTCTCCACATGGGAATTCATGTGATGCTTACATTATGCAAGCACTTCTTGCATTGAATCAAAGCTGTAGTATCCACAGCTCTAGGAAAACACATATGCCATAACAGAAAGGTTATCTGGATACAGGTCACTGTACTGGATAAAACTAGTCAGTATTTAYTACTAAAGCATGTTTAATAGCTTTTTATTTTCACCTTGGTTTTATATTTAAAGTACAATATATGTGTTATGAAACAACCTCACAGCTGTAATGCAAATGCAATGTGATGCTGGAATGACGAAAAATGCCTCAGAAACTGTATTCTATAGTGACAACAATTAAGCAACTGATATGACCAGATGAGAAGCAAGGTTAAAGAGAAGACAACCAAGCACACAAATATCTTAAGATATCACATTATCCAATAAAAGTAAACTATCAATTAAGAAATTATAAGCTGAAAAGACAGCATATTAAATAAAAAAATGATAACTTGAAAAATGTCAAAGACGAAAGGCCAACATCTGTTGAACTGAAAGAAAAAAAAAAACAACAAAACTCCGCCTCAATAAACAAAATCACCGAGCCTTTAGCAAAGAGCATATTTTCAGTCAGATCGTATAAAAGTATGTAGCAGAGAAAGGAAAGCTAATTCGTCCTCATTAATCAGTGATATCTGGTGAAATTGGGTGATGGAGATTACAGTGACACCTAATCAAACACACGGAAATGTATCATGAGACTACTGACAAGATAGCTGCTTCTGATATACTAATGTCTACAGCACAGTCCTYCTAAGTAAAAATGATTATGAAAACTTTGATTTAATAGACAAACTGCATACAGCACAATATTTGTCACTGGAAAAATTGTATAAATTTTCATTTTAATAGACTAGCACAAAAATGAAGAAATATTATTTAAATTAATTTTAAGACACTCCCATGTGTCTATATTGATTAAAGAAGACTAAATTAGAACTTTATTAACAGAAATAATAAAAAMGTGTTTTTTCATGTGAATGTTTATCATGAGGGATGTTAAACTAGTAGGGAATACACCAAAAATACACTTTCATTAGAAGAGTACTTCCTCATAGAGAAGGATGTAAAACTAGCAATGGTGTACATGCATATTCTAAAGAGCCTTGCTTGCTAAGTGCAGGTTCAACCTTCTCTAACTTAGCCATGTACATCTAAGAAAATCACCATATGGTCCTTAGTGTGATTGTAGAAAATTCTTCCAGGAAAGAAAGCAGCTGGTCTAGTTATGAACGCCTGTTTTTCACCAGTCACTAGTAAGAGAGTCTCAATAAGTGAAAGAAGTAAACATCTCCTCTCAGCAACATGAATCCTGCCCTAGGATTCCCTCATATATCTTCTGGTACTCAATGCTGCCAACAGTATCCAAAATCTCTAAGGAGCCTTGTTAATGAAAAATAAATAAATAAGTTAAAAATTCTAATCTATGTACACATACAGTGGAGAAGGGTTGGTGTTTAAAAGAGGGTAAGTGTGTACTGGCAAAGGGATTTTACAATATCAAGTGTTATTGCGTTAATTGTTAATTGCAGTAATGTTTTATTTCAGCTCTTTCTAGCAGAGCCTGCTGCAGGTGGGGTGTGGCAATGTCTACAGAAGCTAGTCACCATCTTCAATCTGTTGCTATAATATACACAGCCTCAGATCCTGTGGCGAATACAGAGGTATCAGTCAGGGTTTGAGGCAGAATATAATCCAGGAAAACAAACAAACCATCTGAGGTATGATTAATATGCCAGAGCTCTTGACCTGGCATAAATATTTCAACATTTCTTAGCTAATATAATGAATAAATTACGTACTACAGACAATAATGAAAGACTGAGAAAGTGAACTGAAAAGACTTTAATTTTTTTGTTTCTTCTTATCTAATTATCACTGATGTCTGTTATACAGAGAGCATTATTTAAATGGCCTTCAGATCATGCCTTCATTATTTCCTGCTATAACAAAAGCATAAGATTCCAGTAATGGAACACCAAGTTAACAGACTGCAAATCACTACATGGATGTTGAAGGTTAAATGGACAATGTATACTTCAGTCCTTCAGTACAGTGAATAGAGCTTGACAGCTTCATTAATATCTGTGCATTAGTATTATCTGATTAGATCTCGTGCAGAATCCATTAATCCTTCCTTTTGTGAAGTCTGTCTTTTTTTTCTTCTTTCCCTTTTAAGGGGTAAGAATTTTATCCTCTCTGAAGGAAATTACAAAAACAAGTCTTCTATTTTACAGAGGCTGGATATGAAGTTATAACTCACGGAAAGCCCATTTTTATAATGTTCATTTTTATTGTATGGTAACTTTGTAATAATGTACTTTTCAGAGGTGAAAATCCCATTTTTAAGCCCAGTTGAGGTTTTATATTGAAAACTGCAGTACTTCAAACAAATGCACACAAGCTCTCAAAGGAACCATGGAAGCTTCAAGTTCTTATATTGTAAACTCTGATACAGAATTGAAAGAAAAATTTCTAGCTAAAAAAAAAAAAAAGAAAAGTTAACAGTAACGGAAGGATAGCTTTTCACTCAAAAGCTTATGCATAAACTCTCTCCTCTACCCACCCCCCATTTTATAATTGCCACTATTGCTTTTAGAAAGAACCCAGGTTTTAAAATAATCTCTTAGCAGTCAATTTCTATGAGAAAGTACTTTGCAACACTATTTTTCCCTTTAACATTCAAACTGGTTGGTGATATTGGTGGTAGGGCTGTGTATTGAGAGTAGAAATGAAGGCAAAGTGAGGAAGAACTCTACCATGGGAAATCTTAATGCTTGTCACTTTCTGCAGTACGACATTACAACCCTCACTCTACAGAGTATTTAGGCAATTTTTGGTCTTCTTTTTTTCCCTCTTAAGTCAACTAAAATCTCTCCATAGACTTCCAAATGGCTTGAATCAGGTCTCATAACATTTCAAAAAGTCACATATGATACATAAAATAAAAATATACCTTACAGCCTTTTTTCTTAATAAATTACCATTACTACTTCAAGCACCAAATATTTGATAAAAGTGTAGGTGGATACAGATCATCACGTTTTTATCTTAAGATGTTTTGCTACTAAGCTACTAATATCACTGAAATCTAACTTTAGCCTGCAACTTTGTGAATAAAGTGAAATCTTTACTTATATGATGTCTTTTTTAGTACTCTAATTTTAGGAATAGTGCTTTGGAAACCACAAAAAATAAGGTTTTGTGTATGCATTTCGCTTAGAAAGTAAAGCCAAGACTCCATTCATATGTTTTACAATCAGGATTCTGTGAACAATCAACATGAATTCACTTCAAAATTGTGCATAGGTTTGCATGGACACTTCAGAATTTGTTGTATTAAATGACTGAATCACCATTCACTTCCATAAATGTTTCTTCAATTCTAAGATTGCTACTGCAGAGACACATCTGACACATTTTTTAGAACTCCAATATATGCAGGAAAATTACGCTTTTTCTCCAAACACCCTCACCACTGCGAAATCGAGCTATGCAAATGATCTGAGTCCTTACTAACAGAGCATTGATAGCAGTATGTAAATTACAAATGAAACCACAGGAAGGAATTGATCCTACTCTACAGATGGAGAACTGAGTCACAGTGTGAACCACGAAAAAAGTTTGAAATACTTCTAAGAAATATAAATGCCCAATTCCTTTTCATAAACGCTACAATTTTTTTTTTCTGAAAAGATCACATAAGATGGATGTTTTCCTAAATCCATCTTAAAGGAAACTTGTGACTCTAGTTTAGCTTTACTTTGGAATTGGCAGCCCATGGCTTCAACAGGTGCACTCTTCACTGGGTTAAAAACTGGCTGGCTGGCCAGGCTGAGGGAGTTGGTAGTGAATGGTGTTACATCCAGTAGCCAGCCAGTGGTTCTCCCCAGGGCTCAGTGTTGGGTCCAGTCCTGTTTAGTATCTTTATCAATAATTTGGGAATGGGGATTGAGTACACTTCAGTAAGTTTGCAGACAACACTGAGTTGGGTTGGAGTGTTGATCTGCTGGAGGGCAGGAAGGCTCTGCAGAGGCATCTGTACAGGCTGGATCAATGGGCTGAGGCCAGCTATGTGAGGTTCAACAAGACAAGTGCTGGGTTCTGAACAGCCTCATGCAATGTTACAGGCTAGGGGCAGAGCGGCTGGAAAGCTGCCCAGCAGAAAAGAACCTGGGGGTGCTGATCATGAGCCAGAGTGTGCCCAGGTGGCTCAGAAGCCCAATGGCACCCTGGTTTGTATCAAAGCCAGCATGTCCAGAAGGACCAGGGCAGTGACTGCCCCCCTCTACTCAGCACTGGTGAGACCACACCTTGCGTCCTGTGCTCAGTTTTGGGCCTCTCACTCAGGAAGGACACTGAGGTGTTGGAGAGTGTCCAGAGAAGGGTAGCAGAGTTCGTGAAGGGTCTACATAGTAAGTTGTATAAGGAGTGGCTGAAGCAACTGGGGTTGTCTAGCCTGGAGAAAAGGAGGCCCATAGGAGACCATATTGCTTTCTACAACTACCCAAAAGGAAGTTGTAGTGAAGTGAGGGTCAGCCTCTTCTCCCAGACAACAAGCGACAGGCCAAGAGGAAAAAGCCACAAGTTGTGCCAGGAAAAGCTTCAGGTTGGACATCATGAAGACTTTTTTCACTGAAAGGGTACTTAAGCATTGGAACAGACTGTCCAAGGGGAGCTACGGAATCACCATCCCTGGAAGCATCCAAGAAATGGCTGGATGTGGCACTCAGTGCTATAGTCTAGTTGACATGGTGGTATTTGGTCCAAGGTTGGACTTGATGATCTTGGAGGTCTCTTCAAACCTTACTGATGTTATTCTATGACTTCTATTCTATTCTATTCCATTCCATTCTATTCTACTCTTTACTACAGAGACTGTGCTACAGTGTGGAGATCAGCCAAACTCTCACATTATTTGCAACATCAGAATTGTAGCGTGAACTGCCCTGATAAAAATAAAAATAAAAATAAAAAAGGAGATTTCTTCTGTTTCATTTGACAAGTGAGAACTTTTCTTTTATTTTTTAGTATTATTTAAAAAAAGAGAAAATGAGTAAATAAAAAAGTGGGAAGGTTTCTACAGGGACTTGAAATAGTATAAACATAGTGTAAATATAGTAGGCTACAGGAAAAGACCCCTGTTAGCTTTTCCATTGCTTTCCCACCCTTCCTTTAAGCTGAGAATACCACTTAGGGGTCTCATTCACTTGTTGTTTATACCAACTTCTGAAGAAAGAAAAAAGACRAAGAAGAAGAAAATCAAAGTTTGTCTTCTAGCATTTTTCATATCCTGTTTCAGGTTGTGAATATAGTATAGCATCCTAAAAATAACTTACACAGTGTTATAAATAGACACATGCTGGATACATTTTTTCATATGAATTCAGTTAACATATTGCAGAAGAGGACATTTAATTTTTTAGTGCCAAAAACCAAGTAAATTGTCAATACAGTTGTACTAGTTTCTGTCATTAGAACTGAACTTTTAGCTTCTCTAATCTCACAAAAACCAATTCTACCCAGACATAACATGCTGTTATTATGTAAGCCATAAATTCCTGAACAACATTAGTCCTTGTCCCAAATATTTTAAAAATGTTGTGTGTGGTTTTTTTTTTTTTTTTCATTTGTTTGTGTTTGATTGGTTTGTTTTTGGTTTGGGGGTTTTTTTGGTGGGGGGTGGGTGTGGTTTTTTGCTTAGAATGAACTTAAGCAACTTCCTGAAATATGTGAACTTCACATTCCTTTAATCCTGATTCAAATATCCTAAATGGGACAAAAGAAAATCAGGTGTGGTGAGTATGTGAAAAACAATAAGCCAGCAAAAACTGTACAGTGATAGAGCGCACATAGTTGTGCTGCATAAGGTAGTACAATCCTACTCTTTACTTTTTGAAAGGATAAAGACCAAGTGGATAAAAACACAGAGAAAGCATTCCTCCGTTTTCTGATTCCACGTGGTCAAGACAGTTATTATCAGACTATTGTCAAAATGTTATTTTGAGCTGAGATTTAATCTAGTAGCTAATATACACTGACATTAGGCACTAGGTAGTAGTAGTAGTACTAGCATGTTCAGGAACATGTAATCCCTAGTCCTGCCATGGCTAGAAAAACTATGAGCAGAACTACCACTACTATTCAGAAGACAGCACTGTTCTCAAAGTGTTTAGAGAAAAATCTATCCTGAATAAACTGTGCAAGCCAAAGAGATATCTGGGTTTAGCAATGCAGAAGATCTAAAAAGGAAGGAAGAATACACTCCATATATTTCCATGAATATCACTGTTAAGACTAAAACCACTTTTTTTTTTCACCGACTTTTGATGTTTTGATGTCTCTGTGTTCCAGGGGACAGAGAAGAAATGTGTTCAAACGTGCATGGAAACAATCCAAAATGAACCAAAAATTAAACACACCCAAATCTTATTCACCAGCTTGGTCACCTTTTAAATCAATACGTGCATAAGTCAAATCCATTATACACAAGTAATCTTGAGATACACCTGACCATATAACATTTTTCTCTTTCTAATGTAATGGTATTTGGTATCTCTCTGTTTAAAATCAGATCATTTTCCTGCAATTTTTGCTCATCCTTGGGCATTTTCTTTAATATTCCATAAAATTAATATTGTGGAATAAAAGTTTAAAAAAACATAAAAATCCTACTTTGCTCAGTGAATTCTTAAATCTCAGTTTTCTTCCTACAGTTTTTTTTTCTTTCTTAGAAAAACTCTTTATTTAATGCTACTTATGTGTTAAAAGAAGTGTCAGTTTTGAGTGAGGAAGTCAACTTTCAAGATTGTCTTAAAGTGGTTATCCTTCTAAAAACAGAATGCAGAATCCTCAGTTTGTGTGTGGAACTCGGAAAACCAGGTGCCAAACTTTCTCCACAACACCCAGCACAAAAATGAATGGAGAAGTGCCTTCAGCTGCTCAGAGTTACTGCCGGTGATTTTCATGCCCAGCCTGCTGAATTTTATGTATGATTGCAGCAGAAGTATGCAAAACTAAAGCACCCATTTGCATTTAGAACCAAAACGTGCCTTTTCATAAGCCTTTGCATTGGCATTTTACTGCTTGATGTGTACACAGACATGTCATCTGAGCATATCAATACTCACGAGTTGAAAAGGATAGGCATGCATTTTGAGGCTGAGCTGTTTCTCAATACCTCAGCTGATTTCAGGGCATGAAAAGGAGAGAGGTAAGTGCACTCAGAGAAGTACAGAACATCACGTGCTGGACAGTAAAATGTTTAGGCAGATTCCAGGCTATGAACTTAATTTCTTCCCTGATTTCTTACTAACAAGCACACATCATCATGCAGGGATAACCTTTGCCTGACTCCATGGTGATCTGGCAGGTAAGGCTCAGTGACTGAAGCCCATTTAACCTGCATACAGTTATTAATGGTCTTCTATGGATTTGTTTTCCAGAAGAAGGTGCAGTTGCCTAGTAGCCACTGTGCTTCAGCTCTTCACTTCTATCCTCGATAATGTTCTCTACAGGGTTGACAGGGAGGGTCTTTCAACCCTGGGCAAGGCACTAGGTTCCCTGTAACCTAAACGAAGAGCTAAGAACATCCAGAGGTCTGGGAAGTGCCCCTCAGCATGGGGAATCACCTTTGGGTATGGTAGAATATATCAGGTCTGGATGAAGTGCAGTTGATTTTCCCCACAGCAGCCCTCACAGTGCTGTGCTTTCCATTGGTAGCTGGAAAGGTGCTGACAACATGCCAGTTTTTTGGATACTGCCGAGCAGTGCTGGCGCRGCATCAGCACTGTCTCTCCAACATTCCCCACACACACCAGTAAGCTGGTGGGCAAGATCTTGGGAGGGGACACAGCCAGGACAGCTGATCCAAACTGACCAAAGAGATATTGCATGCCACAGGGCGTCTGCTCAGATATAAAAGCTAAGTGAGAGGTGAGGTGGATGAAGTGGGGATTCACTATTTACAACATTTGCCTTCTGAAGCAACTGCTGCTTGAACTGAAGCCCGCTTCCCAGGAAGTGGATGGACATCGAGATAAGGAATAAGGTCTTCTGTTTTTTTTTCCTTTGCTTGGCATGCATGTGACCTTCATTTTTGCTTTTGTTAACTGCTCTTATCTCAATCCAAAAGGTTTTTTCCAGCTTGTTTTCTTGACTCATCCTGCTGAAGAGGGGGGTGATAGAGTGGCTTGGTTGGCACCTGGCACATGCCAAGGACAACTCACCACACAGAGGAAAGCAAGTCAATAATAGTAGGAGAATTAGAGAAAAGGTCTAACGCTGAAGAGAAAGAAGTCCTAATTCTTGTGTCAAAATACAGCAGCATCTAGGTTTAAAAATTTTTAGCAGATTAGACCACTTCATCATGTCAACAATTCATAACATCTTTAATGTAGTCCAATAGCTATTTCATAGAGCACTTCTCCAGACAAATGTTCAGTAGTGAAAAGTCCAATTCAGCTCCCTAAAATGAATATAGAAATAATAAATGGCAATTATTCGATCCACTGTATAGCACTGAAATCAGGATACTCCAGGAACAAACATCATGACTACAAAACCATACTAAAAATTGAAACGAACTCACCAGTTCTCATGTTAGATCACTGAGGACCCTGACTGATTCAGTGTTGCTCATTGTGGTACTGGTAAATGTTCTCCCTCTAGGATATGCACATTTCTCCCAAATCTTTGCTCAAAAACCTTAAATGAGCAAACTGAAGGAGACACATTGAATTTGGCTGTTGAACAAAGACACTGCTAACTTTTCATCACTTGTATTTCAAACGTGCTAAGCAGAAGTACAATTTGCAAGAAGCCTAAGATGGGTGTTTTTTCCTTGAAAAAAGATGATTCACGTTACACATATTAGAGCCTGATCTTTCAAGGGTGCTGAACATACTCCATTTGTTGTGACATCTATAGATGATTACCAGCTCTCAACAGGTGTTAAAGGCATCAGAGAATTAGCCGATTGCTTTGCAACATAATGCAGTCTTAGCTTCTTTCAAAGGAGGAATATTACTGAATCAAGAAATTGATTCACCAGAGAAGGGGAAAAATACCCAATACGAAAAAAAACCCACAAGTGATAGATGAAATTTGCAAAGATTAAAGAGTATAGAGGGATGAAAAGTCCATTCTGGAATCACATTAAGTACAAACACAGGTCCTTGTTCAGCAACATAGTTACATATATTCTAAAATGCCAAGTCATTCTCCCATTTTAGGGGTATTACATCGTTGAGGAATCCATTCAGTGCAGGTATCTGGATGTGCAGCTGCAGTGAGAGCTGCAGGTTGAGCTCTGGGTGGGAACCCCAGGCAAGAGGCCGTGAACTGCCGACCCTTTGCATAACAAAGGTCACAGGGACCTGTGGCCCAGCCAGGGGACCGGACACTCAGAGACACAGCAGGACCCAAGCACCTCCCGACTTTCACGTACTTGGACTGTGAGGGTATAAAAGCCTGGGGGTTCCTTTGTTCAGGGTCCCTCGGAGGCACCAGCTCAAGCTGCTATTTTGTTATTTAGTCATTGCACCAAAATTAAATTATTTTAAGGATCTGGACATCCTGAGACTCTATTATGGGGGTCGAGCTGGTAAAGAAACCTGGTCTGACTGTGTGAGTGTGGGGTGCAGCTGGGAAGGGGCCCCAGTCCCAGGTCAGTTGATGCTAGTGTTACTGCCAGAGTGGCTCCTGCATGGTCAGACAGGAAGTTCTCCTAACAAAACTGCTGTAGCAGAGTTTGGACCACAGATTCAGTATTGTCATTGCCAAGCATTCACACACTAAGAGTAGGAAATTATGTGAGAGATTCTTCTAAGCTGTTGTATTTCTTCTCCTGTTTGAAAAATCTAAATTTTCTTGAAAAATATTTCAGCACATTTTTATTTTTTAAAAAAATAGTCTAAAAATGGGATGAAGCAAGGTGAGAAAGCTTAGTTTTAATATTTTTATATAAACATGATTTTTCTAATTCATAATATTTTTTAACTGCACACGTAGAAAGCTATGAAGAAAAAATACTTATTTAAATTTTCCAGGGTCTTTTGAAATATTTTTTAATAATATATGATCTTGTAAACCTACTACTTTTGCTGCTACATAAATTAATAATATGTGCTTTCTGAATAGTACCACCTCAGCCAAAGACATTTAGATAATTATTTTAAAAATTAATTTCAGGATCTGGTTTTTTATTTGGAGCTTGCATTTATACTGCAAGATATATTTTCACATTTTCTATTTAATACAAAGACAAATGAGGTTAAGGTTTAGATTCCCATTCAAATGCGAGCACTTTAAAAACAACCTCATCATAACAATATAGTTCTTGCCAAAGAAAATGCAGAATATTTTTCAGTGTAAGTCATTAAAAACCTCAAAATCACACGCTGAAGTCAAGATGGAATATACCAATGAAAACCTTTACAGCAGACAAGGCTCTTAGAAACAAAAGCTCACACTCTCATTACCTGCCCCCATCCTGCAGAGTTCCAAACAGAATTAGTGTGTAAAATCAGACTCACCTTCTGAATTGTTATGATTCCCTCTTGGGTTTCTTTGTCAACAGAAATTTTGAATACTCCCAAACCATCACCATCCACAATCTTGTACTCCATTTCAGCATTAGGTCCCACATCTGCATCTGCAGCTTTTATCCTGGCCACCACAGAAGCCACTGGCAAAGACTCTGGGACGTTATACTGATATGATCCTGCAAAATTTAAAAATTTAATGAATTTACAGTCTTCTGGAATTGAAGGCCAAAAAAAAGAAATCTAGCTTTCTTAAATCTRCTTTCCTTTAAATCATGTGCCTGAATATTTACTCAGGTTACAGAAATATATTCTCAAGTTTTGGAATAGAGTTGCCCTTTTTGCTCAGTTTTCTTTGTGATAGATCCTGTTTTAAGTACTGAGGGCATAATTTCTTCATGTGATAAGAGAAGTATAAGGCAAAGATGTAAAAATGTAATTCAAAAATTAACTGTAAATCATGATGTGAATTTCTGATAATGCATAGAATGTTTTACTTTGTTTTCCAGAAAAGAGGAAAGAAAAGCAAATAAATAAAATAATATCAATATAAAATGTTATTATTTTATAGCTGTGTATATTGATTAGGCAGTTCGCAGTCTGAACATCACTAGAAACTGATATATATTCATTCCTTTAACAGTAAGTGCGCCATCTTGAAAATTCTATCTTTTTATTCAAGTACAAAATGATGTATATGCTGTCAAAAGGGTATCAGAGTGCATTCTGTAGCCAATAACACCCTCACCTTCAAAAATAACTTCAGTTATTCTATTATTATTATTTCAAGCAGTTGGTGGCTTGAAATAACAGGAAATCTATTATGTACAGATCTATTTTTTCTGTCATTGAAGGTGAGGCTGGAGTCAACATGAATATATCTTTCACATTATTTTAATTCTAAGCTAGGAAGTAATTTTTTTTTTTWATTAAGAAAAAAGCAACCCAGACAGAATGCTATGAATAAACTGAGCTCTTCAGGTTTGATCATACAACTGTGCTCTCCTTTCTTCGGTTAGGAGAGAGCCACCTTGGTCAAAGAAAGCAAATGGAGGGAAGGTGACTTTCTAGGTCTTTTGTGATTAACTCTGTAAGCACATGAGAAATACTGTTAAAATGCCAAAGCAATATGAAGGACTAAGAGTCAAGGTAAAGAATTCTGAAGTCTAATTGGCAAGAAATAAACATCTACTAAGATATATTTTTTTGTCTTTTTATTCGTACAGAGGAAGTAAAATACGTTAATAAATGTTCCTGCTGTACTCCATTTCAACTGATCAGGTAGGCATTAGGTAAARAAAAGCAATGCTTACTAAATAATAACAATAATAATAATAATCATCATCATCATCTTGCAGTAAGTGATTATCAAAGTGCTTAACATGGAAAATAAGCACTTTTTGTTTAGAAATAGCAGGATGTGTAAAGAAAATAGCAATTTTTAGGAATAATATTACAAGTAATGATTTACAAAGCAACTTACTGCGTGGAAAGCGGGGCGGGTTGTCATTAACATCCGTCAGGGTGACTGTTACAGATGTAGTCCCTGACAATCCACCATTCTGCCCAACCATGTCCTTTGCTTGGATAACTAAGAGGTACTGGTCCTTGGCTTCTCTGTCCATATTTGGAAGGGCAGTCTTGATAACACCTGCAGAAAGACAGGGTGTCAATGAGTACACAAGCAAATATGCTACTGTGAAAGCTGAGTTTGCCTTTAAAAAGTAACAGCAGATCAGCGATTGCAACAAGAGTGGAATGAATTAATTTCAACACTAATATCACAGGTTTTGACTAGGAGTTGAACTGACATTCTATAAGCTTGTTCTAAGTAGTCGCCAAAACCCACCAATTTTTATTTAGTACTAGATTCACTGGGTAATGCTGCATGTGACTGTGTTTTCCAAGCATCTTCTCTCCGAACTAGACTTCATCATGTCTTGGGTAACACTCCCTTCCCTGGAAGATGTCATTTTCTGTATTTGATTTCCCACTCTTTTAGAGCTAGGAAGAACAGAATATTCTGCATTCCTTTTTAAGATTCTAAGGTCAAGATTCATTTCACTTTTTTTGAATAGTCATTCACCACATTAACTCTTATTAATATTGATAACATGCCACGCTTTGCAGATATATCAAATTACCTTAGTTTACCATATATTGGATTTAACAATATCCACTTCTAAAGAGTTAGCATGATTAAGAGATTTGTGATTTATTAATGAAATACAGCAATATCTGAAGCAGTTTTTGTTATATCCATTTGATGATCTGCACAATTAATTAATTAATTTGTAATTAATTTATTTCAAAGGAAAACTAGAAGAAAATTCCATGTTTCATCCTTTCATCTTATGCTGATATAGATCAAAAAATAAATATGCCTTCTCAAACCATGATGATTTTATGAATATTTCATGCTCAGTACATAGTACAGCTGCTAACCCTGATTTCCAGAGAGGCAGCCGTTTACTCCACCAGCACTTAGTGTCAGCAGTAAAAGAAACATAAACAAACCAAATAAAGCAGAGGCACATTGGGACACATATCTCTTCATCTGCTATTTGTTGACTGTTTACTTAGAGTTTTATTTCTTCTTTCCCTTATGATTGCTGGACTTGTCATTAATCACCTCTGGGTTGAAACATTTATTTCACAAAAGACTGCYTGGCACTATTTCACCCATTTTACAAGACATGTTAAAATACAATTAATATACAATTTCATAGTGCTATTGTTTCTACCTTGCTTTTCTTGGCCTGCTTGTTTTTCTGACATAGTTAAATTACYAGGCAACGTTATCCAATCATTTGGAAGCTAACTGTCATGCACACAGGAAATTTGAGAATCACATCAAAGTGTAAATGTATGCAAACATTTCAGTCTGAATTTTTCAAGATTTTGATTTAGCAGAAGCTACCATATTATTGTTCAAGGGCTGTCTGCAGTCATTATGACAGTATACATTGTACATACACACACAAGGAGAGGAAGAGAGAGAAACAGAGAAAAAACCACTATAAATCATACTCATTGGAGGGAAAAAGACCGTGCTATATATCCTGCTGAGTATGGATCTGTTGCAATATGAAGATAATTATAGTACTTATTTCTGCAAATTTAGATGTTGCTAAATAGAGTGTGACCTTTTGGTCATAACACTGGGACTCAGGTCTAATTCATATCACAGATTGTTTATGAAAAAAAAGGGTAAATATTTTTTTCTCTTTTATCTCAACTTGGCTATCTCCAAAATGAAGATTATAACTCTTCTCCTCATTGGTGTAAGTGAAGGCTCAGGCACTAAGCTCAAACGAGCAGGGCGGGAACCTATTTTCCTGCTTTATGAAATGATCCAGCAGAAGAGACAGTATTTATTAAACCAAGGATTAAAAGGTTTCATCTGGTTGTGACTTAAAAATATCCATAAAATTTTATGAGAACTGTAGAAACTAAGTTACACTAGTAATATGTTTTGAAAGTGGTAGCAAAATGTTGTATCAGATAAGCGTAGGAAGCACAGTGTTTTCTTCTAACTAGTACAGAAAGGATTCATTTCCCACAACAAAACTTAAGTTTAAAAAGTAGAATGGAGAGTAATTGTGCTGTACATCTATTTTTATGGAAATCTGGCTATGTGACATTTAGATATTTCTGAAACAAACATCTGCAAAAAAAATTGTTCAAAGTATCTCAAAATTGTCATTGATCAGAGAGATGACAACAGGCAGCAGACCAGGCAGCTGGTAGGAATTTCCATTCAAGCAAAGTTTGTTTATTACATAGCTCAGATGTGTGGTTTTCATAACCTATTCTAAAGAATAAGAGACTAAAAGATCAACCAAACCCAAATGTATTCAATTAACCAAGAGGTCATAGTAATAAGTTCCCAGAAAGTTTTAATGCACATTTTCCGTTTTTCTCAGCATTACTGCAAAGAGTTTATGTAAAGTTACCTGTTTTTGGCTCCACAGAGAAGTAAGGCTGTCCTTGCAATATGCTGTAGACCACTCGAGCACTGTTGCCATAAGTAGGATCATCCGCATCAGTGGCTGTCACTTGAACCACAGAGGTACCTGTAAAATGTTTAAGGGACTGTTGTACATGAAAGTTACAAAAATCTGAACTACACTTACTCAATATGTTGTGTATGTATCTGGAACAATATGAGGTGGCTTTTTCACACCTGTTCATCATTTCCATGCTGACTCTGCTTAGTGTATAAGGTTCTCTCTGTTATCTACTAATACCAGCTATTACAGAATTCCATCTTCCCACATAATCTCAGGCTTTGACTCGTTGCAATAAAAACCATCTCAGTCAGTAGCTCCCCCTCTCTATGTCTGCCTTTGGTTGGTGGAGGATATGTGAGCAATATTTCTGTAACGATGGTGATGCCTGAAGTCTGTTTGAGTATGAAATATGGTAGTACTAGTTTTCCTTTTAAGAGAAGCCTGCATGCCAGAATTGTAATTGTAATGACTCATTAGAAACTCAAATATATATATATATATATATATATATATGTTTTATGCATTTTGATAATTGTACACAAAACTAATGTTAGCCAACGAAATTATTTATTGCTCCATGAAGAGATGGCTGAAGAGTTTCTGTTTCAGCTCAGGGAAAACCTGGTGAAAGCTTTCTCTAAATTCCTTTAAAAAGCACTAATTTCCATCAATAATCTGCAATACTTTATTATCAGTTGAGGTAATCTAGTGCATAAAGATTCCCCGAGCAAGAAACATCTCTATGTTGACAGGAACATGAAAGCAAAATTTCTAACTGGCTAGCAAGAAGGGTGTATTTTGTAAGGACCTCATTCTGCATCCAGCTCCTATTCATTATGTTCTCCATGTCAGTTCCCATTTGTTTTGTTCTATACAACAGCTTTCCATGGTGTATGCTGAGAGCAGAATAAAATAACACTCGGGAGCCAGGGCCTTGGCCATGGTCACCACCCTTTGATAGACAGAAAGGATTATTTTTTCTAACTGGCAGACTGTCTGGAACATTCAGACCTTCCATTCAACAGCCCAGGGACCCATTTGGAGGTTAGATTGCAAATTAATATTGTAGCAATTTGGCAGATGCCCAGTAAAGGTCTTCAAGAGAGGATCAGATTGCTTCACAGACTGGGTTTAGACACAAGATTAGAGAAAAGCATTTGTTAAATACAGTGTTCATTTTCTGAAAGAACACATTTTTGACATGTGAAAATGAGAACAGCAAGTCTTGAAATCACTTTTTAAGAACAAACTGCAAAAGCAAGTGTCCGGGGTGAACTTAACATAAGTTGTATTCTGGTCAGTTTTATTTGGATTTTTTTTCAGGAAATGGTGGGAGAAAGTTCTGAAATTCTTCCTATCTCATATAGTATATCTCCCATTCATTTTCCTCATCTTTTCAATTCTCAGTTAAGCAGAACATCATAAATGGATCCTGGAACTAGGCTGAAGGTTTGGAGAGAGGAATAGGTGCAGCCCTCCATAAAATGGAACAGATTACAATGGATGGGGCCTGCTTGAAAAATTCTGACCAGAAATGATCATTCATAAGATAAATTTATTCACTTAGGTTATGGCCCAGCTAGCCCACATTCCTGATGTCTGTTGGTGAAGTATCCATGACAAAGTAGTATGATTGCAATTCTATTTAAATGCAATTTTTCTCTCCTGTGGCCTGTCTAATATTTTTGGACAGGAAAAGGCTTCTTCTCAATCTGAAATTTCACATGCAACTATTAAGTAGATGGAAAGTTTAAAAAGAAAATTGGTAGTTAATCTATCAAGTCATTTATCAGTTATGGGACTTTAAATACATCAATTTTCTGTTCACCAGTAACTAGGAGCTTTGATTCAGTATGTCAAACTGATTTTACAGATTACTCTATAATGTCATTTCATACAGGAACCTATTTTAAACTTGCCAAAGTCTCTCTAGCTTTTGAGAACAAGGGTATCATAATGACTATTTGACATCCTGTGTTCTTTGTGAAAGCCAGGCTTACCACATTTACAAAGTCCCTAAGCCCTGCCAATGAAGCTTACAATGTCTGCAAATATTGGCGAAAGTGCTTATAAACCTCACACACAGTTAYATCTTTGCCCCCTGCTCTTGCTTCTTTCAAGGACTCCAGACCAATACAAGATCAAAGAAATTACAAGCTCTGCAATCTCAGCACAGACATTTTGGAAATGCTGCAAGCTTAGAAGTGCTTGTTTGCTGTAAAAATCTATTGATGTAGCAAACAAGCCTTCTACATTCCATGTGATGAATAAAGTCATTATCTGAATCTAATTGTCTCTCTCCTAAAACACGTGGATCCTTCCGAAAAGGGTGGTTTTTAAGTAGAAATTCTAACACCAARTCTTTCTGCAATAATCCCACTTAAATGTAATCAGTAACTAAAATACAATTATAGTTTTCTAGTCCCTTTGCACTAATCAACTTCTCCTAAACATCAGTGGGGGAAAGATCTTAAACGCCTGCTATTGTCATTATTTCTTTACTAATTGCACACACACAAAAAATGAGTTTCCAAAGTCTCATGCTGYGAGGGAGATTTCTGCACAATATATTTTTTAAAAGAATTTGCAAGATAACAGAAGGTATTCTAACTATGGGAAAAGTCCTATGTGTAGGAAATCAGTTCCAAGGAAACACAATGCTCAGAAAGAACTGTATTTGAGGATTTACAGAGATTTTTCTAGAAGAAGCAGACTGCTCTTGAGGAACAGAAATTCCTTCAGAGGATGATCACTGCCATGCACAACTGTCCTAATCTTTCTGCAACGGATTCATGTCAAACTCAAATACTCGCTTCCCTTTTAGAAAAACTCCAAAACATAAACCTGTAGGGATATTCATGGATAGTAAATAAATCTATAGGTTGAGGAAAAATGGGTAGGTGCATTGTAGTTCCAAGTCCATCACTTCAGAAGGGTTTGTGTTCCTGCACTGTAATTAAGTCTTCCTTGTATTCCTGAATTTTTTGCCTTACCTGGTAACACAGTCAGCTGTCATACATGCATCCAAGATTAGGACTTAAGGTAACATGGACAGTCAACAAATGGTACCACACCTTTACTCCATCCAATAAAACAAGTGTGCCAATAAATCTTGTTTATGTCAGCATTGTTCAGAGCCCTGGAGCGCAAATGTAGGCAGGACACTGAACCTAGCCCAAACTTTCATTAGTGACTTAATATTAACTGCAGTTTCACAACCATAACTTAGAATATTACTTATAGTTTGTGTATCTGATATGGGTTGAAAAAATAAATAGAGGTTATTTATTTAAAAAATATCTTTATCTCTTAGATATGGATTGTTCTACAATTACTTATCTCTACAGTTATGTCTTTGTAACAAAGCTYGGATACCAGTTCATTAAAAAGAATTTGTGCATGTAGCAACTCCATAAACTTTTCCAGCAATTGTAGCAAATACAGAGAAAAAATTTGTGCTGCTTATAAAATTGCTCCGCATATTCCTTTTTTTTTTTGATAGAAGCTAGTAAGAGACTTAATTCTGTGTGAATGGCACAGATTTCTGGTTTTATTTTCCAGAATGTTTAAGATAATTTTTAACATAATCTTTAATAGATATTGGTAGAGATTACAAAATTACAGTAATCTGAGAACTTGACCTATTTATACCGTTATTAAGGCAAAAGGACGGGAGGATATTTGCAGAGAGGATCTTGAATTTAGAATGTTATTTGTACTTAAATTTACCCAAGTCAAGACTCAACAATGTTCCTGACACACTGTAGAGATCAACATTTTCTGTGATAGGAACAGATAAAGATAAACCAATTGCTGAAGTTTATTTTGAGTTGGAGATCCTTCAAAGTGATCCTTTTTGAATCTCCAAGTGTATTGTYTTAGAAACCTCTACTGAGCTTTTTAAAAAGCTTGCTAGGAATTCGTGTGTATTTTACCCAAATTTTGAAATAATTTCTTATGGGAAATGCTTGTGTGAGATTTCTGTTTTAATATTGGTGAGATCATTTAAAGGAAAACTGGTTTCTAAAATTAGATGAACATAAATGCCTAATTTTGAAACTACACAARCTCTTCTCAATTGCATTTTAGTCACATTAACAAATTAAAAGTAGAGCTTTAGGGCACTCAGTTATTAAAGGTATTAATTGATATCAATTAACGATGTGTAATATGACTAACACACAAAACAATTCCATGATGGCATCGCATTTCCACATGGTATCAGATGCTACAAAAACATTAAACAACTTTGCTATCAAGTTATCCATAATTCCTGCTTAATCCTTACATGGAACAATCCAGACTGGTTCTGCTCAGTACCATCTGGTATTTCTGTGCTTCCGCCACTGGCCCTCACCCACAGCTGATGCAGCAATGTCTCCTCAGCCTTTCCCGTCCAGGAGTGTGAAGGGGGAGAGATRGAAACCTCTTTGCCTCCTTCCTCCCCTCCCACAGCCTTGTTAGGTTGCCTTCAGTTGGGGACAAAACTCAAGACTGGTCCCAGCTAAGCAGCAAGGTCAGATAAAGGGAAGCAGAGGCGGCTTGTGCCTGGAGAGAGACACTTCACCTTCATTAAGGCTCTCAAAACCCACTACACACTTGTATCAAAGATTTAAGCACGATACAATGCTTTTGCTTTCTTTGTTATAAAATTCAAATGTTTCTATTAATCTCAATCAGGGATAACAAACATGGCAAGAGAGATGTTTGTTGTGCTAGGTAACAAGCAAAGCTGTTGATATGGCTGGAGAGCAGAGAAGATTAAACAAACTAGAACTATGTTGGGTACTGGAATTCTCATCCCCACTTCCTTTGGCTGTAACTCAAACAGACTAGTATCTTTTTTGTTTGAAATATAACACTGATAGATATTTTAAGAACAAGACATACTTTAAAAAAAAAACCACAAAAACAAACCTGTATGATTTTCAGATAAGCCATATCTTTGGGGTTTTTGGCATGAATAGATTTACAAGCCATCAAGATATTTACCCTATTCAGGCTAATCAATATAATTGGGCCTGACCCAAATATAATTTGAACCTGACCCGAAGTCATTTCAAATAAAAGAAGAGATTGACTTCAATTAGCCTTAGATAATGTCCAAAAATATTTGTCAAATAAAATACAGAACCATTATTCTTRCATAACCAGCCTGAAGGTTAAAGGTTATAGTTTTCCTAGCTTTATAGTTAATTTGGTTTTATAATTCTGTGATCTCTTTTATTTCCTTTAATATCCAATTAAAAATCATTGTCATGGACATAATTTTAAACAAAATAAGAGAGAGATACTTTGTATCTCCTTAATATTTCATGGATGCTCTAGGTGATTAATTAAAAATTATGTTAAATGAATAAAGTATGAATTGCTGTAACTATGTAAGACAAGTGAAACAAAGGCATTTCATGGTAATCCTTAACTCTGTAACAATACAGTGTTTGGTAGTTGTGTCACACTAACCATTAAGATATTTAAAATGTGCARTTTCAGGAACTTCATGAATCTGAAACCACCCATAGATGACACAAATCTCAGTGAGTGCACAAGTTTCAGTTAATAATTTTGCATAATATTTCACCTGATTTAAAACTACATTTGGTGTTGTATGGTCCACATGGGAGAGAATTCCTTTTACTCATTTATGATGTAAAGATTCGACAAAATATGCAAAAGAAGCTCATTTTGAAATATAGTCCTTATATTCTCCACTGCACACAGTGCACKCCCCACAGATTGATTTCCAATATATTTTTGGAACAAATGGAGCTTAGGTGAGGACTAGAGGCATGGATTTGTATGTGTAGGTAAACCTCATACATCTGTAGTAGTTGTCTATACATCAATATGCCAGTACAAGAAAAGACAGAGGTAATTCATGCAAAAGAGGAATATGGTGATAATTTCTTTTCAGGGCATAAGACAAAAGTGAAAAATAAAAATCTAATCATTGCTGCATGCTACATCTTACTTAAATAATCTAATTCTAAAATAAAACAAGAACTTCATTTAAAAAACTATATTTTAACACAATATATTTTTAAATTGTTTATTTAGGTTTTACAGTCTTAGATTATCTGATTATCTAGTTTATATCAAAGTTCAGAAGTAAAAAGTTTTCAGCAATGTATCACAACTTCATCTCCTCCCCATTACTCTGCAAAAGCTGTGGTGCTTATCTTTCTTCCAAGGCTACTATTGCCTCTTCAGCTGTTCCCATAGTGTTCGAGTGGCAATGAACAAATGCCAAGTACCAATGAGAAATAGTGTCTCTGCTCACTGCTTAGTAAAATAAATATATAGAAAACTCATTAACAATGTTTTACTTATCTCCTATTGAAACCTAAGCTGAGTTTCAAATATAAAAGCCACGTTTACTGCTMAGCTGCAGGGCACGTAGGTAGGGAAGATTCTTCTCTCTCTAGCTCAAATTTAGATACATTGTTTAACATTCAAAAACACAGGAGATCATATTGAGGAAACTATAGCAAATTTTATATGCGCAGTCTTACTGTAAGAGTACCAAATTTTAATATGGTTTAAAATCAGTCAAGCAAATAAAATCTTTATTTCAATCACCATAGAACTCTCTCAAGCTGAAATGAGCCTTCCCAYATACATATTTCCAGTAAAGTAAATTAAATTCTCCTTTTATTTTTTTTTACCTGCATTCATAATGTCATCTTAAAGTAAAATCTACCAAAACATCTCTGGGCCAAGCCTCAATCTGGTCTGAAAGAGTCAGCTTTCAAAGGAACAGTGGCACATGACAATGGATGAGCATTTGGTCTCTTTAAAACGAAGAGGTAGTGGATTTGATTTTGAAAGTCTTCCCTAATTCAAACCCAGAAAAAATCAGCATTTCTTGGTTTCCAACAGAGGGTCTGAAGCCTCTAAAACTCATTCTTCTCTGATTCGACTGGAACTTTGAAACCATCTCAAGCTGTACCCCAGTTTCTGCTGCTTGCATATATTTCCCAGAAAATGGGATTTCAGTGTTAGAAAAAATATCCAAGAGACTATTACTAATATGTGCAAAACTTACCAAAGAAATTATGCTATTCACTAGCAGGAATTTGAAGAGTTTGTTACAAACAGACCTTATCTGAATGAAATTATAAATTATCACCTCTGAGTACCATAACATAGGTGTGAAACTTATTACTGTTAATGGGAATTATAAAACAAAGCCTCTGGGCACTGAAATGAGAAATACACCATAAAATGGTTATCTGAATCCTTGCATAGCTCTTTGAGTTTCACAACATTTTTGAAAGGGTAAATACTTAATCTAGCATGTTATTTCCAGTTCAGTCTTGAAATATCTAACTGTTGCAGGTGCCTCATAGATAATTAAGTAGCTTAGTGTGAAACAGTAAAAAATAATGAAACTTTTAAAAAGGCAATAGGAACAAATTTCCCACAACACCAACAGTGTATTTTGCACTTACCCACAGGAGACATCTCAGGAACTCCAGCAGTGTAGGGACCATCCAGAAATTTTGGCTCATTGTCATTGATGTCCTGAATCTTAATGACGAACTCAGACTCTGGCTCCACGGGTTTATTAGTCAGCCTATCTAGTGCTTGTGCTCGGAGCGTGTAGTAGGCCTGCTCTTCTCGATCCAGCCTCTTTGTAGCATGAATATCCCCCGTGTTCTCATCAATAATGAAAATGGAACTTGCCCCTTCGCCTGACAAGATGTATTTGATGGAACCATCTCCTTTATCAACATCAGAGTGAAGCTGGTGAAAAATTGATGAGAGATGAGATTAACTTACAAGAGAGTCAGTGGCATGGAGATATGTAAAAATAATTCCTATGTTGAGCAGTAGTACATGAAATTTTMTTGTTCTGGGAAAGATAAGCTGAATGTTTATCACACACGGTATGTGAGGCACCATTGGAATCCATCAATTTGCTCTTTTAAGCAAGAAAACTTCATTCTTTCCTGCAATCTCATTTTCCTGCAAACAATCTCACTCTTGTCATGCCGGAGTTTTACATAGCCACACACATACACACGTAAAACCGTGACTTTATTCCTACCTGGATTTAACTACACTGTTTGCTTCAGCTTATTGTCCTACTGAAGGGTAAGACTTCAAACAAATGTCAGTATAAACTTAATGTCAGTGTGTGTTTGCTCCTGTGTGTATTTACGTATTTTCTCAGTGTTTACTGTGTAGAGCAGTAAAACATATCAGATGTTCCTCATAATGGGCAGCGGCGGGGTGGGTACTGATCTCTTCACTCTCATGAGCAGTGACAGGACTTGACAGAATGGCATGAAGCTGAGGCAGGGAAGGTTTAGGTTGGATATCAGGAGAGTTTTTCACCCAGAGGGTGGTTGGGCACTGGAACAGGCTCCCCAGGGAGGTGATCACAGCACCAAGCCTGRCGGAGTTCAAGAAACGTTTGGACATAGCTCTCAGGCACATGGTATGACTCTTGGGGTGTCCTGTGCAGGGCCAGGAGTTGGAGTTGATTATCTGATGGGTCCTTTCCAGCTTAGCATATTCTATGATTCTATAAAATGAAATAAAATTCACTGGTTGATAAATTGCTCACTACTATCTGATAGGCTGGTAACTGCAATTCTTCACTTCCATATCTTGCTTTCTGTTATCTAATTTCAAAAAAATGCAGACTCTGGGAAAGACCAAGGTGTCCTGGCACTGCCGGAAGTACACAGCATTGAAAGCCAGGCGCAGTTTCCCTGGGACTACTTGTAGTAGGCAGACAACAAAYGTACCTCAGTAGGTCCAAATGTATCTTCCATTAGAATGGCAAGACAGATTTACAAACAGAAAATTTTTTCCTTATCACTCAAGCGATTTTAACTTACAGAGCAAGACTGCACAGGTTTTCTAGCTCTTTTATGTCCACCAAGTTTCATCTCCCTGATAGAGAACACAGACTCAAACACTTCTTACATGCTTCTCAAACTTGTATCAAGAATGTAATTGATCTAGACATCATGTTAAAGTAACACACATACATGATATATTTAATACTGYACAATTGAAAGGAATATCAGTAAAATTTAAAGTACCTTCTTGCTTGTTAGAAGTGGATTAATATTTATAAATAGCTGAACACAATGTTAAATATGCTTGGATTTTTCTATCTCATATCTTCTTTGTACCTGTCCTAACTCCATGTCATGTTGAGTTTGGAGGTAAACCCGCTGTCATCATCATCCCGATTTTCTTCACTAACTTTTTTTTCCTCTCTGTTAGGAGTATCACTGGGACAGTAATCACTTCCAGAATACATGCAGAAAATTGCTATCTCAGGCATAACTTAGCACAGCTGCAAAACCTTTTCCTATTTCAGCAGGGAAGTATTCATGATCAGTTTTAAATTTTTTAACTGGATAAAAAGCTGCCTATTTCTTACACATTATTTCACTTACACTGTTTGGATATCTCATACTTATGCAATTACAGTTCACTCCTCTCTTTTAAGACAGAAATGGAATCTGGAGCTTTGGACTGGATTAGAAAAACAGAACTAGGGTATCTAAATCAGACTAGCTACATTTTTTCAAAATATGGCTTATCCTTATTCTGCTGCTACCTAAATCCAGAGACACCTAAATAAGCCTGAGATTTCTTTGATGAAGTTCCCCAAACATTTAAAGCCCTACTTCTCTGCACACTCAGGAATAATCAATGCTGACACTGTGAGCAGGTCAAGATAAAATGTATCTCACATTCATGCTCTTTTGAGATCCACGGCACTGCGTATTCCCCAGTCCCAATGGCTGGRGTTTATTCAACAAACCATACCTCTGTTCATGTTACAAATCTGGCAGCTGGGGGTCTCGATGCTTTTTCAAACTTGACTGGAAGAAGTATCCATCTTCCCTACAGAGGAGCAGTGGCCTGTGCAAGTAAGTATCTGTCTAGCTTGTCTTTGATTTTGTTTTACAGTTTCTTTCCTCTTTTCTTTCTCTAAGACCTACTTCAGGGTGCATAAGCCTCCTGTGTGCTACAGAGGTGCTGTGTGGGTTTCCCTRCATAACTGGAATCCTACAGTCTAGACTGAAATGCTGAACATCACATTACACCAGAACTGAGGTTATGGGATACAAAGATCAATGCCTTTATCTTAAGTGATTCTGTTTTCTCCATACCCCRTATTCTAGCAGAGCACTCATCTTTCTGTGGTGGCTGAGACTCTCACATTCTCCCTGTAAAGGTTATTCCACTTTTTGCAGCATACTTAAGGATGTGGTGGATGACAGAGAAGCAGATGACACCAGCATACCCAGCAGTTCATCTGGCAGAGCAGTTTTCTGAAGGTTAGAGATGTACARGTAGATCTCTGCAGACAGAGAAAGGAAGGCTTCCATGTCTCAGTTGCTGAGAGCAGCACAGCACTGCCCCATGGCGATGAAGCTGAGTGCATGAGCACACTATAGTGGTCTCAAGCTGCAGGGCTGCACAGCCTACCTTTTGCCTTGTATTTACATCCAGCCCTATCCTGAATAACTAACCAGCAGTGTTTTGGAAAAAAAAAAGAAAAGAGACCTTCACGGGAGAGGCCAGTAAATCCTTGRAGATGCACTGAGCAAGGCTTTCACATCCCAGGGAAAGAAGAAATTCTGAAGYTTCAGCATTTTCCATTTGCTCACTCAGAGGCTTGGTGATTAACAACACATTGTTCTTTAAGGAGTCCCACTTTGAGRTCCATAAATCTCCTCATGGATTACACTACAGTAGCTGGTGACCTGGAGTGAAATGCTGAACAGAAGCCACTTTTTGGAATGATGCCTTGGTAAGAMAACTGCTACCGCATGGATTAGTAAAGTGATTAGTGAGGACCTTTGTTATTCCAAGGTTAGGGCTCTGTGAGTGCAAACTTCTTTGTATCTTTTATTAAAACTTTATTCTACCAAGTGTTTAAAAACTGTGCTGGCYCATGCTCAAATTGGTAATGCACCATTCTCTACCTACTTAACCCCAGGAAGGTGATATAGCTCAAGATTTAGTTTATCTTTGGCACTATAGAACTATCAATTCAGTGTAAAGCACTCTAAACAGCTTTTTTCAACACTTTTATATGCATTTTAGAGGAGATCTAAGGTAATAGTACAAGAGAACAATGCAAAAAAAAAAGTACTATGCTGAAAATATTGAGAAGGTTGGTRCAGTTTTCATGTCACATATTTTCCAGTTTCATAAAATATCATTCTTTCAGACAGTGATCTTCAAAGTCATTAATGGAGAGGCATCAACGATTTGCAASTACAAACAAAGTTTTTGAATGTCCTGTACTATATTCACAGCTCTGCTACTACCAAACATGACTGCAAACTACCTGTGGTTCCAGCTATTTAACATTGTAGAAGTGAGAAGTACAATTTTCCTTACAATGCTGGCTTTAGAAAACACTTTGCACATTTTTTTGTTGTTTTTGTGTTTTCTTGTTTGGTTTTGTGGTTGTTACAGGGGTTTTTTTGTCCCCTTTTTAATAGAAGAAATACATTAAGGAATAGGATCWGCGATTTTTATTTGTTCTTGTTATTAATTTGACAACAGTTATATAGAGTGATGTTAGTCMCCAGGACAGTTGTACTTTACAGGAAGGTTCCAGAAAGCATCCATGGTGGTGCCATCTTCCAGCTTGTCTTTCACTCCTCCCACTTTCTACAGAGACATTCATTTAGAAGACAGAACTGCAGCTCAATTTGTAGCTGCACGTGGGGACTATGACTTTAGAAGCAGAGGATCAAGACAAAGGCAGTTTCAAACTCTTGTTTTAAGAGACCTAGAGGATGCAAGGATTCACTGGGTAAATCTCATTTGATCCCATTCTGGATCATTCCAGAAAATTTTTGTTTCAGAATCAGTTTGCCACAGATACCGTAAATAAAATTCCCCRTTTTCAGACAGAGGGATGATAGAGTCAGTTGTATGCTTCCAGTTCATTTCATCCRTTGCCGCCTCCACATCCATGATGGTAACTCTCCAGTTTGCCTTCGCTATCAAGTAACCAATCTTATTTTCAGTATAAGATTCATGATCTCATGATCTCATCTTATATGCTGATCCTATAGTTTCTTTGTTACATTTCACATACATTTAACATGAAGATTTTAAGAGTTCTGATTTTGGGTGATTCCTGCATTACACCATGTACAAGAAAGAGTACATGAGAACAGGAAAGGGAAGCAGCAATCCTCTACAGAGAGAGGATGTATTTTTTAACAGCGGGATAAGTTTTGATGTTCTAGGAAAGCTAACAGAGAGCGAACAGATCTAACAATAAAAGCCACACAAGCCTTGTGGAGGCAGAGAGGGACAGTGCATACRAGAAGTGCACTTTTTCTTGTTTTTTAGAAGATAATTTATTGAGTGTCCTCTGTTGTCTTTGAACTCAATCTAAAAAAAGAGGGCACTTAATCTTCTTAGGCTCTCAGTTTTAGAAAACGCTTGTTTGGATATGTGTGAGAGAAGGAAGCAGTCAGCTTCACTAAATAGCAAAGGTGTTATTACCCTAACTCTTAATAAACCCAATTTTGGTCTCACATTTTTTGGCCCTACAGCAATACAGCTTAGTATAGGGTCTCCCCTAATGCATTCATGTTTCTGTGGACCTTTAGGGTAATGATTATTCTAGGGAAACCTAAATAAAACATTTCTTTCAGAATTCCTAATAGTCAATAGTTTCTGGATATCGCCTGTTTATAAGTTAAGATCTGTACAACCAAAGATGACATCATTTTGCCTCACTTGGCGTTAAAGTATGCTAATGCAGTATTTCYAATAGAGAAGGACATTTAATTTTCTCAGTAAGCAGAGACACTGCACTGCATTATTAATAGCATTTGAAGTATTAAAARGAGCTTATCTGGCCACCACTGATCTGTTTTATGTCTGAATGGGGAGGTTTGCTCTTTTTCTGATTTTCAGTTCAGGCTCCTTTAAAGCAGGTGCAATGTTCATATGTCTCTCTTCTATGCTTTCTCTTCCCCAAAGATCTATCTTTGCAGTTGTTTCTCCCTGTGCCAGCATGGTTAATGATTCATTGCAGAGTTTATAGATTACTGGTGAAGAATAAAATCAAAGGGAGAACCCGAGGAGCTGATGGTTTTTTGACACCAGYAGGATCACAGAATTGAAGGAGAGAAAGAGATGGACAGTGTAAACATTAGATGCCTCAATACAATGTAGCTCCAAAGCTCCCTGAGACCACAGGAAAAGTGCACTCCTTTGCAGAACAACCAAAAAGTTTGCCCAAGGAGCAGTTGCCTTGTCTGCACCCCTTCCTTTCTCTCTATGAAAGTAATTAGAAAGGGAGGAAAGGAATGAAAACTCCCTCCCCTCATGCCCTGTGCAGGCATCCAAAATTATTGGTGATACGGAACTAACACAACTGCAGCTTTATTCCTGCCTGCTAACTAAAAGCAAGGAGACAATAGGAACCAAAAACAACCACAAAAAAGAAAAAAAGAACTCCAAGCCAGAAGCAATCTTTTTGTCAATTTATAACCACAATTTACTATTTCACAAAACAACAGAGAACTAACAGTGGGAAGAAGACACTCTTGTCTTCATGGCTCCTCCTCCCGCTCCTGCTTTCTGTGAAGATTTAAAAGGGTATATGAAGATTAAACACGTAATTTCCAGAAGATAAAAGAAAGCTGGTGAGTTGAAACAAAAATGTAATTTGGCCATTTCTATTAAATTTTGTTCATCRCAACACCAGGTTCTTAAAACTACTGTTCTTGGATTTACAATTTACTTTGTTCTTGGATTCAATATTTACTATGGTTGCACATACAAAGTTTTGAAAGCCCCTTTCTCCTCAGATTATCACTGTCAGTATGTGATTTGTGATGACTCATAAAGTATTAGATATTTTTAGGGATTACTTCATTGTTCTATTCTTTTTTTTTTTTAAGTATAACACTATATTTCTCAACTATCAGGGCTCAGTGTTGCTGATTTGGAACAATTTCAATGCAAATAATAACTAATATTTAAAATTCAGCACAGACAATAGAGTTAACATTTCAGTAAAATCTAATGTGCACATACCCCCCATTTCTGCAATGTCTAAGGGCATTAGTTACTAATAGGATCATTATTTTCAGAGGGAGTCATGAAACTATCATTCTTGTAAACTGAAACCATATTTCAGTATCAACAGCTTAAAACATCTTTTTAAATTTATCTTTCAGTCTCATTACAAAAGTCATGTGGGAAAGAAAAAGATTCCTCAGCATTTTATTGATGTCAGAAAAGGCTTGTGATTCATATAATTGACTTCATACCCAGGCACCAGTGAAAGTATTATTCAGCAGGTAATGATTTTCTTATAAAAGTCTATTCTCCAAGAAATATTGAGAAAGTGATGAAGGAGCTCCTGGAGGGCTTTTGTTTGCTTTCGGTTTATTAATTTATGTAAAACTATAGTACAGACCCAGGCTCAGAAAGAAATATGCTGGTCTACATTCTGTGCTTTCAGCATAACAGATAATACTGAGGACAACAGATAAGTCAATATAAATGGCTGTACCCAAAACTCCAACACTTTTAATTAGAGTTTGAACAGAAGGAATATGCTTGTAATGCTGCCAGACTTTCCTTGTCTCAGCAGTGTTGTCAATATAGTAGGGAACCAGCACAGACAACTGTGTCACAGTGGCACAATTTGCCACACTGTCATACTGGCAATTTCATGCACTGTTCTGTTGCCTTCAGACTTGCTCTTTGTCAGGCAAGTGCAGAGATACTCATGTGGGAATACAACAAGGTCGCATTCTGCAGACCACACTATAACCATGTTATATTTATCTAACACAAGCAGTTGGTGACAGRGTTACTAAAAACCCAGTCAGCCCAAACAAGACTTCTGTTCTGTGTTGATTTAAAATACTCAAAACACTATCTGGACTGCTCAGAGCTGACCAAAGACTGAAGAAATTCTGAGACAACTGAGGTCCAGGACATTTCTGAGATCTTTTCACATTCAGCACCGACCTTACAGGCTRTCTGAACTCAGACTACCTCTGAACCATCTTTTGTTTCAACACAGATAATGCTAGAGTCCTATGAATGACCCCAAGGCAGATATATATCTACCCAGGATCACCACAAATGCAATGAGGGAATCAGAAGTTACCTATCAAATGAGCGCATTTCAGATTCAAGGCAAAATCAAGGCACATCCCTTTGAGAGTAACAGTTGTCATCCCACAGCTTGTCCTTAATAGTCTTCCTGCAGTCAAAATGTATGAATGTATGACATACAGTGTAATTTGAACCTCCAAGACCTTCATATTCAACAGTACATAAAGTCAGTGAGAACAAAGTTCCATCTACAATCAAGGTATTAATGCATGATTAAGAAAGCATAGGACAAGATAAAATAAATAAAAATGATCAACAGGGAAGAGAGGAAAACAATTAAAAAAAAAAACAAACGTAAAAATATCCACAAACCAAAAGCTAAAGTAAATGAGAACACAGACAGGTCTGAAGGACCAGGAGAGAACTGGAATGAGAAACAGACTGATGAAAGACCYCAAATTAATGTGATAAGGCAGAAGAGATAGGGCAATAGGAAGACAAAAGGAGATAGGTAAGAGGAAGTCGAGATGGGAGGAAACAGCACAGAAAAAAAAATACAAATGAAAGAAAATACTGAAGTGGTAAGTGGAGCTGATCTCAAGTGACTGATGAGTGTTAGGCAAGAATAGTTTTTGAGAGTAAYGCTGTGTGACCTTATCAGCATCTTCTTTTCATACTCTGCTCAATGCAACAGGAATTAAAACTGACTACCTGAATCTGGTCAAGTATCATTTTACTGAGGGTATGTAATACTACTGCTCCAGGTGTACCAAGAAAAAAGCCAAGTTGGGGCGGGGGGGCTAGTGGGAGGARAAAGGGTGCCATTTAAATTGCTATTGATTCTAAAGTACTGAAAGCAGAGGAGCAAACAAAACAAACATGACTGATGGGCAGGGAGAGTAGCATAACTGTCAGCTAGCTTTTCTTTATAAAAAAACCCAAGCAATTCTTATTTCCCGTTAATACAGTTTCTGAACTTTTTTTTTCTGTTACAGAATGCATGTTTCTGTGCCTAAGAAATTAAAAAAGTAAGAATTTGTATTAACTTACTTATTGTCTCCCATCATCACACTTGGAATAAACAGTTAGGTTTTACTATCCCCTACTTTCTAYGTGTTGTTTCCCCAATAAAAGGTTCAGAAACATTGGTGAAAGAGTTTAGTGAAAGTTATATAGCCCTTATACTTTTAAGAGCTGGATCAGTGCTCTAGGAGGATAATAACCTTATCACCTCAGCTGCATGAAGTGAGGTGAATATTTAATTTTGCCAACCTTTTGAAAATGGGGGTTAAATGGGAAAGAGAACAGTGAAACTTCTTTATTTCTTTGATGGTTATTGTTCAAACAAAATTCAAATTAGAAGTACTAAAATTCTAAAACTTCCACTTCATAACATTCCAGTTAGTATCTAAGTAAGCCCTCAAGGCTTCTAAGTTGAAGACAAAGTTCAGATGAAAAGTTCCTCTAGGAATAACTAATGCTGTCATCTATAGGCTAGTGAGTTGAATAATTAATAGGAAATACTGAAAACTTGATGAGATAAGAGCAACCATATCATTTTTATGATTTTTTTCCTCTTTATAATACTTAATTTTGTTTGTAGTGTTCTCTCTCCCTGTGTATACTTACATAACGTAGCTCTTCTTATAGATAGTGATTGTGTGTATATATATACACACATTTAAGTGCATGTATGTATACATACACGTGTGCACACACACGCACATACCCTTCCTTATTCTGTCCTCTTCCAGTCTCTGCAGATGCTATACTCACAAATCTGTGCCTTCTCCACTCCTCAGTTTTAATAAGAACACAAAATGCCCTGTGGCGACAGGGAACTGTGCAGCCAGCCCATTAAGTTTACTGCAGCGACAGGAGGAACTCAGAAGCAGCTGCTGCTGTGGATGGAGCTGAGTGGGCATATGTAGCTGGCTGAGTATTCTTGAGGAGTTTTAATGGGCCATCATCATGACATGTCAGTCTCCAAAATGACTATTTGTCATTCACACTCTTAAAAAGACAGTTTGGCAGCTTTGAGAGGTAAAAACCATCTGTATACTGTGCATCACCATGTACTAATTGCATAATATTTATTGGGGGTGGGGGGACAGCAACACTGTATTGTAGCACCACCAAGAGCCTATAGACAACATAACATTTTCATAACAGGAACTGGAAAAAAATAGACCTGCTTTCCCCTCACACAGAGGCTTCAAACTTTTCAGAAATCAACTTCCTAGAATGGAAACAGACCACAGTGTTTGCAAACAACATGCACATTGGAATCCTTATAGAGCTGTTCAATATTCAGCTTTGCGTGGGGTTTTGGGGTTTTTTTTGGTGGTGTGGGGTTTTTTTCTCCCATGCCACTCTCAGTCTATCAGTATTTATTCCTTGCATTACTCATTCTGAGTATCTCAGTAACAAAACTGTATCATTGACACACCAAGCCATAGAACAGTGGATTTGCTATCTGACTTACCATACAAAAACTGCTTCTGTTTTTACTCAAATAGATTTAATTTTTGATTAAAGAAACCAATGACTGAAACCTCATTTATGCAAGTGTCTAAAACAATTAAATCACGTGAAAATACTACTGGAGTGAAACTCTTATTTACATATTCCTGAAGGTTTATTCTTACCAGCTCTATTTTGGGTCTTACTTATTCTCCAAGAAAGGGCCTAAGTTTCCTTCCATACATGCCAACAGCATTTTCACATGATCCATGTCTATTCATAGTGCACCATACAACTTGCTGTTATATACTAAACCAGCATATTTACTGGTCCAGTGGTTTGATTTATTTTGTTGCCAAGAATCACTGAAGCTGTAAGACAAAATTCTCTTAAAGTCACTACACTCTATTCCAGCAGTACAACAACATTGTTTTAAGGATGCTTTCTCCCAGCATTCCCCACACATGGCTTCTACAAAAGTGTACAGGTTTAAAGAACGTAGCATGGCAAACAAATACCAAAGACCCCAGTATACTTCATAGAGGGATATCTCTGGGCTAGCAGATGTCCATGGGCTTGAGAAGTTTACGTATGTGTAGCAGCTTGCAGAAACAGAACTTTCAAGAAACTTCACTCATTCTTCTTCTCAAATTACTTCCTCATTACACATTTCTGCTTGCACAATATGACACACATATAGTAAAGRACTGTTTCTTGAGCATGCATTTCTCTTGAATGAAACACATACACGGATACAATATCAAATCACATACAAAAATATATCTAATTTTAGTAATACGAATATTTTCTCTTCTTATAACACTGTACATGCTTCTATTAAGTATTTCTTATTTCAGTATAGAATATTTATTTTTTTTAGTTAGTTAGTATGACTGGACAATGCATGAATGCACTTTCCCCTATGACAGAGAAAGAGGGAAAGAGGGGAAATGGAACAAGAAAGGCAGTAACAGACTTTATATACCTGCAATAATGAAAAATTACTGCTTTTAATTTTTTACCTTTTCTTGAAAACAGAAATAAGAAATTAGAATACAAATATGGTGATTGGAAAGTTGTTTCTCCCATAATGCTTTTTCTACTCAGCCATAATAATTTAGGCCTGGGATTTCAACCGTGGAAAATGAAAGCATATTAGAGGATCTRTTTTTTCATCTCTAACTCTGTAATCTAAAGAATTATCTGTAACAGCACTGCACAGGAAAAATAATCATACACACTTCTTGTTTGTCTACCATATCAATAATTCCAAATTTACAAACAAAAATTCATTTGGTATTAAAGTATTTTCTGAGATAAGATATTTATTTATTTTAGAGTGGAAATTATACCTCCCATATATACCTCCCATATATATCTCTTCTTTGTCAAACTACTGATCTATAGTTTAGAGCGATTATCCTCTTTCTGCTTCAACTGGCCAAAATAGCTTGCAGCATTGCTTGGTTGATAATGATTTTTCTCATAGGAACCTGCTTCCAAAGAACATTAGTACCAAGGACTAGACACCCAGAGGGTGTAGAGCTTTTTTCATTTGTTTTCATTTTGGTTTTATGTTGTATCAATTCCTCACATTTAATTTGCTTTTGAAAGTTTAATGCTRCTAAAGATTGACTCATAATCTTACCTTGTGTGTTAGTGGGAAGTACTGAAACCCTGACAGACTGGAAGAAAATAGTAAAATATGTAACTGTAAAGCAGTTGAAGTAATTAGGGTTATGTGTCTGCAGAAGATTATAAAGTACTGGACTACCAAAGAGAGTATGACCTGATCATTTTAATGATGAAAGACTTGCAATACAGAAAAAAATGAAGTTAACTGGGTCCACATACTCACTAACCTATAATTTTCTGAAACCAGTTATGGAYTTGTTAATTAATATTTGCAAAACTTTTGAAACAGAGCAGCATTCACATGTTGGTCTAAATACTAATGTTAATTTTTAACACAAATTATAATACAAATGTCAGGATAACAGTGTTTGTTATTGTGTTTCATTTCTTAAAAACTAAATTCCTATTATCTTTCTTTATAAAGCTTTATATGTTTGGAAAAATACAATACTTGGTGCTGACTTTCCTGAAAGATATATGGTCAACTTTAAATTGAAAATTCTTCATATGAGCAAACTGGTTAAATGTTATAAAATATTTCACACCACCCAGGTATATACCAAAACATTTTCACAAATCTAATCCCTTAAGTCTTCTCACTAAGATCGATGGGACTACTCCTAGACTTAAAGTGCAAAATTAAGATTTTGACACAATGCCCACATCAGACAGAATTAGTACCTCAGAAGGCATGTTGTGGATGAAGCCACAACTGCTCAGAGCTGACAGTGGGTCAAGGAAATAAGTCAAGAACAGAGAATTTGAACACAGTATTTTACTATAACATTTAAAATGAGCAGATTATTTCATATGAAGAGAGCAGCAATGAATATCCACAGTAAAGCACTACAGTTTCATTGCTAGTATGACAATGTAACATGAAAAACCAATGCATGACCAAATAAATTGGAGTATGAGATACCTTCCTGTAGACACTTGTCTTATGTCTTATAATGAGTTCAGGTAAAAAAAGAGCAGAAGAATCCCTTGGTTAATTTATTATGGTTACTGTTCCTAGTGTGTTTACATTTCATTTAGAATCTCTTTTAGAGTCTGGCTTGATCAAACACCCCAACATTTCTGTAGTGCTTTCCATTAACAGCTATGACTGATTTCTAACACTGCAGTAAAGGTAAAAGTGAAGGTAAAACACTGAATGAAAAATATGATGCTCTTTTTTCAGTAGGCTATAGGACAATTTCTTTTTATCCTTTTTTCCCTTACTATTATGTATTTCACTGAAGATACTTTATCGCATCGATTTTTACCCAAAAGTGTTTCTCAAATACATCCATCCATCCATATACACTGGCTAGTTAATTCACAGCCCATTGTTCAAAATTCACTCCAAAACCTAGGGAAATTTAACCCTGTGCTACACCAAATCAAACCTCTGTTTTAGAATTTTGTAAGTTAGGAAGTCATCCTTACCCATGTGCATCAGTGTGTCAGGACTTGCTTAACAGTCATGAAAGTTGGTACTAAGCACATGCCTAAGTACCTTTCTGAATTAAAGCCTTAACCCTGGCTCAAAGAGGAAGGTTGCTCTAATGAACATGTGCGTCACATACGCCTAATTAYAAGAAGCAGCACTGAAAGATGAAGATGATTCCATTACGTAAATTCACACTGTAGCTGTTCAGTATTCAGAACAAGCTGGAGCAGGGTATGCACAGTAAATATGGACACTTGAAAGTCTGCTTTAAACTGTTCAGATCATTTAAAGTGATCCTTTGTGARMAGACACTTTAAAAGGTTTGATTTCTCCTTAACTTTTTTTTCTAATCATTCAAACTTGCAGGTCTGCAAGGGCTTTCAGATATAACCAGGCTGATCTCAAGATAGTAATTCATATCTTGATAGGCATTTAAACTCCACAGGATTAAAGGCTGGGAAATAAATGCTTTTAATGCCCATGTTTTCTGCTTGTTTTCAGAAAATACTTGAGGGGGAGGATAATGCATTAGTATTTCAAACCCATAACAAACTGCCTTAAAATGAACAATACTGGGTTAATTGTAAAGCCTCCCAGCTTAGAAGGATTTTAACAGTTCTATGTAAAGGGCAGTGCTCTCCTAGTGCCTTTTTCTATGCTGGTGTGTACAAGGAGCTTTTAACAAAGACAGTCTCATCAAAGCCCTATGCAGTCATTATACTTTGCTTCCTAAAATCATATTTTGACATTTCGAATGATGTGAGAAGATATTTATGAGTCAAGATTGAACTTCGCTTGTACTTAAAAAAAARCCTAAATCCATGGATATTTGCCATGTACAATGTTGATGCCAACCCAAGATTTTTTCATCTGTTATTTGTGTTTTCACCATAACATATTCTTACTGTGTTTCTTACTCATTGCCATTAAATGGTGGCAATACAGTCAATGTATGTGCCATTGATAAACAAATTCTGAGAAAATAGTGAAATGGCAGGTGTTATTTTACATTGGTCATGTATACTTGCTGAATCTACACTAAAATCCAAATTGTGCAGACCTGTTTCTAATTCTGTAAGCTATCTGGATTCTACTGAAAATTTCAGTGTCTTCCTTCAAAACTCATTTCTGAAGGTTCCAGTACTTCACATATATTGACTATTTTCAATTTACATAAAGATCCCTCTGATTATCTGAAACCACATGTCCTTTTGACATTACAAAAGACATTGAAAAGGGTTCACCATTTAAATTCTTAGGTGGTCTCTGATGAAATTACAGCACTCTTACCTAATGATCATTTTCTTGCTGTTTCCTTTCTGAGTGAGCTCTGGTTCAATGACAATAGTGTACACTGTGAGTTACCTATGAGAACACTCTCTGCTTCTGAAGCATTGTGGTGAACATGAAGGTACAGAAGTTATTAGAATTGTGCATTTTGCAACAGCTGCAAACGAGATCAGTCATCTGAATTTACTCTCATCTACCTCAAGTGTTGCAACTCAAATGACTGCCACTAATTTGTCTGTCATACTTCTTGTGTGTACCATCAAATATCTCCTTAGGGGAYCTTTTATTATAGTATCTGATTGTTTTATTATAGTATCTGATCCATTTTATAACTAAATCTGAAAACAATGAATTACTCTTGGAGATTAGAGTTTAAATCACTGTAATACTTGCCCCCAGCATCCAAGACTGATCTTTGCTAAGTTTCACTTGACACAGCATGTAAACTTCTCTACCAGATTGTCTGAGCGCTCTCAAAGCTTAATTGATCCAATTTGCATGTCTCATCCTGGCAGAATTGTGCATCATTTCTATCCTCTTGGACAAAGTGATCACAATCTAATCACTTTGTATACAAAGCAGATGGAAAGTTTCCAGCTCCTTTGCTATCCCCTTGCATGTATCCATATTAAAGCAATTCTAATTCGACAAGCAATCTGATCTTTCTGTATTTTTATAGGATTACTGTCTCATTGATAGGCCTTCTGTCACCAATTGTAATGTTCAGAACTTTATACTCAAGGCATTTTCACTTTTGTCTCACACCTTCTGTGTGGTCCATTAAAATGATCATTTCATTTAACAAACTTCCCTTAGGGAAGTTCTATACAGCTTGGTGTAAATCAGCACAGCTCTGTGCACTGAAAGAAAGGTACAATTTCTATTAATTGAGACTACTGCAGTTTTAAGGGAAAACAAACAATTAATTATATCCCTATTCATAAAGCTCTGAGCCTTGTACATTAACAGATAGTGCCAAAACTTTTATATCTTTTAAAAGGAAAACGTTATTTTAAACTCAGTAAATATTTTACAAATAGCAACTGCTTCTGCACATGAAAGAAAAACCTCTCATTTATGTCAATTTGCTGTACATTTTCCCTTCAAAAATGGGCAAAGTGTCATTTAAACAAAATTTAGTTAAACACAGTTTAGTAAAAAGTTGTGTTTTTCACAAATACATAAAAGTGACTTTGTGAAAATAACACCAGTAAGAGCTTCTGAGAAGAAGTCACAACCAGATTAGTCAAATTAATGAAGGATCGACAAATTGCAAATGTCACTAAAATCACATTTTCTGAAGTGAAAAGAAATTTCTAGTTCCTAATCTCACTTGTGATTCACTGATGGAATTTATATGCTCCACCTGTCTTTAGTTTATATACATCTTCAAAAGTAAATGTGTTTCTTCAACCAAACTCTTTCCACACATTCCTACCTGGTGAATCCATTGTGCCACAGTATCTCTGCTCTTCTGGGAGTTCGTGGTTGGCCAATATTGCCTTGGTTTTTTTTCCTGSATACCTTCACTTCTTCCACTTTTTTTCTCTCCATTAATCTCTATCCATATTTGCTCAGCAAAATTTATGAGAAGGCAAAGAGATTGTTCAGGGACTTTTAAAATTTGTCTTCAGTGAAGAATACATGAGAAACTCTAAAGCATGCTGTTCACAGAAGTCATCAATCACTGGGGGTCAGTGTTCATGACAGCACAAGATAAGGAATACCCTTCAGTCTGCTCTGCAGCTACTTTTAAAACTCGTTAAAGACTGGAAGGTAAAACCAGTGGCTATATAAGAGAAAAAAGGAACTGGAATACAYTATTAAATTCTGTATTAATTTTTGTCAAAGGTAAAGCATGCCAGTTCRGTAATACAATCATACTTTTGTGTCCACATATACACAAAAATAGTAGTGCAAGTGGAAGGATAGTAGTTGTTTAATGGCAAATCTAGTGAATTCAATGTTAACTGGTAAAGAACAAAATGAATTAACCAACTAAACCAATTTAATAATAAAAAAAGGCATTAGGACAGTAAACAGACTTTCTATTAGTGTGAAGCATGATGAAAAGTGGTAGTATAACACCAATAATGCCTTTCTTTGACTTGCATTTCAAACAGACTCAGTGGACAAGTTGTATGTAAGCTGTTCACATTGCAATCTTGGTCAGCTGAGTCTTATGCCTCTGGTCTCACAAGGAGGTAAAACCCCTGCTATCTTAAGATTCTGTCCTCATTTTAAAAATGTATGGTCCCATAGCTTACAATGGGGTTTYGCAGCTGTAAGTCAGTGGAACATAACAAACAAGTCTGTGGATGACACTCAGTTTGCTGTCTCTCAGCTGTGTTAGCTCAGCAGGACTAATAGAAATAATAAGTAAGAAAAAAATTATCACCAGAACAGGCAGGTGTGACTCACACATAGAATTCATCTACTGAGTAACACAGTATAATTTTACACAGTCACTTTTAAGAGCAAATTTTCTGCTAGTCTGTAAACAATCAGACATATATTAACCCATCACATAGTTTTTAGTGAAGACACCCAGAGTTTCTAAGCCATTGTGAAGACTCAAGGCTCTGAGCAGCCTTGTCCATGTGACAACCTGCTGCTTCTTCTGACAGTTCCACACTCCACYGTGAAGGTATTTAAATTGAGATGAAAATTTTGACAGTATTGAATGTTTTTTGTTGAGCCCAACCTTACAGCAAAACATCAGGAAGGCTCTATTGATTACTAGGACATGCTATTTCAGGAAAATGCACAGAATAACTCTTACTTTGCCTTGAAAAACATCATTTATAAAGTAATGTTAAACTCTATCAAAAACTATTAAATAGTGCTTTAATGTTTAAGAAAATCCATCTTATTTTATTGCATTACTTCTGTTGCCACCAACAAAATAAAAAATGCACYTTGGTTTTGAGAATAGACTGAATGTAATGTTCATTCTCAGTTATATTTATATTTTCACCAGATAGAAGTTATTATTATGGAGGAAAATAAGAAAAATCTGGTTTCTCCCCATGACTCTCTACAGTGGCTCTTGTATAATTTCTGCTGGAGTTCTGTTATCAGTAAATGTTATTTACAGGTACAGGAATGGTTGACTCCAGGAAAATTTGTGATATTGCAGATCATTTTGTTCCCTGTAATAAACTTAACTCTTCTAACCTTCATGGTGAAGCTGCAGCATGTCTTCTCTTTATCTCGCTAATTATTCTACAAAGTAATTTTCCAAAGAATTGAGTCTGAGACACAACCTGTTAGCACATCCTGCTATRCCCCCAAGCTGTGTTCCAAAATGATATTTGCAGTTTAAGTATAGTACAAAGCATGTATCAAATGGTCAGAAATGGAAGGTGGGCTCCTATCTAAAACATAGATGATAACATTTCAGATGTAAAGGTAAATATCTTCAATTTTTAATGTCGTATGCAGCTCCAGACCCTCTATCTCTAAAGGTATCAGAAGGATCTGTCATCAAGGTGGACATCTTAATCTTTCCATCTTCCTCACAGCCTTATTTTCTGCTTGGCAGGTATTTTGGAAGCTTGACAAAGCACCTGGGCCCTCAGTCTGTGTCATCCCACACAAAAAGCAGTCACTGACTTCACTTTGTGCTACTAGAAGTAAAATTGCCAAAAAAAAAAATCCAGAAAGATGATTCTGCCATCAGACTAGCAGAATGGACCCTCATCTTCTACCCATCTCCATTTACTAAAATAAGAGATGAATGGAAATTGTTGAATGTGGTACTGTGACTTACATAGTATGGAACAACATCTAATTTTGACAGGACATTAAAATTAGTCTGCATGGAAAAATTCTCATGCAGCCTGCAAACAGATGGGAGGAAATATAGTTACATGAAATGATGAATGTCAAAATACCAGTCTAGAAGGAAAGGTGTCTACTGAGGTTCTGAAAACTATGGGTGTCTTTATTTCATCCCTTTAACTCCCAAGAAAAATTTGCTTTGTAAAGCGTGAACTGCCTTCTCTAGTGGTAGACCAGAGAAGTCATCATTTTGATTTTTGGCTCTTAATCTGGACACAGTCTGGATATGGTCCAGTTGCTTCCCTGACAACTGTACATATTTGCGTCCTTCCATCCATCTGCTGAGAGCTCAGACTTGCTTAGACCCCTCCCGATCTTCATGTTGCTTTTTTTACTTATCCAMGCTTTATCTTGACCCAGTAACACTTGGAACCTCTATGTATGGAATGTTATTCTGTCTTGTCCTGTGCTGTTTGGTGCTCTGCTTCTTGTGTTTTAGGCTTTTTTTGAACAAATTCCAAATTCCAAATTCTCTAGTCCTCTCCAGTAATGTTGTGTAAGAAATATTTACATCTTTCATTTTCCATCTATTGCTTCCCTGTTCCCACAAAAGAAGCATAACATCTAGTTCTACTAGTTTTTGTCTCAATAGTATTCGTTTTTGCTGATGTCTTGTGTCACAGATTACCTTGCTGCACATGGCATTTTCCTCTTTTGATTAAAAATGAACTTTACTTACCTTTTTGTCTCTTTCAAGTGCATCTGCTAGTTAACAGACCTACTCCCTTGCACAATTCTCAGACCTGGATGTTAATGGATCTCTGGCTAGCTGCCCTCCTTTTCCATCTGTGCTAACAAAACCAAGTCAGGCCTTCTTTCTCGGACCTGCGTGGTGGATTGATGTGGCTCAAACCAATGTGTGACCCATACAGAAGCATAGAGCTTCTTTAGCACAGAGCATGGGGAATCAAGAACTACACATAAGGCGAGCCTCACCTCAATCCCTGGCCTCATAATGGAGGCCATCTCTATCCATGTGGATGACAAGAAGATGATTGGGAGTACGAGCATGGATTCACTAATGGTAAATCACACTGGACCAACCTGATTGCCTTCTGTGACAAAACAACTACCTGGATGGGTGAGGGGAGAGCAGTGCATATTGTCTACCTTGACTTCAGCAAGGCTTTCAACCCTGTCTCTCACAACATCTTCATAAGCAAACTCATGAAGTGTGGGTTGGATGAGTGTACAGTGAGGTGGATTGAGAACTGGCCAAACAGCAGATTCCAGAGGGTTGTAATCCGTGGCACAMGGTCTAGCTGAAGGCCTGTCACTAGTGGTGTTCCCCAAGGTTCAGTACTGGGCCCAGTATTTAACTTATTCGTCATGACYTGGATGAAGGGACAGATGCCTCCTCAGCAAGTTGACTGATGACACAAAGCTGGGAGGAGTGGCCCATAGCCCAGAGTGCTGTGTAGCCCTTCAGAGGAACCTCGACAGGCTGGAGAGACAGGCAGASAAGAACCTTCTGAAATTGAACAAGGGCAAGTGTAGGGTCCTGCACCYGGAGAAGAATAACCCCCTGCACCAGTACAGGTTCAGGGGTGACCTGCTTTAAAGCAGCTCTGTGGAGAATKACCTGAGGGTCTTGGTGGACAACAATCTGTYCATGAGTCGGTGTGTCCTTGTGGCSAAGAARGCCAATGGTATCCTGAGCTGCACAGGGAAGARCACTGCCAGCAGGTCGAGGGAGATGATCCTGCCTCTCTACTCAGCCTAGTGAGGCCACATCTGGACTGCTGTGTTCAGTTCTGGGCTCCTCAGTACAARAAAGACAYGGAGCTCCTGAAGAAGGTCCAGCAGAGGGCAAAGAAGATGATTAAAGGACTGGAGCATCTCTCTTACAAGGACAGGCTGAGAGAGCTGGATCTGTTCAGCCTCAAGAGGTGACTGAGAGGGGACCTCATCAATGTGTGTAAGTGCATAAAGAGAGGGTGCCAAGAGGATCGATTCAGGCTTTTCTCTGTGGTGCCCAGCAATAGGACAAGAGGCAAGAGGCAATTGTTTCACAGGAAGTTCCACCCAAACATGAGGAAGAAGTTTTTTACTGTGCAGGCGACCATGCACTGGAACAGGTTGCCCAGAGAGGTTGTGGAGATATTCAAGAACCATCTGGACATAGTCCTGTGCAATGTGCTCTAGGATGACCCTGCTTGAGCAGGRAGGCTGGATCAGATGACCCACTATGGTCCCTTCCAACCTGACCCATTCTGCTATTAGATTGTTATACCTTAATCTAAATTTATATTTTCATTGATTGCTTTGGTATGTTCTTTTCAGTTTTACATCAGGCTCCAGAGTGAGAAAAACGCAGCAAAATGCTTCATCATGATCGTTCCCTCCTCACACTTACTCTCTGGGATACTTTTTCTTCTCTTAAACTTTTTCAATCCTGTACTAAAATCACCATGACTAGAATTTTTACATTTTCTTTGAATCTTAAGAYAAATCTGAATTGAACAAATGTGTCAGCACAAGCAAGAACTATTCTTCCATGTCTCTCCATTGTATCCTAGACATATATACCCATGGACACATTTATGCACATGCTTCATCACTGCTGTAATTCTAAYTCCTGCAGRTTTACTCCATAAAACCTTGTTTGACATGGCTTCACTTGGTTTGTCAGACAGATAAATTGAAACAACTTTTCAAACAACTAATATTTCCTCTGCTTTGGGACTGATACACAGGAGTACACTTGATTCAGCATTAAGACAAAAAAACAAACAGAAAAGCAATAAGGTTTTAAGATCATCAGCATGGTAGTGGACACGAACTTGCAAAGAAAGAAACAAACATGAATAGTGCAATTTGAATCTTACAACGAAAAAGGAAGTAACAGTTTCACTTGGCTTATTTCCTGTTTAGATGAAGGTATAGTAGAGCGCTTTTGTTCACAGCTTTTCACTGTCWAGAAGATATTCAAAAGAAGGAGGAGATGAATAAAAGAGCAGTATGGATGAACACAAGACGGCAGTGCTTACTCAAAAGGAAAACCTTTTAAAAGTATTGCTTGGCTAAGCAATAGTTAAGTGGTAAAGGATGAAAGATAGGTGAGGAGGATAACAGTCTACATATGCATGAAGATTATGAACATCCAGGAGCAAGTGGAATTATTTAACAGTTTTTAATATATAGACTATGCAGCATTATAGTCCTGGAAGTTAAAGAAACCCATAAAAATATGCCAAGCACTTTTCCAAATGCCTACTCTGCCCATATAACATGTATAAATTGTGTAAGAAAGACAAGTTAAGTATTTTGCTAATTTATGGCATTACGTTTATACCATGATTATGGAAACTTAAGAAATGACCATCTGCTTTTCCCAGCTGTGTCTGAAAACTTTTCATTGTTGCAGGATAACAAGCTAAACTTTGCCTAATACAGCACCTGCCTACCTTGTAAGGAAAATGAATTGCCTGATTGCCTAGTCAGCAGGGTTACAATTTGGTACCTCAGTATGAAATGTTTAAGCAGCTTATCATCCTTACACATGTATCCAAGTATCAGATTTTCCATATTTTGGAAGCACTTCAAATGGAAAATAACTTTGTGGGTTCAATTCTTCTCACACATACTCCACAGCAACAGAATTTCATGTCTCTGTAATTCTTAGGGTAATTTCTCATGATTTACAGAAACAGGAAAACTAAATGAGACAGTATGACTCTGGCAACATTTTGTGGAATTCATGCAGGAAAATCTCCTTATACCACCCAAAAAATGACATTAAATTTCTTTCTTTCTACTCAGAGAGGGCCAAAGAATTTCCTGTGATAGAGGTAGAATATTATGTCAGACTGTCCTTAGTTGTTCTTAACATACACCCTCCCACCCATATGAAACACCACAATACAGGCCTTTGGTACTTTAAGAACACTATAGGACTACATGAAAGGAAGGCACTGTTCCTTCGCTGTCAAAATGTGGAACATGTTGATACCTGTTGCAAATCAGCCCTCGGTACTCCTCTCCTACTAACCTACAGAATAAAATATCAGTTAAAAATTCAATTTTGAAATGACCAGATAATTGTATTGCAACATTAATATTCTCAAATGGTCTCCTAGGGTCAATAAAACTGATCTCAAGCTTATGGATTAAATCTTCAGTTACTCTATGAACAGCATAACTTAATAWTCAAAACATATTAAAAAACTTTTTGCCTTCTTCTCAAATGTTTARAATTATCTTCTTCTCCCAGGGGAGCACTCTAARAAAGACAGCTTGAGACTAAGCCATGTTTTCTGGTACATGAGTAATTGCACATGAACTGCTGTATGCAAAAGAGCTATATTTGTCTTGGTATCCYTATTTATCTGAAAGAAAAAATAATGTTTATTCTTTGCTATGTTTATGGCTTGTCGAGTGTTACTACCACACCATGCRTTACACCTACATAAATAACAATATTACTTTTGCAACAGCACAGGGCTATAACAACAGCAAATATTTATACATTGACAGAACTATTAATGGTAGGATTTTTTTAGCAGAGTCAAAAACATCTGCAAGAATTAATCCTAAATATATTCTTCAATTTTATGAGCATATTTATTRATTTTTGTGATCAGTGTCTGTTGTCAATGAGCTTCTTCATTCGCTAAGTTTACACTTGCCTGGGAAGGTTGAGATCCCATTTATACGTTGAGGTCAAGTGATATATAGTTAGGTGTTCAAAACATTTATTTATATCAAGTAAACAACTCCCCTCCCTATTTTTAAATGGCTAATCCTCCCTCTTACAGCCTTGAAGTCATGAGAGATTAAGCACTATGACATCCTCAAACTTCTGTTCTTGGTATAGGCTGGTACTCATACCATGACCATGGTTTGGACAGCTGGGACAGAATTAGAGTTCTCCTAGAGCACACACTACACTGCCTTTTCTAAGAGCTACTTGTCTCTAATTTACATGACAGTAAGTGTCTCTTCCAGTGCAAAAGTGCCAGAGAAGGCACTGGTAGCATAAGGTTATTATAATAGTTATTCTAAAAGAACTGAACAAMCTAGTGTATTAACATCTTTCTTCTCTCAGCAGTTCCACCATTAGCACTTAGCTCAGCTATCTCTTCCAAGGAAACGCACAATGCTGAGAGAAAAAGATTATACTGAAGAGATTTTCCAGTACTTATCACCAGTATATTTATGTAAAAGCCAGCTTACTGCACACAATGAAATCATTCCCCGTTTTTTTTCAGGATCTTTGAATGTGTTGTCCCAAGTCCTCCCTTTAACGGGCTAAAKCTAGCACCGAAACACTGGTGTATGTATACATGTGCTATTTCATTACATGATTACTAAAAAAAGAAAAAGGAAAAGGAACTTGAGAAATGCAGTATAATATTTAAAAACAAAGCAAAGAGCAAAGAAAAAATTCAGCAGAAGAATTATGACAAGGCAGCAACAGTCCTGGCAGCACTTTCAGACTGTGACACATGGAAAATGCTTAATACATGAAATGAATGCCCAATGAGTCTGTAGACAGACACTTAAGGCTAACAGAAGATGTATAAGAAAAAAAGGCAACATGAAAAAGGTAGTGTGACAGCAGGCTACAAGATGTAAAACTTTAAAGCATATGCAGTTTGATATTTCAAAAGCAATCGAAAAATATCCTTTATCTTTTCTGGTCTGAAAGAAGATGTAGCCTTGTACTGACATAGATATTGAATAGGTCTGCACTTACAAATTTCAACCAACTTGTCATCCATAAAGGCTGGGAAGCAAAGGCAGGAAAGAACTCTGTGTTATATGTTCATAATGTTTTACAATGTTGCATGATACTCATTTTCAGAAAAAATAATATTCTACGTTCATAGAAAACAACACTTAGTAACTTAACATCTCCAACTATTTTCAGATGTTGACTAACACTATATTTCTCTGAATTCTGTTGTTGGTTCTTAGTCTGCTATTGCTTCTTACCTTATAAGACCACTACCTCAGAGCAGGGGTTGGGTTTGCTTGCATTTTGCCTAACACAATAACTCATGAAYGGACTTCCTTAGTCTTAGAAAAATGCAAATACTCAGAGTTTGCAGTAGCCATAGTTTTACTGCACTATATTTCCAATGTTGTCAACACACAACTGTGAGACTAGAGGATGGAGGTAAAACTGGATATTGAATGACAACCAACAGCAAGAGCTAGGAGACCAAGAACAACCTCAGAAGATGAAAAGGAGAAGGAATGTCAGAACATCACTAAAAATGTCAGCTGAAACAGCATCAGCTTCACTGACACCAGAACTGTAAATCTCACGCTGTCCTGAAAATAAGACATTTTCTGATAACCAGCCAAGCATACAAGAATCTCACATCTACATATCGTTGCAAAACTAGCTTTTACTCCTGCTTTTCTATTTTGCCAGGGACTCATAAAATATAGTTTTAAATAACTCGCAAAAGACATTCAGAGCCGAGCACTGCAGGTAGAGCCTCTCAGTCTACTGAAATACAGACCTGGTATTACAGTATTACATAAATAGCACAGCTGTGCCATTGAACGAAAAACTGCCGTGAGGGCTGCTTAATTTACAGATATTGTCATCACCTTCACTAACCTTCCTCTTCTGTAATGGCACATGTTAAGGATCAATGTTCTATATTATACTAAGAGATCAAAAAGCTACATGTTCTGGTTCAGTATCCAACYGTAAGTCTCTCAACTCTATTATCACTTCTAATAATGAAATTACATACAAATTGTCTTTTAGAGCTTGGGCATGTGAAATTGTCATCACTTTGAACCCCCAGCATGAAACCTCCTCCTGTATCCATTCAGCTATGTGAGAATAGGACTTCCAGTAAAGAAGGAAAGAGGAAATTACACTATAGCTATGCAGGCTGATGAAATCAACCAGGAAAAAGCAGTAGATTTTAGGTTATCCTTTTAGATAATTCTTCCTGTGTGCCTTAATCTTACCATTCTCCCCAGAGACACTTTAGCCCTGCATGCTAAGGAGAAAATATTTCAATTGTTAGTCAGCTCTCAGTTATTTGGGGTAATCCACATAAAGTGTAGTATGGAATAATGCAAAGCCCACAGTGACTATCCAGTGAAGAGAAGCATGTGATACTGGTGACTGGATAGAATAAGTTGAGATGGTAAATTCATACCACTACTGTACAACTGAAGCATCCCCTCACCAAGACCTATTCAATCCGTAAAGCAAGTAAGCAGGACTTATTTTGTCTGTTCATTTGTTTCATTTGCAGCACTCATGGTAGAAAAATATTTGCAGGAATGGCATGTCCCATTTTACTTAAAAGGTCAACTGTTATCAATTTTCATAGCACAGAAAAGGAAAGAGTCCCTGAGATGGATAAATATCAGAAATACAGCAGATTTGCTTTTTCCCTTTCATATATGGCCATTTGGGAGTATATAAAACAACAGTGCTTCAAAGATTATGATAAAAGTAAAGATAACACAAATAGAAAAGGGGAAAAAATACAACAAAGGGGAATTTTCTTTCTGAGYTATTATGCCGTCTTTGTTTTCCACATAGAGGCCACAAAGACAGATGAAAAATAGTTGTTTTGAGTTTGGTTTGTTTGAAATTTTTTTTTCCAAAACTCCTTGGRGTGGAAAAAGAAGAAAAATCTGCAGAGCTGTGGGTACTATCATCTGGGAGCTTGCTTGCAGAGCAGACATGATCATTTACCTTGCACAGGATGCTTGGAGAGACAAGACCCCAGCCTGAACAGAGAGCCCTAATCCCTGTGGGTGCTTCTAGAGGCAGCAGGAGGGTCAGATCCCTCCAGGGAATTGCACCTGAGTCACCTCCTTCTCTTCTATCTGCAAGTGAGGCGGCCCAGCCTTTTTCACCTATATTTAGGCTTTGTAATATCAGCCCATCTCCTCTCCATTTCCCAAAATGTCAGTAATATTCCCACAGTTCAGCCTGAGCTTGACTGAGTGGCCAGCATTCCCACAATACTCACTGCCTTAAAGTATTTTAGCAAAGACACTCATTATCCAACTCAGTCAAAATTCATCAGCTGCATCTGAAATTGTCAGGCTGTGATTCAATGAAAAGAGSCCTACTGCTGACTACATCTCTATGGCTTGAGACAAGGTCACACCACAGATAAATATAGTATGTGAATAATTCTGTCACCTTATTGACACATTCACCAACACTTTTGAAAAACAAAGCATTAACTCAAAACCTCCCCTATTCTACCAGTATCCTCCCCTATCCAGCCTCCTTCCCTCAAAAATGAAGAGAATGGAAAAAACTACCCACTATGTTAACAATAACATGCACTTCTTGTTATTTTGCAGCTTTAAAAACCCTTTCCCCACCCTGCCTGTAAGTTCTCTTAAAACTTGTGAAACCTGAAAATTCTCTTAAACRACCTAATTTTATAGGAAAAGTTGAAGTTCATTGCATTTTTTTATGCTTCACTCACTCTGTGCTACTTCAGAAAATAATAATCCAAATACTAGCTTTTATGCACTTTTGTCCATGCTTGAAAATTGAATCCGACAGGTTTATTTATCTTAAAAGAGTTGGAAGAAAAACAAAGAGGCAGGTAAAATTGTATTAGAAGGCAATGACTGTGATCTCTAGGAAACTATATACTCTCGGTTCACTCATTTAACCTCTTTTCTCTATTTTACAATCTAGAAAATGCAGGTTAGGATTTACATTTTACTTTCCCTTACATTGGAAGTAAAAACTACATTCAGGGCATCTTACAAGTTCCAAGTGTTATTTCTGAGAATTACCACCAAGCCTCTCAAAGCYACATATGAAGTTCTTGGGTTTGTGCTCAGTCAAAAGTCTACATCTTTTATTTTCAGTCCTTCATATGTTAGTGAGATCTCAGGGGAAAAGAAGAGTTCAACTCAGCAAAAAGCTTAAAATTGCCCTGTAACTACACCTAAATTTAGAGCCATTGGAAAACGAGAGTTGGTTTTGATCCAAAAGAAAACAGTGAAACCAGCCATCAATCAGCATCTCACATGGAGTTTACAGCCTTGTTTCACTTCTTCAGGTTTCTTTGTGGATTCGTTTGGGGGCTTTTTTTAAACTTTTTAATAAGAAAAATTGAAGTATTACTGGCAGAGATTTTGTGTCATTATAATGCTTTTGACAAGACTGACACGCTTGCAGTAGAACACATTAAAAGAAATAATAATTAAAAAACCCCAAACCACCACACCAATAAACCCCMAAACCCTGGATGTCTGTTAGTTTTGTAACAAAACCAAAAAAAAGTATCAACAAAATGTTCTATTTCTACTTTAACTGCACCCCTTTTTGCCTATGTGTACCCATAGAAACTTCAATTACAAGACTGTATACAGCTCTTCAAATATTCAACATAATAGCATACACTTTCCTAATTTAGGTGTTTATGTTTTGAATCATTTAAAACTGCTCTATACTATTATTTTTTATGTCCAAATAGATTTCAATAGAGTCATTTATATGGAAAATACAGAGCAAGGCATTTCACAAAACACATTACCAAGCAATAGTAAACATTTTCCAGAAAACAGAAGCCAACTATGCTTCTAGCTCAATTAGCATCACAGTTAACTGCCTCATCTCCTACACGGCATGTCTGGAAGAGAACGGTGCCTATCCAAACAGGTTAATAGGTTAAACAGTTAAATGCTTCAGCCCTTCAAGTGAACATAACATATGCTGTGCTGACCGACAGAAAGGAATTGTATATGGTTCAGTCCACAATCTGATTACATGTTAAGCATCTCCCAAGAGGTGCTCAGAATTACATCCAAGATGATTAAAATTCATATCATAGAGAGGAAAGACCTACATTAAAAAAAAAAAAAAAAGAGAGAACAAAAAAAAAGGCACAAAACTTCTGTCACCTCTGACTCCTATTAGAGTAAAACTAACGGAACTCCTCCAGAGGTTTCTCCAGAGTGACATGGGAAACAGGCCCTGCTGCCTTAAGAAAAAAATACATATGCATTTACGGAAAAAAGAAAAGGATGTCCAGAAGGAAGGCTGCAGTATACTTCAGGTATGGATCTGAAGCCTTGTTAAACAAAYATGAAAACACTGAAAAATTAAGGGAAAGAGTTGTCTTACTGAGGTGAATAGGACTCCTGTTACATTATTTACGAGTAACAGGATTTTACCCTGCATGATCATGTAATTAAAGCGTCAGAACGCAGACAACCAGGAGGACAGAGTTAGTGCTAAACATGGAATTAACATTGGTATTTCATGACTCTTGAATGATTTGCCATGTAACTCTAACATCCTTCAAATGCTGCCTTCCAACCAGAATTGCCTAGGGCTTTGTAAAATTGAATAGTGGTGGGGAGACAGTATTCCCCATCGTAGCTCCATTTGCTTGAATGTTTCTGAAGCCTTTTTATCTCTCAGCCCTTAAAAGCTGAAGGAAGGTCCCTCCTTCCTGGATGTGCAGTTAGATTGGCACCCTGCAAAGCATCTTGCACGTAAGGCAGTGCAGGACTGGCCTCCCCAGGAGCAGAGCACTCTGCAGAGCCTGGTTGCTGCTTCCACTTCATTTGAGGAGAGAAGTGAGTTATGCCAGCTTTTTCCTTGCTGTAGCTTCCTCACCAAGGGAAAAGGAARAAAAAAAAAGAAAAAAAAGAAGAAAAAAATATCCAACCTTCCTATCCAAATCTCGGTCTTCTCTGTCCCTACCTGCCTGCAGAGGGTTCGAAACAAGAACAGCAATGTTTTTAAGCRGAGAAGAGGGGGAGGAAGGTGACTGCTGCTCACTTCAGAGTGGTGCTACACATAATATGTTAAGACACAGAAAGAAAATCACTTCTTCACCTTTTTGCTCCCCTGTGTGGGAATGCAGCTTCGGTCATGATTGCAYCTCAGGAGCCACATAGTGAAAAGCCTCTCCAGTGAGAAGGTTAGGAACCGGGCATGTCTTATCTTACAAGATGCTCAGCAAGGACTCTGTTTCCAGGAAGATGGGCTTCCTTTTGTAAATGAAAATTTTTATCTGCTTTTCCTACAAAATGGATTGCTGGTACGAATTCCTGAGCCAACAATTCATACTGCTGATACAAAAGCACGCTGGGCACAGACTGTTTCAGAAAAAAAAAGGTTGCGCTTCGGAAGATATCTGCTTGCGAATGCTAGGACTCTTGTAAAGGACGAGAAAGAGCAGACTGAAGCTAAAAATAACCACATACATGCAAATATCATGTACTATAGCGCTACCACAGCATTTTTGGCCATAATATAGCAATCGACTGAATATGAGAATTACTACAGATCAAAACTAGTCTTCACTTGAGTATTTCAAGATGCTTCTTTTCCAGGAGAGAAATTCAAATTTGCAAGCCACACTTCTTTTTTTATCAGTGGGAAAGAATGCCAAATAGGCCATTTCCAGAGGAACAAGAGAAGCTCCAACCTGGGAACCAATGTGCCTAAAAGACAAACTCACACAGACAACCAGCAGCTGCGTGGCATCAGAATGGATGCTGCTACATAACTTAAAACTTTACCAAAACTTCCAAGACCACTGTAATACAAGATGACATTTCTGATTCTAGCACACCTTTCTTAAGGGCTCAATTATGCAAAGTACCAATCCCAATTCAGAAAAGCACCTAAACACAACCATAGCTGCAATCATGAAAGCAGTTCCCCATTTAACTTGATTATTCAGTTGGCATGATTAAATTCTAAGTGCTTAACTGTATTAACACAAACATCAAGGTTTTGTCTCAGTAGGATGAATTAAGTAAGCTGAAATTCATTGCACTGGTATATTTGAAGCAGTGGATTTCTGATTACTTCATCTCCTTTTCTGTAAGCATGCTGTTGTGCCAAAAGCTGTCACTCCCTTGTTTTCTATGCATTTGCTGTATTTTAATGAGAAACTCTATTTATTGATTCTGATATTACAGAGAAAATGGGTTTTCCTTTCAATAAGATGATTACACATAAATGTTACAGAGAAACACAAGAGGGGGTTTTGTTTTGTGGGGATTTTTTTTCCCTTCATAATTGCTGAAGGCAGCGTATTACCCACTAGCACAAGGGAGTAAATGAGCTAAGTCCCGGATTCACAGCTGTGCTCAGTGTGCTCCATGTGCAGCGACGGGCGCTCAGAATGAACCATTTGGGATGCCCTGATGTAAAAGGGCTTGCTCTGTACTGGACCCGTGCCCATCGGAGCCGAGGTAAAGCCACAAGGCTGTGCTGTGCACAGAGGACAGTGAGGCCCCCAAGGTGCCAATCTGCCAGCCAGGCAATGTCAAAGAAAAGCAGTAATGCAGACATGCCCTCCTTTTCACTCATCACACCCACAGATTCCTTATTCTTTCTCTCTTGCCTTCAGTAGAGCTGATTTTTAGAGAGCAAACAACATAATACAGAACTTCTTTTTTCTGAGAGTAGCTGTTAACTCTTAAAAAAGAATATTTACCATTATGTTCCTCTATTTTAAAATCTAATACAAGTAATAAATATTTTCCTTCTATCAGTGGTGGCAAAACACTTTCTTTACCGTACCCCGTTAAACAAGCAGTGCTAATATGTAGAGCTTTGAAAGAAAATTGCAAGAGGAATCTTTCATTCTTACAAGAATGCAATGTGCTGCTGTTCCGAAGTACTAAAGTTTTTTTCTTTTTCAAACTATGAAACTTTGTCCACCTAAGTCAACCAGGCTGACAGAATTACAATTTTCAGGTTGCATGATATAAAAACATTGAAAAGCAARCATCTGCACCCTCCAAAGTTTGTTTAAATCCCCTACCTTTCCTACATAGAGTGGGTCTGTACCCATGTATTCTTCCAGCACAAAGAATTGATTCCACACCCAGCTGCGTTTGGTTCTCGTCCTCCCTGATTGAAAGTAGGGCTTTGACCTGGACCTTGTGAGCTCTGCTTGATTCATCCCAGAAAGACAGAGGAAAAGAGCTAGTATCTGAAGAAAACGGCAGAACTCCACTTTGCCCAACTTCATCTTTTTTTTTTTTTTTTTCCCCTCGGTGAAAGAAAAAACCTTGACCAAAGCAGGCACAATTCCAGTTGTCTCAGTAGCTCTAGCCTCTGGCAGGGTGTCAGCTGGGAGTCCAGAGATAATAATTTGCAGAGTGGTCGATTCGAAGATGTCACCACGGCTGAATAGCCTTCACCAAAGAAATGGTGTAATAGGTACCTATCAAGGAAAAAGACAAGAACTCTTGTCAGAATTTTTAATTTTTTTAAAAGAATGCAAATTCTTCACAGCTCTCACATCATGCATCAAAACTGTTTGTTTATTTATCACTTTTCCGCTCATCAACACCAATGAGTTTACATAAATCTCTGAGAGTTTATAGCGAACTCCTTGGATAGCATTACTACTGCTGACATAGCTGTATTTAGTCATAAAGTTTTCTCCTGACTGTTCTCTTAATACTTCATTTTTCCCAGTACAAATGCTAAAATAGTTTCTCTTGAAGAGTCAGATCAAGTGTAGTTATTTACAGTCATTTAGTTTGATTTTTTTCTCCTCTGTCTGCTATGGTCTGCTTTATTTGCCATTACTATGGTATAATTAATTACAAACCAGCTACAGGMAGCAAGTTGTATTAATGGCAGGGACATATCCTAGCTTAACTCTCTCCCAATATAACTCAAAAGTAAAAGAAAGGAGCATAAGATGAATCAGAACAATTTGATTGATTCTTAGTCACAGTACACCAGATGCTATGATTTGTTCTGATCTGAACCTGACCTGATAAAGAGCCCTGAGTCTCCCCACTCAATTTCACTACATTCCTAAAGCAAATGTCAGGCACCGTAAGAAACATGTTAAACTACTTTATATATTTATACAGAAATATGTCCAGAAAGATCAGAGGAAAATGTGATTTTGTGTTTTCAGTGAAACCTTGATTTAATGGCAAATGATTTTTCAGCACTAACACATACAATTTTTATCTTTTTGTGTATCTGTTTTTTATTTCAAAATTTAATCATTTAATAACTGGCAGAACTCACTAAAAGTATTTTTTCTTAAATCACCAACTTCAATACAAACAAGAATTTTTTCTACCTTTTACAATGTGAGCCTTCTCTGCCCAAGTAAAAATGTATACTTAGTACACCGATTTTAAAAGCATAAATTCTGTCAGTCAGAACCAAATATAGCTTTGCCTTTTGGAGGAATCACCAGGTGAGCAAAGCTGTCTCTTAAATAGGCATCCTCCGTGTCTGAGTGAGCAGTGAAGGAGACAAGAAGCATTTACGAAGTGCCAAACATGAGATGGAAATAAGGGTGAAATTAAAATAGATAACAGGGCATTAATTTGGAGTGAACTGCTGCTACTTAGGAAGCCATGGAAGATTTCATCCTTTCTACATTTAATTAATCTAAAAAGGCTAGACATTAAATCACATACACATTAAACACTCTAGATAGATTATCATATTCCTACACACTACTACTAAAACTGAGTGAAATGTGATATCCACTATCTGTTTTCAGTATGTCAGGCTCTTTCAGCTGCAGAACGCCTATGCATCGTGCTGCCAAAGGTACCTAGAGGGCAGAAACATGAAACAAATAAAAAGCTCTTCTGATTACAGACTGTATTTAAAGCCTTTTTATAGTAATCCCTTCTGTGGTACTGCCCTGCACCAGAAAGGCTTTGCTTAGAGGCTGGTGGGATAAACCACAAACCCACTGAGCGTGTTTCCTAAGCAGCAGCAATTTGAAAGCTTCCATATGGGAAAATCCAGTGTCTCCCTGCAGGCAAAATGAAGAGAATAGGCAAGTCTTACCTAAAGACCCTAATTTTGAAAACATGATGCTACAGTTATAAAAGACATCACTCCAACATGGACCAGAATTCTTCTCGGGATTAACACGCAGGTGTCACCCTCGTTAGAAGAGCCTAGTTTGAAATGATTAATCCCAACCAGTCATAGCTCAGTTTTGATCTGGCCCTTTGGGTAAATCATGACCATATAACAGTAATAACTGAGAGGGCTGCCATGAGTGTTAAGGAGAGAATCTGTGCTTTCTCTGTGGTATGTTTGCTTCCTACTGCTCTATTCTACTACGATAAGCGTTGTTTGTAGTAGAGGCTGTTTATGCATCCTTGATTTCCCCTCTCTGTGTCTAAGTTACRTCATGTTAAAGACATCTGATATTGATAAACTGTCAGTTTATTTCAAAGAGGCAACAGATTGTTATTTAACGGAGATAAAAATACAAAATGGATTTTCTTAAGAAATGTCAGTAAAACATTTACAATATGTTAGAGTCTTTTCACTAAGCAGTTTGAAATGTCTTGTTCTTGCTCTGAACAGACATTTCAAACCTAGAATTGCTCTAACCTTTATCTCGAACAGTGTTCTCTTATATCCTTTCTTTTACACCTGCAGGAATGTATGAAAGCCACCATATGGAGTGCCATGGTCCCCAGCCACACGCCACAGCACAGAACTGAAAAACGCACCCAAAATACCAACCGAAAAGCAGTCCATATGCTAGACAGCACAATCTGATGAAAAGCAGAATACTCACACCTCCTGGGAAAAAACGTTGTTGTGGTTTACTCATTCTCAAATACTTTCCCCACACACACTCCAAAATTCCAATTATTTTTATTCATCTGTGTGGCAGCACTTTCTGCTCTGAAACACTCTTCCCTCCCTTTTTTCTCTTCTTCAGGATAAGTCTTCCTATTTGTCTTAGAGCCTTTTTTTTTAGGTTTTTATTTATAGTTCTTTCAGCACACTGCCTTTTGAATGCAATACCTCCAAAAGCAGAAGTCTCTGGCGTCTAAAAATAATTTCTGTTTTGGGAATAATTCCTTATTAAATTGCATTTCATTACCTTTCATACTGAGATAGATAAATAGATAGGTAAATAGATAGACAGACAGACAGACTGACAGACACATATTTTTACAAATTTTTTTGGTTAATCTCCTCCAAGCATAACTACCACTTCAACATCACCTGTTCTATGAAGTCCATTAACTATCAAGTCCACAAGTCCACATAAGCAATGTCACAGCATTCATAAAACTGAAAACTAAGAGGTACTGTTGGTGGCTTTTTCCTCATTCATGCATAACTTCAGTGTTCAGGGCTGCACTTGCAGCAGTGGATAAAACTAACACTGACAGTGACAGAGGGTATTCAGTGCTCTGATTCCAGTGTCTTCACTGTCATCTGTGTTTACGGACTTGAGTGTGAAGGCAAAACTGACCTGCAACCATTTTGTACTTTTTGTTTAAAGATGCTCTTTTATAAACAGCTATCACTTTCCGCACAAACAAGACTCAGAGTACACAAAACTGAGAAATATTTGCACTTGTAATTGATGTCATTAATTACCTTAGCACAAAAGCGCACCTTTGCATCTTGTTTCTGATCCCCAAAATGCTACTCCCATCCCCAAATAGGGGCAAAACGCAATCATATCTCCTCATTCACACTTTGCCAACATAAAAAGTAGTTTAGGCCTTTAAAAATAATTTGTCTGCTAGTTCATTTAAAGCTTTAAGGTCTAGCTTTCACACCTAAGCTTGCATTCTCTATTTTCTCTACATGTAGTCCTGGCAATCATAAATACGAAAAATACAAAGTAAAAGAACTGGTGTGTAATTTCGAGAGTATGTTATGTGATCTGGACAGTGCTCTCAGTCTTAGCTGCGTACTAACATGCTGTCCACGTGAACAGCTATAAGAATAAAAAAAACCCAAACAACAAAACACCAAATATAAAAAATATCCACTGGATATCCAAACTCTCATGTCTATGTTCACAAATGGCTGGCTGCTATATAAAACCTCAGACTGAAGAATATACATTTGAAAAAAAAAATAAACTCTTAATTCCATATATATCATAAACCTTACATTTTCTTCCATCTGCTGTACAAAAATTAAACGATATTTAAGCCACAGTGTTCTGGTGTACACTGCTAATCTGAAAAATGTTACTACTCTACTTCACCAAAACAATCTGCTAGTGTCAAAAAGACACTATTATGTACTGTCTCCGAGGGGCAATCTTGATTTGTTGAAAACATTCAGATCATGAATAAGATCCTCAGCTTTAAGGAATAGTCCCCCTCACTGCAAGCAATTAAGGGTAATTTACACCCACTGAAAATCTCTCTGAATATTTTGCTTCACTTCATAATTTCTAAAACAACGCATCAAGATTAGTCTTTGCTGTTTGTGTGTCACAATGAGCACCAGTAGACAAGGACAAAGTCTCAGAGATATTCTCTTGGAAGCCTTCCTTCCCCACCTCTGAGATTTCCCCAGCCCTGTAGGGCATTTTGCTGAAGGCTCTTGAGATCGTCTTTGCACCACCTAACCTTTGCAGCCAAAATGCAAATTCCTGCAGACTTCTGCTCACACATTGCTACCAGTGTCACCGTGCCAGCTTAATCTATGAACCATATCATTTCCCTGTCAACCTCTTCAACCCAACAGGGAATTTTGTCCTTCAGCATATTTTGTCCTTAAGTGTTTCTAATGTGTAAAATGCTTCAGGAAGAAGTGGAAATCCAAACCCTTTTCCATTACTAAACTCCACCAATCTGGATTGCATTACTCTAGATTGAAATCAGCCACTCACTGAAGTTATAACTGAAGAGTTTACCACTCTTGTTTTGTTGCCTTCTCTTCCCTCGTCCTCCCCCTGCCCCATTATTCTCATCTCATCAAATTGCTTCAATTTCTGATACTATTGCAAAGCTTACTGTGCAAATCTGGATCTCACTGACTCTGAAAGTGTACCCCAGCCATCACCTGCTGGTAAATCTTGCTTTAGCTTGGTCAACAATACGCAGTTATCCTATGTTTGGTTGGTTTTCTCTCTACTTCAGTCATTCACTAAAATTAGACCCTGGGTATTGAAATAATTCCAAGGGTGACGGTTGCCACTGGATCTTGAACCATGATCCCTTAAACACAGTAGAATCGGCAGGTGAGCCCCCTGACAGCCGGACTGCCCTCACTGAAATATTTATGCTTTGACATTCAATTTTACAAGGCCCATTGGACAGGGTGTTACATTCAGTGGCAGAGAAAATTCCCCTCTGTTATGAGCCTGCAGCTCCTCCGTGTCACGCATCCAAAATATTACAGGAGACTCCTTCAGAGGCACAGGAACTATGTGATCCTTRAGACAAAAAGGTTTTGAGAAGATAACATGTCTAATTATGGTGTCAATTGCAATGTCTGGTTATCACTTCTTTCAGGAAAAGAAAAAAAGAAAAGGAGGGTGTCTTGGAGCAAGTGAGGTGGGGACCCTGTGATGAAATGAAGCGCTGCGAGTCAAGGCAGTACGATGAAACCTATTAACTCCCTGTGCCAGATGACATTACAACTACAGACCACAACCTCCTGCCGCTAACTGGCCTAAATATTCACATGGGAGATCTGTAAATGTAGTGCACATCCTGCAGTCTGCATCTGGTTATCAAGCAAAAAACTATCACTGCTCCAAACATATGGCGCTGTTACACTAAACTGGCTCCAATACCCTCTGACTCAGGTGAAAGGACCTGATGAGACGACAGAAAAACACTAGGCACACAGCAATAAATTATATGGCTTAAAAAAATGCATAAAGAAAACCAGGCAACAGCTTTTGGTCTTTTATACTGCCCTGCAGTTGATCATAAGATTGCACGTGTCTAGAGTGCTAAATTGTTTGGGTTGTTGGCAGGTTTATTTTTTTCCCCAATCAAAATTAACAAAACAAAGATTTTTTTTTTTTTTTTCTAACATCATTTTCTCCATGTGAAAGAGCTTTTCTGGTTTTTCACCTTGCTATAGTACATTTGAAAGATCTAAGTTGCTGGGAAGGATTATGCTAATTTGATCAGTTATTGAAAAGAAACGCCAGCAGTATTCGTGGATCTGGGACCAATCAAGGCAAATATTTAAATTTCCACAAGCTCAATTTCTGCAGCCTCATTTCAGCTGAAGAACGTCACATAATGCCTAGGGATGACTTTCTTGCAGAACTGCTCAATTCCCAGAGGAGGCACTCCTGCATTACTCCTTAGAGTTAAGCCTGGTTTGACAGGAAGAACCGAAGTAACCATCTATTTTATGCACCCTTCCTCAGCCAGAATTTAATGATTTTTATTGCCACAAGAAAACAATACCCAGCAGTAGCATGAAAGCGTACATGAAAAAAAATGTATGTGATAAACTAAAGGAAAAGGAATGGCTCAAGAAAGGCCTTCACTGAAGAACCGCTGAATACATCAGATACTGAAGCCAATAGACTACAAACACACACAGAAACTTACTAGACAACCCATCACTAGGACTGACTTCCAAGCAGTATGTTCATCTGTAAACCATTTGAAGCTTAAAATATTTTCTATTTTCATCACACATCAGAGTCAATGTGTGAGTTGAATCCCTTTGAGAAAAGGCTTAGCCAGGTTTACAGCAAAGTAGGAATTTAAGTTGGAGCAGAACAAAATAAAATCTTGCATTAATAATGATTTTCTTCAGTCAAGTCTCTGCTGAAGAAACATGGAAAAATGTGGGCACAGTATGTTCACACACACAGTCATACATGAAAAGGATAGGCGAAAATCTACATGGATTCTAGAGAGAGTATCTATTCTCATCAGAAAATTCACAGTTAATCTGCAGTTGTAGAAATGCTTTACAATCACCCTTTTACATGAAAAAATAAGAATGCTTTGCTATTAAATCAATAGCAAATAATCAAGGGTGCTTTGCTATTAAATCAATGAAAGTAGACTTAAGAGAGTTGTGAGGCTGTCATCTGACTTTTAACACAATGCTAATGACCTACATCAGCCTTTAATTACAGTAAAGTTTCCCATTATAAGAGTGAAATGTCCCGTGATTAAAACTGCAATCGTTAATGGATTTTTGCAAGAAAATAGGCTATATTACTGATGCTTGTATTTTCACTTACATTAACTGATACGTATTTCTAACATGCAATGGTAGCTGAGATTATTACCTTTGATATTTTCCTAACATTCCAGGTAGCTTTAAATCTTTATTAAGTACTCAAACCTTAGATATTGCACATACTTARTATTAAAAGTTGTCAGAGCCAGGCCTTCCCTTGCTGTGGATTTTATTGCAATTGTTTTTTAAATCTTACTTAGCCTTTCTTCATGACCCTGAAAAAAAAGTGTGTCTAGATGTCTAGATTAGATCCCCTGGTAGCTGCAGACTGAAAAGCTATAAAATTGTGTACAAGGACTTTAAATAGGATGGCACATTTGGTCTCTGGATAGCACTTTTGGGTTTGTTTAGTGGGTTTTGTGTTCTTTTTTTTTTTTTTTCCCAAAGAAGATAACACACCCGTTGCACTGAACTAGCTCTAATGAGGCACAATCGTATCATTTCTAAATATCCTCACTTCCCTTCTGCATCTTTAAAACTGTTATAGTATTGCTGAGAGAAAATCAGCATGACTTTACAACTGATCTTTATCTGTTGACCTGTTGTACCTTCAGAAGCTACATTCTAAGCAAACTTAATTTAGTTATGCAACTTTCATGCTACTGCCCCTCTGAACAGCTCTGCAYCTGAGATTACGTAGACCCATCTTTTTCAGAAAGTACCTAGCTTTCACCAGTAACAATTCCCTGCAAACTTCAAATAATGTAACAGAGAAAYAATTAGTAGATGTAATAAAGGTAGAAAACTAAAGTCACGCATCAATGCCAAGGAGAGACTGCTTCAGAAACCGGCATGCTTAAGAGTTTGGCTCTTTTATGTATTTATTTGTTTGTCCTGGAAAAGCAATTTATTTTCTGCAAAGCTGCACAATCACCTGTGTTTTAGCTGAAAAATGGCAAGTCAGGATGTCTTGTTAGAGAGACTGTGAAGTATACTCTGCCCTTTCAAGTCTCTGGTTTGACTCGAGCAAGTTATCTATCAGAACATAAGATTTTATCCTTGCAATGGGAAAAGATTAAAGTATCAGCATTTCAGTTCCCTGAATCAGAGCACCTCACTAGTCTCCATCTCCCATCCCTCCCTAAATCCCAGGGAAGACATCGTTTGTAGAATCTTGGCTCACCTGAACTACTTCACCTTTTGAAAGCAGTATAAAGGATAAATCATATCTCAAAAAGGGATATTTTTTTTCCTCCATTAGCAACTAGAAGTCTGAGGATCCAGATCACAAACCTCTCGCTACTGATGTACACAGCCTATCGTAGGAAAGCAGGACATGCCCGTGTGTGGATATGTGGATGGATTGGGGGACAGGGCAGAGGGGGAAGGGTCAGTATCAGCCAAGCGCTGCAGAGCTAGYCTTACCAGCTGAATACTAATCAAAGAAATAGCTCCCATAATTTCAGCGTTTGCAAACTCTAGAACATCCTTGACACAGAAGGAGAAAAGGTCTGGGAAACAATTCAGGAAATTTCCTTGCCTCTGTAATCTTTTGCACTGTAGCATCGCTGACGGACTTTGAGCCCAAGCGAGACAGCAGCTGTGGCTTGGCAGAAAGGACTGAGACAGTCAGGACTTCGGGCTGCCTATATTTTGCAGAAGTCTGTGGTCCTCCCTTCCCCCACCCCACTTCCCCGCTTCTCTGTGAGACTTCTCCAAAGAGTCAAGAGTGATGCTATTGTTCTCTTATTTCTCAGAAGGTGCACGCACGCCTATAGTCCCAGTGCTCTCACTTTCCACGGTTTCCCCGGCACACCTGGTGTCGGTGCTCCCGYGGCCGGTCCCAGCCGCGCCGCCCGGGCCGCCCCCCGCCGGGGGAACGCGAAACTTACGGCCGCGGCCGCGCCGCCCCCGCCGGCTCCGCAGAGCCGCGGCCCCGCTCCGGGCAGGAGCCGCTCCGGGCGAACAGCACACAGCCCTTCCCTGCAACTGCTCCGACCGCCCTCTGCCTACACGGGAGGGSAAGGGGAAGGAAGGCAAGGAAAGGCACAGGTGCAGCCAGCACTTACCTGCTCCCCCTCTCCCTCGGCTGCCAAGCGCCGTGAGTATTTTAATCCCAAGGGCCGACGGTGCCTCCGCGGCGAAGTGCTGGCGGGATGCTCCCAGGCGGAGGGGGCCGGGCTGCGGGCGGCGGGGCGCCCACCGGGCATGGGGGCTGCGCGCCCGCCCGCGCACTCGCCCGCACCCGCGGAGATGGGAGCGCTGCCGCCGCTCCGCTCCTCCTCCTCCTCCACGGCACGGCGCGGCACAGCGGAGCACAGCCAGCCGCCGGGCACACGATGGGAGAAGTGGGTGCCGGTGCCAAGCCCAGCTCCGACTGGGTGCGGATCGTGGCTGCGGGAGGAGGAGGAAAAGGAGGGAGGGAAGGAGCGGGGAGGGAGGGAGAAGGCAGAGGAGGTGGGGATGCTGCTCCGGGCAGGGGATATCACGACTCGGTGGCCGGAGCCGGCTGCCAGCTCCGTCCGAGGGCGCGCGGAGGCGGCACAGGGACTCTTTGTACCACCCGAAGACCCAGCGGTGGCTATTGAAGAAGGATCCAGGGAGCAAGCAGCCTGCCCGGCCCCACTCCCCCCCCCGCCTCTCCTCCTCCTCCTCCTCCTTGACAGGATATACAGATGGAGTCCTTTGGATAAAAATCAGGAGCCGGGCTAGGGGGTGGGGCGGGAACCAATCTCTCTCCCTATTTTGCATTTGAAACGGGGAGTTGAAGGAGAGACTTCRAGATTTTCTTTTTTTTTTTTTATTTCTCCCCCCGCAACCCACCACGCAATTTGTCCTACAAGCTGCGACTGAGCCCTCGAGGCGTGAAGACAAAGTCGCAAAACTAAACCGAACTTGCCGAGTCCCCGCTTTAGAGCTTCGCCCTTTCAGCCTGCCCGGCTACCCACTTGCGAACCCCACACCCCCTTGCCCCGGCCCGTCCGCCTGCCTGACGTGGGGCGGCTGCGGGCACTGGCCCGGGCCGGGGTCCACTCTCCTCGTCCTTGGGCAGGGCACGGACCCACCACCGACCTGCTCAGGGGACCTAAAACCTCACATCCCTGCTGCCCTCTGTCTCCCTAGAGCCGCTGTCACGCCTCCCCGGCCGCTGTTTAAACCGATGGATGGTGGTGAGCGGGGAGAAGAGGATTAAAAAAAAAATAAAAAAATATGTATAATAACTAAGCCAGGTGCTTTCATAGAATAAAGGGTGGAGAGAGCGGAGTGTGCTCAGCGGCAGCAGGAGAAGGCTCAGTGTCACGCTGGGGCTGGTGCCCGGCAGCACCCACGCACAGCCCCGCAACCGCGGAGCTGCCCGGGGGAGCCGCTCTGGGAAATGACTACCTGCTTTGTTTGGACGTGGTCCGGCTGGGAAAGCGGCAGCACAAACTTTCTGCCTCATTKCAGCACTGCTGAAGCCATTTGGGTCTGCAGAACGAAACAGATCTACAACAGAAACGTGATCACCGAGGAGTCAGAACGCCTCCTGGGAAAAAAAAAAAAAAAAGAAAAAAAAAAAAGGCAGAGGTTCCAAATGTTGGCAGAGCTGCTGAACTGGCATTTTCCACGGACAAAAATATTTTTAACACGTACTGTTTTTAGAACAATGGATCGCACCAAGGGCAACTGTAAGATATGCACCTTGGCCAATGTCTTTTGATTTATATTTACCCGAAAAGCATTCTCAACRTGCTATGAACAAACTAATAATGTGCATATATAATTAATTTTCATTCCTACTATATGTTATACTGTGAAGTGTKTTGTCAATACTAATAAAGTAATGTGAGGATAAAGTCAGCTCATAAAAAAAACCTGAAAACAATTGGTTTGGATCACAAAGGATTTTTTAAAAAAATAAGAATTTCTGAATTTGTTTGTAGCCTTTGAATACACAAATGCAGCGTGCATGACTATTTTAATAAATGTAACATGTAACTGCTATGTGTTCCTTGTATTTTAGCTTCRCTTTTAGACATGTGATTTCCAATGTCACCCTTCTAATCAGAAGGAGGCAATTCAACATGATGGCATTTGTGAACTGAAGAAGTGGTTAAAGAGAGCAACTAGCAGCAATCTTCATTCTCCAAGTTGTGGGGTGTTTGAGTGCACGGTTGCAACTTAATAAGATGTATTCAGGCAAGAAAATCCTGAAACATGATTGCATGTAGTTGCTTAAGATTGTAATTAAGGATTCGCCTTTCCTTTGTTCTCCTTCCCCCAATCCTTAATTCATCTTTTACAAGTTAATCAAAATAAGACTCTTTGCACTGATCCTTAGAGGACAAGGTTCAAGGACAGATTATCTTTTTTTTCATCATGAAATATCACAAACACCTCTGCTTTATCTTCTTTCAAATTCCCTTTCAAATTCAGAGATGTAACTGGTACTTGGAAAACTTATCTTTTACTGCTTAATTCACTAGCTATGACTTCAATTATGAAAATAGAACAGTTGAAAACAGAGAAAAAAAATCTTTGTTTGCCAATAGGATGATATAAAAAAAAGACTCTACAAGGGGTCATGAGCTTCATAAACTTCAGCTAAGATCCTCAAACATTTTCTTTGCTCTTCAGGTTCAAAATAGGGACTACATAGTTTTATAGTCACTTAAAATCATTATAAAGGAAGGACTCTTTCTTATTAATTTTGATTCTGATCCAGATATTACTAATGTAGAAATGGAATAGTCAATTATCACCCAATTAAAAAGCTTTCATGTGTAGACCTTCACGGAGTATTTCGTGATGTTCTTCCTAACTTAACAGACCTCTCTCAAGGATGCAGTTTATGTTCCAAAAATCTAGTCTCTCAAGCAAAACCTTTCATTAAACTGTATGTCAGTGAAAACATTTGAACTTATTTTTACTCTGTTGAAAATAGGATAGATATTTTTGTCTTATTATTTTTCTAAATGCTTATGTTGTCATATCAAAATAAAATGTATGAAACCCTTTGACTTTCATGGGAGCAAAACAGTGACTCCAAGCAAAATGTGTGACTAAGCAGACCAATTTAATTTCATTGCACAGGCAGAATAAAATATAAAGAAGCAATTATTCTTAGTCACTTTTGGCAATCTACCATTTTTAGCAACATAAGCAAATGTATATTTTTTCAATACAATTTGTTCTTGACTACCCTGATTGTGGGGTTTTGCCAACGAGTCAGTCCATTCCAGTGCCTTGACTGGATCATGTTGGCAGTAATCCATACCTACAGCACTGTTGTATTTCTTTCTAATATGTTTTGTAGTGCTTTTACTCATCCTGAGAGGTACGGGTGTACCACTTCCAGAGGAAAGTCCACAGTTTGTACAAACAAACCTTGGACCAARCTAGACTGTCTCTTAGGTAGGCCCTGTAAAGACTCACTGCAGGCATCAAAGAGTGCATTGGTACTGGCACCTTTCCCATCTTTTGACTTATGAAAGTATCAAGGACGTCTCTTCACAGTACAAGTTACATTGCTGTTCTGTATAGTGGATCCATAGGCGGATTTAGGACCACAAAACCTGAAACCACATGTCCTGAAACATGCTCTTAAATGCTTCTTAGACAATGAGAGCTATGGTGGCCATTGCCTATGGAGGATTTTGACCTGAAGCAGAAAACAAAWAAGTTTTGTGGTTGTATTCATTTCCCTGAGCCTGTGACTGTCTCTGAACATTAACATTTCTATCTGTACACTCATAATATACATTATGAAAAAGAACAATGTCTGGTAACTGCTACCTGGGTCCTGGTAACTCACYGTGTGGGAAGAAACAACTTCCATTATGCACTCAGCAATAGCTTGCAGAGTTCCTTCAATATGAAAATGTATTATGCTCAGAGGCAAAATGCTAACTTTTCCTTACCTGTTCTTAAAAATTTATATGGATATTAGTCTTTCAGGAGGTAAGCAAGAGAACTTGCAATTTAGGATCTTTTTTAAAGGAAAACACTTCTTAACACCATTAGCACATTGTTTTCCTGTACAGGTACTAATGCCTCTGCATGTTACTCTTAGCTAAGGGCTTCAGCTCTCCAGAAACAGTATTTACAAGTGGCTACAATTCTGATGTGAATATCTTACCTTCTATATCACATGGGAAGTCACTGTCCATTGCTGTGGTTACACTAGCTCTGATTCCAATCTAGAACTGAGCATTGTTTTTCTTCAGTCTTCTTTTGTTCTCATTTCTACAAATAGCAGAAGGCAAAACAAAAAGCCTATTGGTATTGAAGACACKCATTGCCTTTACCAAGATACTCAACAGAGGGATGTCTCTGCCTTTCTGTGTCCTCACAGTTATGGATTATTCCTGTTGAAACTTTGAGATTTTTGAGACAATTACATTGTTGTCTATATTCCAAGAATTTTTTATACCTAATGTGAAACCACAGTAGTTATAGGGACCTGCCTAATAATATGGATAAGTTCAACAACCTGTTCTTTAGAATATATTTGGCAGAATATCCTCTAAAGATATGTCAGTCAAAATGACATAATAATATCAACTGAATTATAGTAAATAATAGTGGTCATTCACTTGGAGATTTTATGAGGTCTCTTTGTGTATCCACAATCACCCATTCTGCTTAGGAAGTGTTACCTTATCAATTCAATATTACCATCATGGCTCCATCTGTCCCTCTTTAGCTCCTCTCTATCTTCCCCTGAGTTTCCACAATCTTTTGATAACGTATTTGGTCCACATATACTGGCAAATCTGAGTAGCTGATATATTTGCAAGAATGGTATTCTTCAAAAGTAAATCTAGTTAATCTAAGGCAATGTAACTGTAAAAGTAATAAGAAGTTACAGTTGCCTGAGGTAATAAATGTGAATGCAGTTAAAAATGGAGTTTATGTTGTCAGGAAGAAGAGAGAAAAGCAACAGAGGGAGTTGTAGGMAAGGAACTTGTAAAGTTAAGAAACTGTAGATTGAAAATAGGTTTGTTTAATCATAAGGAAGCTGCAAAATTAAAAGAAAAAGATTCTGCCATCGAGGGTAATTTATTAGTCACAAACCAGTAAAAGCAGTACAAGAATAAATCAATTGAAAAACAACTGCATGGAAAGAATTTTGAAAATGTCACAGGACGATGGTGGCAAATAGCAGGTAGGCTGTCAGAAAACTGAAAAGAGAAATGGAGAATTTCATTATGGCCACACAGGAATGGGCTATTTGTACAAGCAAGGATAGATGGCTTAAAAAAGCCCAARGACCAGAATGGAGGCTGTGTGGCCAGGGTCCAGATGCTATTCATCATATTATAAGTGGATGTACCAGGCTGGCCAGCACTGAGATAGGATACAGCATGACAAAGCTGGCAGTGTGGTGCAGTGAGTGCTCTGAAAGAAGTATGGATTACCAACTGGGGAATAAAAAAACAAATCAGCAGCAGACAAAGAAAGGTGCTGAGAACAAAAGCATTAAAATTATTTTAAAACATTAGAATTAGGAAAAAGAAAAGGTCTAGGAATAAGAGACAGGAAATGAGACAAAATGATTAAAAGGGAGACAGAAAAATTAAAAACTCTTTTTTTTCTGTTTCATTCAAGAATGTTGTTCAAAGAAAAATGATCAAAAAGGCAGAGTTGGGGCAGGAGCAGAAGAAAATCTGGTTTCTGAGAAGTGCAAGAAAAGTGTCAGCTGCTTGCATATCCTTGGACATGCACTGGCATTGCAATGGTACTAAGTTAAGCAGTAGGTCTGTATCAGACCTCACATGGCTACATTTATGAGAATCTCTTGATGAATTCGAATTGTAGAAAAACCATGTGGGTCTCATATTTGTGCTTCATGCCAGCAGGATCCTGCTGGTGGAGAAGAAACATCACCATTCTTATAATCAGAACTCCTCTTTTTTTTGATGTACACTGAAAAAAAATAGGCTAGATACATTTGTGATGAATATTAAGATAAATTCTACTGGACATTCACACTGTAGCACAACAGAGGTCATTTGTTCAGAAGAATGGCAATATAGAATGAAAAATTTTGTCTGATCCTATGAAAAGCTATACACAGGAAGACCAATTGACTTCAGGGATTTTTGCACCCTTCCAGGACACTGCTACTGTGTAGCAGCCATCTGAAAATCTTCGGCTAAGTTACTTGTGAAAAATGCCAATATATACACAATTAAACCAGGAGCTGCCTGTACACAGCAGGATGTCTGTCTTCAGGTCAGACCCTATACTCTGCATCAACTATACAAAATTAATGTGAATAACTCCTCCACTGACCTCTAAACCCAAACCAGATTTCATTTTTCCAGTGTGATTTGCCAATACAAATTTGAACACTTGCGCAAACGAAATTGGAGATTGCAGTTGCAATTTTAGAAGTCTTTTCTGAATAAATGCCCCAAATTATGTGTACTTCTGCATCATAACTGGTATTCAAGATGCTCATAACCTTYCCTGTGTGAAAACTTTAGCTAAGTAAGCAATTTTTTTATTATTATTTGTAGGTTTTTCCCCTGACCACAGCAATAATTGGACAAGCGCTCTCTCTTTCAAAAAAACCCTCCCAAAACCGAAGACAAAAACAAGGCAAAAAATCCCTAACAGCCCCAAAACACTATACATTTTCAAAATGTATAATCTGAGTATTATAAGCACAAAAAACACTAGAAGCATGCTGGTAACCCTTCCTTTTCTCCTTCAAGCAATCCAACTCCTCATGTCTGAATGTTAACCTAAATGCTAAACTCCTATACCTGAATATTTATGGAGAAAGAATTCTACACCAGCATGTAAGCAGTTATATAGAAAGCAGATGGAAATGTCTTCTAAGTGAGCCAGAGAAAAAAATGTCACTATCTTCATCATCCTGAACTGCCCACTCTCAAAATTACTTGGTGTGAGTACCGAAGGAGACATAATTTGATATGTCAATTTTCCACCCAGCTAATGTATCCATCAAATTTTTTATTCCTTAGGAATGACAACTCAGATGTTACTTTTATACTTAAAATGTTTAAAACCTTATCAATCCCTTAATCCTATCCAGCTTTGGGTAACCTTTTATTGGGATAGATTCTGCATTCATCAAAATCATTGGGAAAACATTGTTTGAGTCTATGATAGAAAAACAAGTTTTATGAAAAGGCTAAGTTACTGTTTGGTTTGACAACTAGCTCAGAATATGGAGCACAGCACTTTGTCCCACTCCTACAGAAGGTGGTGGAAATCTTTACCCGTTGCTATGAAGATGCAAGTCCCAAAACATGACACCAATATTTTTGCTGCAAGAATAAAAACAGAGCTTGATCAAACCTTATTTTGTCCTACTTCTACCCATGGCTGTACAATGGAAAAAAAAGGGCTGAAGTCAGATGAAAGGAAATAGCAGTTCTGTGGAACTCGCTTCCTCCCACACTTTGCAGGTTAATAATGCCCTAGCACCAGAAGTAAGAGCCGTTCAATCCCCTTCACTCTTTTATCATATTTCCTTCAGTCTGGCCTTTGGAGACATCAGGCGCTGGTCACTGGTCTAATCATTCAGCAACATTGACCTTGGTGTTACCAGCCCTGCAAGACTTGGTTTTTTCAACAGGACTGCTTTTGTTTTCCTCTGAGTGATGGAAGTTTGYAATACATATTTCTACTGCAAACTTTCTGAGACAAGAGGTTTTTYAGGTCAATCATGGGACTGATCTCGGTGTGAAGTACTGCCATAGAGATAGATATTAATAATTTACTACACACATGCATACAATACACACATGGGTCAGCTACTTTAAGACAACCCATGTAATGAAGCTTGTGTTCATCCATACATGTGTTCATCTTCCTTTGAACATAATGACTATGGCCTGATCAAAACAAAATTCAGTAAAACTGGAGGCTCTGCAGTTGAGGATTCTAGCAATATCTTCTGTGTCTACAGATGTATACTTATATCAAGCTTTATTGCTAATACATGTAATTGAATAACTCTACTAGACTTCCTCTGAGTAGCTTTTATTTAATTTACTGTGATTATCCTCAAAATAGGGGAAGGCTGATAAGAATGACTTCATGTATGGAATGCAATATACATCCTCTGTCTCAAGGCCAACAAAAGAATAGGTGCCTTTTGAGCAGCAGATGCCTGCAGGAGGATAATATACCCACCAGTTACTCAGCTGCTTCATCTGTCATTTTTATGAAGGCATGTCATGGTTGGACAGAGCAAAATTGCCTGTGAAAAGCTATGTGAGGAAAAAAGGGAGAGAGAAACAGGTAACTGCCTCTTCCTAAGTGCTGGATGAAATTAATGTTTATGGGGGAGGGGGGGAGAGCACACAGGAAAACAAACATACAAAATAACTTTATAAAATATATCTTCATACAATATCAGTCATCTCAATAGTGCTAAAATGCTGCAGTTGCTCCACTGCTATTACTAGTTACTTTAAAAGATAAATTGATGTGGAAATTAGAAAGTAACAGATGTGAAACAATCTTAAGCATAAATTCCTTCACACTTCTTATTAACTGTGGTTAAGATTTGGGTTGTCAAACACCCTTTAGTTCAGACAATAAAAGCAAAGAAGGGAAAATTTAACTGTTCTTCAGTGTTGTAAGCCCACTGGGCTCTCTAATTTTCTGGAGATTTGTTTTCTGACACTTTCCCCAGAAAAGGGGAGAGTGGGGGAGGGAGTGGAGAAGTATTTCTCGAAAAGCATTCTGACCCACAAAAAGACCCAACTGTATGTGTTGGGAAACATGTCCAAACACTTCTCTATTTAAGGCTTTTTTCTCTTTCAGTAAAGTGTCAGTAGCTCTTTGAATAGCTATTGGCCTTGKCCAAGACCCTAGTGAAAGGCAACAGATGTTGCTAAGATTGTACCCAGGCTATCCTCTATCCTGTTTCATTTCTGAAAGGGAAAAAGAGAGAAAGGGAGAAGAAAACTTGCTTTAAATCACTGGACCATTTTGTACTTCAGCAAATCTGTTTGCACATGCTCGACTGGCCTCGCAGAAAAGGCTGAGCCTTTTGCATTCAGCCTGAGGTCAGTCCTAATGCTCTGTTCAGTGGTCCACACTCCTTTCACATGGAGCAGCTGCCTCTGATTGCTAGAACAAATTGAGGTGATTCAGGCCACCAGCAGGGCCACGGTACAAGTGCTTTTCACCAGAAAGGGAGGGAAAGCCTTAGAACAGGACCAACTGGGGCTGCCCACAATAAACCGTAGGATTAATTTGATACAGTCAATATTAAGACATGCTCTTGCTGAAAAGTAGGCCATAGTGACATAAACTACAAGACAGTTGGACTGAAAGAAGAGGGAAGAAAGTGGTGTTCAAACATTTATTAAGTTACACCTAATTATTTAATTGGGGAACATTTAAAATGGTAACACTGGCAGTTCAGGCTTGGGAATATCTTGCAGTTTATCCCCTGGGAGAATATTCTTGATGTAAGTGGGATTCAAGATCGGCTGTGTCATCATCCCCCTCACAATATTGTTTGAAACACTGACTGCAAGTTCTCTAAACTATTTCTGTGATCAGTTTACAGAGAAGAATAATCAACAGCACCATTTCTTACCGTATTATCAACCTGTTTCAGTGACTGGAAGCTGCTACATAGCTGCTATCCAAGAAAAAAAAAAGGAAAAAAAAGGGAAAAAATGAAAATTTAGTATTTACCTCTTTTTAAATTCTTCCCAAGCTATGAAAAGAGATAAGAGCACAGAGCAGGCACTAGCAGGGAAAGAYGAAGACATAGCCCTCCCCCTTTCCCTGGTGCAGCCAAGCTCCTGCACTGCTTGCTTCAGTCCCAGATATAAGATCTCTAAGCAGTATTTTCTGCTGTGTGAAGGATCAGGCCAACAGCTTTTTGGGTCCGAGGCCGAAAAAAACAATACAGTGCTGTATTAAGGCAYGATACCAAGCACTTAGCACTTCAAAAGGTAGCACACTTTGATGCCTCTAAAAGGAAAGCAAAATCTCCACAGATAGATAGGTAATTTTACCACACTGGTCAAAAAAAGAAGAGTGTTAATGTTAATTCATAAAACTGTGTATTTAAGATCGGGGGAAATTAGGAATTACAGCATTTAGTCTGGCTCTGCATTTAGATGGAATGGCTGGGTATAACACATGGCCTTTGAAGTACAGTTATCCAAGAGGTAGTTTAGTAAGCTGAAGAAGAAAGGAGAAAGATCTTAYTATTTACTCAATTAGCAGGTATAGAAACAGAATTTAAGGGAAAATCTATGCAAAAATCTGCCTGTTAACTCAGAAAGACTGAGATGTAGAAAAGTGTCCAAATGGTATGCTAGAATCTGTGATACATGGCTTCACAAAACCAAAAATAAAGTTGAAAATATCTTTTAACTCCTTGAATTATAGACACAAGACTGAGATACATCTCCATCTTTATTTATTAGCATTTCATCCTATTACTCGCCACTGTTGTCACATAGAAAAATAGAAGAAAAAAAGCTCTATGTTCAAAGAAAAGTTTTAAAAGAAGACCGGGAGGAGCTTACACCTTCAACAGAAAATTCACTTTTTTATTCTCCTTAAAAATAATAAGGAAATAAATGTATCTGTCATGGAATYTTCCTATCGCTTCTTAAAACTTACTTTTTATGAGGCACTAGATRTAATAAGTGTATGAGCTCTGAATAGCTGCATCTGAAAACTCACTCCCACTCGTAAAATGCGGGTTTCAGCTACGCAAGGGGTGGAATTGTGTTTCGGTGTCACTGGCAACAAAGCCAGCTGAGACATTCCTCTCCTCCCTCCTTCCTACTGCYGGGGCTGGCACTCACTCTCCAGTCAGCTGGGGTGACATCACATGTGTAAGTCTACATAGTGAAATACATCCGTTCAATGATTCAAGTTAAATCAAGCAATTAAAAAATAGAAGTTTTCAATTATTTTTGTTTAACATGTATTGCTTCCCTGATCAGCTTCACAGCATGAGTCCATATGTAACATGCAGAATGAAAAGCAGGGGCGAGAGGGCAGAAGCAAGCAAATTAAACTTACACTTTCAGTTTCCTTCAGCAACTTTCTTTCCCCTTCTTTGAGAAGGTTAATGTAAAAGGTATTTGGGCACAACTGATGTTTTATTATCTGGATTTTATCTCATTCTGCTAGTTGGGTATATTCTCTTCTTCCTGGTCCTTTTCCAAGCCTCTGCCAAATCATAGTTTCCCGAGGTACGGATATCAAATGAGAAAGGGGAAGGAATTGAACCTTACCAAGGTCTTCAGTGGCAAGTTCTGGAGATGGAAATGGAGCCTTCTGGGATTAATCTGACAAGAAAGATCAAAGTCACTTCAGCATGCTTCTGCCTACACTTGCCAGATTTGTACAGCATGTAAGCAGGAATGTATGACTGACAGTGTCAAACACTGCTGAGGAGAACAGTAGAAAGGGTATGGGCATTTGCCAGTTGTCAGTCTGATGTGATACAGGCTTTAATAAACTAGACAGCGGGGTACAGAACTGGACTAAGTTCATGTTTGATAGAAGCAAGTTCTCATTTGGGCTTCTACACAAGTTTGTTCTTGTGCACAAAAAAATAAAATAATAGTGAGTGTGCAACAGCTTGTGCCTGCCCTTTCTGGATAGCAAATCTTATTTTAAAAAGTAATATCAGTTCCCATATATTCATTTTGATGGTACAGGGTTTAATACTCGGATGTGCATATTTTTGTTTGTGATTTACAAAAAAAAGTTTTWTATATATATATATATGCTTCAGCAGAGTGTAGCCTAAAACCCAAATCCTCAAACCCTCAAAATGTAAGCTACTAGAGGTAGGCTACTGGAGAATGGAAATTTTAAAGACCTCCTCATTAGAGAGAATTCATGGATGGTTATTGCTATGCCATGTTTTAATAAAAAGTACTATCCGTATCACATTAGTTGTGCTCCAGGCACTTTCAATACTGAAAGGAACAGGCATGAACTGTACAGATGTAACTCTGAGACCCTGTATGTCTATGCCTTCTAATTGGTAGCACTGACTAAAGGTCTATAACAATCTCTGATGAGTACAATATGAAAAGGAAAAAAAACTACAAAGCTTATTGTTACAGAGATTTTTATATTCTTAAAGGGTTAGTACTACTTGGGATAGTTAACAAAATACATAATAGAAGCAGACAATATAACTGATTTAGAATTTCAAGAGCTTTTTGAAAGATTTCTTCTTTTGAGGATATTAAGCAATGAGAGGGGATGATGCACAGTCATGTTATGGATTAAAAACTAATTAGGAGACAGAACACAGAGTAGGAATGTATTCCAGCTCACAACCCAGAAGTGAGTGATTGTCTTTACACAGCAGGGCCAGAGCAAGCCTTATTTGCACAAAACTGCACTCATTGCTTTCCAGTATCCTTACAAATTAAAGGAAAAACAAATGAAAACACTCTTTCAAAACTTTCTTCTTTCCTTTTTCACTATAACTGGTATACAGTGATCTGGTCCAAAGGACACCGTGAGTTATAGTTTTGTTCTTGACTAGTTACCTGGAAGAAAGAAATGAAAAAGAAATTTCAACATTAGCACAGTCTTTCTTTTTCTACCTGATCAAGCTGATGAAAACTGAAGGGGAGTGTTCAGGTCTGAAGTGGCCTCTTTCTCTGCAGAGAGCYATACTGGCAGTAGTTGGCGTGCAGGAAGATCACCTGACTAGTTTTGTGTTTACATGAGGTACCTACGTTTGGCATCTTGGCAATTCCAGGCAATTCAAGGACTGTCAAGAAGACTGGACAGCAATTCAGAGATTTAGCCCACTATGGATCCACGGGAACACTTCAGGGCAAATTATGCTCTTTTCATCCCTTTCTGGTCCTTCATGGGGCTCCCTTCAGTAATGATTATTTGTTAACCAGGACTTCTGGCACCCATTAGCATACGGCGGTGCTGAAGGGATGGGTGATCCTTGTAACGCCACGCCAGCTGCAGAGGATTCCCCAGTGAGAACTCATTATCTCAGTTTAGTTCACAAGCCTCACTCTGCTTGGTCCTTGAGGCCACAAACGGCAGGTAGTCTCCTAATGAAGTTAGGAGCCTAAGGTAATGAACTTCTCTACAAAGTAAAAAGCTTTTTACTGCACAGGAATCTAATATCCTCCTTCTTTTTAAAATTGAATAGAACCTGATAAGAGATAGAGTGAATATAGACTGAAATGCTAACAAATTAGGAATATAATCAAGGATTTAGCATCAACTTCAGGCATGCTTTCACTAAGAAGGGACTTCATTCGTTCTCACTTTTGCAGTGTCATTTTATTCTTTGGACAGTATCTTTAAGGTCTATCAAAAATTATTCAAATGAAAGACAAACCAAAAGATTGTGAAGGGTTTTGATCTTGATTTAGTTTTAAGCCCAGAATAAAGAAATGATTTATGAGTGAGAGGATTAGCATATACAGAAAGTTACACTGCAGTATAATCCCCCAATAGAGAAATAAAACATCAGAGAAGTAAAATCAGAACATGGATGCAAAATAGTTGACTGAAAATGAGATGATGGATAATGGAGGTAATGAAGGTTTTAGGGAAGCAAAAGCAGCTAAGGGTTGGAGTTTGCTTGCAGACAGCATTTTTCTTTGAGTAACCCTTGCATGATTGTGAGGATTAGGGCAGCTCACTGGTTCAGTCRATTGCTTCCTTGTACAACTGCCAAAAACTTTTCTTCACCCACATCTACTTGGAGAACTTACCTTTTTCTRCACACAATACATAAAGTATTATATTTTTGTACATAGAGACATTTTGAAGTGCTTCATGGTTCAGCATTGAATCTCYGCTTGCAACTAAAAAAATGTCAAAAGTGGGGACAGACTATGTGATATGAAGTGCCTGTGGAGAGGACTYCAGGACTTTAAAGCATCTGACACTGGCCGCTTTCTCAGACAGTGAATCTGCTCAGGATAGGCTTTGGGTCTGAATCAATATCACAATTCCTGTGTAATAATAGCATAAGGTGGTCACAGAACTAGTCACAACTTTGCAGGAACACTTCTAAGTGTATATAGTGTGAACATAGAGTCACGTCTTTACCTTCTTAGAACAATTCAATGATGGGCTCTTTCACACAAGTTTTACCCAAGAAGGAAGACTGTATCTATTACTGAACAGTTTAAAACAATATATTGTGAAATTGGGAAATAGATAAAGGAGTTGCATGATACTATGGTAAAAATATGTCTTCTTTTATGTAATGCCATGCTTCCTTAAAGCACTTTATAAGCATGAACTAATTAATACTTACTCAATAGAGTATTCATTAATAKTATTTTTCATTTGTGAATTACCCTTAACTATTTAACTTGAACAGAACAGAAAAACCAGTGCTAATAATTCCTTGYATAACCTTTTTTTATGTCTTCACCTTCCTTTTTGATGGAATTATATCCTGAACATCTTGAAATAAAAGGATTTCACTGTTGTTGAATTTAAATATGGTTCTTATCTGGCAGCCGAAATGGTACTCTCATCAGTTCTAAAATCTGAGTGTCATGCTATTTTTAATTTTTTGTTATCCTTCTTCTTTTTTATTTATCGTATTTTGAGATTTGCCTATTCCATATTTATATATGTGTGGTTTTGCATGTGTGTGTATGTGCATTTGTGAATATATATATATGTATATGAATAGCTCCTTCACTACTTATTCAGACAAAACTCTCGCTGAAGTCAAATRCAATTTTATTAGCCATACAGTGAAGATTTAGGATGCAGATTTCTCTCCAAGATAAAGTGTTCCATAAAGTAGTATTCCTCAACTCCTCCAGGCTACATAGGCTTGAAAATATGTCACTGAGTTGACTATCACAAAAAAAAMCCAAAACAAGCTCTCTTCCAGTCCAGAAGTTTTTATTAATATACTAGTTTACACGCAGCATATTTTGACTTCCCTCCGTACCTTATGAACTACCTTATGGTACTTTGTTTGGTGTTATTCAGGTTAAAAAAACAAGGGGGGGGGGGGGGGGGGGGATAAGTAACAAAATCCCCACAACGAGCTGTAGGATAACTTGAGACTAAGCCATCCCGAGAGAACACACTTCTTAAAATACTTGAAATGCAGTTTTGAACTACTTTTGCTATTTTCAGTTCAGAGTAAAACACCGTTCTCAGTTTGACTAGACTTCAAGTATAGTTTTGATATGCTTTTCTATTAGGAGACAATTACAAGGGTGATATAAGTACTTACCAGCTTAGAAGGCTCCAAACCATTTTATGCTCTTACCTTGGACATACAAAAGTGTTTGAGTGTTGCTTCAAATGACAAATTTATAGAGAAATTCCACTTTAAAAGGCAACTCCCCCCAAAAAACCCTACAGTACGAGGTATATGAAATATTATGTTAATTAATATTTCAGCTGCTCTGATGTAAAAAAATAAAATTGATAAAATTTTTCACTTTAGAATAGCAGAGGGTTATACAGGTTAACTGACCTTATCATCAGACACAGTGAGAACACTCATAGGATAACTGCAGAAGAACTCTGCTATAGATTCCCATCCAAATATATTTAGCCCTTAGCTGTTCAATTATTTGGTCCAACAGCAGTCCTTATATTTTGGAAAAAATAAAAAAAGAGTACAGAAGAAATTAAGTACATCATAATTTAGCAGGAGAAATCTTTAAAAGAGGAACAGGAATAAGTCATAGTTTAATCATGCTAAAGTCTGTTAAAAATCTTAAAACATAAAGCGTAAGCCATGAAAACTTGCATATCCAATTAAATACATTTAAAGTTAATTATCAGTTTCTTTTCCTGAAAATGAATTCTGARTTTAGCTTTGGTCACTCAGGAAATATTTACGAACATCCTGAAATCTTTATAGAAAGAGATYAAGAAGATTTATGTGTATGAAGTGGAGGAAGAGACAAAATGTTTCTTGAGTTTTTTAACTTTAATTGTTATTTTCCATTGGTTAAAAAAATCCCCCTTAAAGAACCTAAACGGCATTTTTCTAGTCGTTTTATGTTCAGTAAATACAGCAGTATTAACACAGAAATGGACCTMAAGATCAGACAAACTAAATTTATTCTTCAGCGATATCATGACCACTCAGAGTCACTTTGTCCCAAGCCTGATCTGTAATTAGAGAGATTATGGCAAAGGGCATTCCACTACTGCTTGCTACAAGCCCCTTCAAAAGAAAATATATTTTAAAAGAGCATTTACTCTCAAATGAAAAGAAGAGCCTACAAAACTGATGTCTGTTGAGGTTACTACTTTCTTAGAGACATGAAGGAATTGAACTGGATATCAAATGCCCTCTATACTTTCGAAAATCGTARTCATCTATCAGACACTGAAATCTATAAAAAGCAATTAAAGCAGTCTTCTATTTTGCTGTAATGTGGAGTGAAGATACCACGAGTAGAAATGCATAGTAGTACCTTTAAGAGATAAAAGAATATTTTAATGCAGTATACAAATAGCCAAAGGAAATCTGTGTTTGTAAGAAGAAAAATATTGATGAAAAGAAAAAGAAAGAAAAGAGAATCTGAAGAAATTATTGTCTATTTATTATGTAGAAACAAAGCCCCTTAATATCTACTGTGCATCTTTAATTCCCTGGGTATAAAGTAGTAATCAGTGTAAACTGTGAAGACATAGACCTCTCAGCCTCATGGCTGGCTGGAATGAGCAGCACAGCATTACAGCTGAAATTCTGTGCAATGACCATGATTTCTAAAACTAATTTTAACTAYGTGGAATACTGGACTGATTTGTTAAACCTGAACATAACTCTGTCCCCAGCAAAGATGTCCATACTCAGATGAGCTCGTTGACAGTAAGAATGTCAATACTGGAAGATTTACAGGCTTATGAAGATGTAGATGGTACTTCATTTATTAAAATAAAAATACCTTGTTCATTYTACCTTTAGTTCTTGAAATAGATTCTATATATCTGGGGAATTTATTGTGAACATTGCTATCTGAGTCTGGAATGTAAATACACACTGAAAATAAGGAGTGCAAGAATATGACAAATTCATTTAGTTGCTTGGTTCATCAGCAGTAGTTCTGAGATGTAATCAGAAAAACCAAWGTCACTTTTCAAGTCAATTTACTTACTTTGGAGGAAAAAATACATCAAACTGATCTGCTGGGACTTTACAAGTTAAATCAATAACCCCACACTTTAGAATTACTTTAGATGCTGAATCAACACAAGTCCTATGAAAATGAGTTTAAAAGGGTTAAATTGCAATACATTATATATATATATATATAAATGCATTCACTAGTCTGCACGTAGAGCTTCTCAAATGAATGAGTGGTACKCAATTTGCGTATTGAAACAACTCTGCAAATAAAGCAAGTCCTCTGAAATCATAATATTTTTAATTGGATAGCATCTAAATTTAGACATTGAATGTTTCAAAATTCTTTTTACATTTTGGTACATTAGCCTCTCTTTCTTGTCTAGAGAGACCTTCTACTTCACTCTGGGTAGTTTTCTGTATAACTGATGAACAATCTCTCAAAACATAAAATGTTATGCTGGGCAAAGATCCCAGGTAAGGAATCACAGTAACTGTAGGATCCAAAGACTGATAGAACTATGTTTCAAGCCATCCATGGGGTCAGTTGTCTGTGGCASAGCGGCAAAGATTGATACAAATAAAATGTATTCTCCACTCAGCTCTCATTTGCTTGAGCCTGAGAATCACAGGATTGCAGCTCCACAAATTTATTGAATCTCCTCTTTAAAAAGAATTGCATAAGCTGCATTTAACCTGGCCTTGGTTTTCTTTAGAGATTGCTCGATAACTGATTTGCCCTCCACTTCTGTTTTGACCTCTATTTCATGTTGATTTGGGGGCATTCTGCTGACAAATTTGCAGCAACACTTTTTTGCAGGAGCAGCTTGCCCTGTAGCTGAACTCAGTGGAGAGACAGTACCAGGTATAGGGCTGATATTCTTGCTCACTTAAAGCGCATGTAGACGGCTTTGAAATAGATTTAAAGCCCTTGCCATAATTTCTTGGATGCCTTAACCAGAACCAGCCTTGCTTATGGGAGATATAAATGGCAACAAAAAKAAGTGTCAAAAAAAGTGGAAACAAAACAAAACAAAAAAGTGTCAAGAAAATCTTCCCAAGAAATATTATCTTGGGCAGAATGTTACTTACCTCAGTTTCCACTATACCATCAAAAGAGATTCCCCTGGAACAGGAGACATTGTGTCTCTGGGCACAAGACAGGTGTATTGGGTTTGCATGGACACGTTTTGGTAGTGGGGGGGCTACAGGGGTTGCTTCTGTGAGAAGCTGCCAGAAGCTTCCTCCATGTCCAGCAGAGCCAATGCCAGCCAGCTCCAAGATGGATGTGCCACTGCCCAAGATGGTAACACCTTTGTGATAAGATTTAAAAAGAAGAAAAAAAGAAAGTTATTGTGTGGATGTAATTAGAGCCAGAGAAGAGCAGGGTGAGAACATGTGAGAGGAACAGCCCTGCAGAGAGCAAGGCCAGGGGAGAAGGAAGGGGAGGAGGTGCTCCAGGAGCCAGAGCTGAGATTCCTCTGCAGCCGATGGTGAAGAACAGCCTCCTGGCAGGAATCTGCAGACCTGTGGAGAGAGGGGCCCACACTGGACCGGGTTTCCTTGTAGGACTTGTGACCCACACTACAGCCGTTCGTGGAGAACGGTTGCCCAGAGCATGGACTCACCTTGCTGCAGTTCACAGAGAAGCATTGCTTGTGGGACGGACTCGTGTTGGAGACGTTCATGGAGAACTGTCTGCCGTGGGAGAGACCCCAAGGTGGAGCAGGAGAAGGACTCCTCTCCCTCAACAGTGGCAGAAACAATGTGTGATGACCTGACCATAACCCTCATTCCCTGTCACCCTGCAATGCTGGGCGAGGAGGCAGAGCTGGGAAGGAGGGAGGGGTGGGGAGAAGGTGTTTTTAAAGTCTTATTTTACTTCTCATTATCCTTCTCTGACTTTGTAATTAATAAATTCRATTAATATCTCTAATTCGAGCCTGTTTTCCTCGTGAGTGATCTCTCCTCGTCCTTATCTCTACCCATGAAACTTTTGTTACATTTTCTCTCCCCTGTCCAGCTGTGGAGGGGAGTGAGAGAGTGGCTTTGGTGGGTGCCTGGCTTCCAGCCAGGATCAGCCCACTAGAGCAGGGAGAGCCTGACTCTGTTTCACTGGTTATTTTTGAAGTTCATTATGTTCCTCTGGCTTGTGATGCCTTTAGACCAATTTGGGTACCATCTAGGTCTCATTTTTTTGAACGTTTTACCAAAGAAAAGTTGTAGGAAATTATATCTAAAGAAGGCTCAGCAACTTTCTCCACATCACCAAAATYAAATCAGTTTTACTGTGTGGTTCTAGGAGTGAGATACTGATGCAGAATCCTTTATTCCAAAGTAAGCATTTCAAACTACAAACATCCTTCAACAAAAGTTTGTATGTTAGCAAATTTGTTTAAAATCAAGAATGTACCTGGCGGTTTGTCCTCTTTAGGCTGTCAAACATGTTGTTATAGTTCTCCCTTACAAATATTTTCTGTTGAATATGTGATTAACCCTAGAAACTTCATGCAGTGACTCTCTAAGTCATATCAGTAGTAAAAGGATGACTGGCCTTTTTTCCACAAGTATTCTTTTTGAGATACGGTGGCTACAGGCTTGTCAGAGGGGACCCTCTTTAACAGTGATTTTTAGTCATTTAACAAGATACTTGAAAATCAGCACTGCTTAAAAAACCCCAACAAGTCATGCTTAATATTAATTTTGGATATTAGCATGATTTCATTCAGTAATTGCTCCCACATAAAAATTTCAGGAATTCAATTAGTTGTACTTGAAGCACACAACTTCCTCAATAGAATTTACCTCCTTGTCTTATGGAGGACTGTGTGAACTATTTTGCCTCAAAGAATTGCTTTTCACAAGCTTGCTCTGGGCTGCAGAGTCATTTATAGACTTCAGAAAATAAACAGATGCTTTCCACTTGTGTGGAACTTTCTACCTGAGGTTCAGAAAGTGCTTCCTGACACTTTTATTTTGCAATCTTGGTGGTACAGAGTAGCACCATTATGATCTTACAGGTAGGGAAATTTAGGGAAAAAAATCCCAGAAAACTTATATACTAGAATTCCTTAGCAGAAATATAGACCGGACAATGGAGCAGATTATTAATATACATATAAACTAGGTGGCTGTGCAAGTAGATCTCCATGTAGTTATTAACAAAACTTACAGGTTTTTTACATTTGTCAGAAAAATTTAGACGTATCTTTGAGCATACAAAAAATACTTGTCTAATACGTGTAACAGTGTTACAGCTAATGTTACACAACATTTCTCTTTTCGTCTTCCCAGACAAAGATACAGCAGCCAGGGCAGGATCCCAGGAGGGCCACATCTACTGGGAGTTCCCACTTACTTTAGATCCAAGAAGTGGCTAGCTAGTGTATTGATCATTTAGTTGCTGTACCTTGTCAAACAACAGTAACCTTGTTTAAAGCATGTTGTGGTCGAGTCATGCTGAACCTTAGAAKGCAATCAGAGGGAGAAAAGATATCTCAGGCTGCATTTTCACTCATTGTGTTCGAAGGATTGCATGATGAGGCATTGTGGGTAAGAGCAGGTTAASGTGTAAAATAATCCAGATAACTTGCGTGGGCTTAAGTGTAAGTTTGGACATTATTTTGTAACACGTGTCCTAGATCAATGGATTAACAGATTGTGAAATTATTTTATTGTGCCTCAAGAAAGAAAAATACTCCAGTGAAGGTATGCCAAAGGAGGGAACTTAGTGCTAACATAAGATTTCAAACATGTTGATGTCAATTCAGGAAAATTCCAGTGAAGTCAGTAACATTATCCTGCTTTCATACAATCTAATTGAGTCCAATGTTATTCTTGAATTTCTCTAGTATCACCCCAAACAAAAGAAAGCTGAAAATATTTGACAGTGTTTGTAAGAGAATTATACTACCATGTATTTTTCCTACTACAGAAAGAACTAATTCACATGCAATGCACCAGCATGCTATATTTCACATTCCCACTCAGAAATATACACATGTACTCACTCTCACAAGAGTATACAGTAGCTGCAGTCAAATTTATGTCTCTGTGGAGCAATTTGAAAGAGTGTGATCCAGAAACTAAGCTGAACATTAAGCCTGGAGGAGCTGTTAAGCAACAAGGCTTTGCTGATTAAAACATGAACTTTATTTTAGTTTATTTAATTCATTTTGCATTCAGCTGTTCTATGTTAATTAACTCTTATGCAATTTTTATTAAATTTACTTTAGGCCCTAAATGAATATTTCAAGTTGCTATTGACAATTGTTTATTGACTATGGAACCCACGTTGAATGTATTGCCACATTTAATTCCCAACACAATTGTGAAAGAGTTTCACAGTGGTCAAATGAAGGATAGAAAGTCAGGAGTTACAAATATAGATGGAAATCTGCAGGGTACTCATTGTGTAGGTAGAAAGTTACAACAACTTTAGACAGGGATGGTGACTGATTTTTGGAAGAGTAGCAAGTTGTAACCTTTCAATGCTTGGAAGAAGATAACTTGGCAACCTAGTTAGAGTATGCTCAAGCCAATAGCAGGCCCCAAAAATGAAGTAATTTGAAAGACTCTGCTTCGTACTATAGTAGCAGATAGGGAGAGTTACCTGGAGGAAAACCCAAAACTTGTACTTCGATCTCCTCATTTGTATGTGGTCGTGGTTGCCTACATGTTTGAAGTGCTTCAAATTTTATAAAGCCTTATGAACCAGATTCAGTTCTGGTATAAGCAGATACAATCTGTTGTACAATCACACTGGGTAATCTTTTAAGTAATAATTACTATCTTAGCTTTGCAGCGCTAGGCAGAGTGGAAAGATGATCTTCTTGTTACAGGACAGAAGTTATGGGTTTGATATCCAATGTCCTGCTTCATTATACACTTGTTTGGCAAGCCATTGGTAGTCTTCATATTTCAGTAAACCCCCTTTCTTCAAAACTACATGAATTGTGGAGATCAAATTTTTCTGTTTCTATGTTTAGCACCACTGCAGCAGGCAATATAAGGTATTCTGAGACATTAGCAGAGGGGTTTTTTTGTTTGCCATGCTGGTATTCTCTGAAACASTCTAAGCGGTTCGAGCATTGTTATCTGTGACTGTGCTTGCTTTTCCTCAAATAAGTTTTTTAGTATTTTAAAAAATGCAACAAAGCTGGCAACAATGGAGAATAAAATTCATTTTTCCACAGGCTAGGAACCTTAAGAAAGTGATGTGCATTAGACCCTCTCACATCTGGAAAGTTCTGCAAGGTAGTTCAGCTCTCCAGTGTCTTCTCTTTTAAAGCCACTTAAAGATACTAACATCTGTTCTGATGGTTTTTTGCTGATTGGTATGCCTGATGAACAGGAAATGGTCTGAAATCAGCAGTTCATTTTGTAGGCCAAGCGCTGCGAGTAGAAATATGTCCAACCGGTCAGCTTCTCTAGAAAGAATCAGGTGAAATGGTCCTCTCCAGGGACAGAAGAACTCACAGCCCSAGCAGATGGCTGCTTAACCCACAGGAAGTAGCTCTAATCGGGATGTTTGTAGAAAGATGTGAGGTCAGTAAAAAATGGTGCCAGCCACCGAGTTAAATGACTGAGGAAGTATAATGGCTTTTATCACCTTGCTTCAGTCTTTTTGCTAAAAATAAGATACGATGTTCTTTTCTCCCTGCAGAAAATGGTACTGTATTATAAGCTGTCCTGTCCACTGACCCTATGACACAAGCGATAACAGTTACTGAGTTCATAAATGTGAGAGATCTTCTGGAGTTATAGATGGATACAGCCACGAAAATGTAGGAAGACGAAAAGGAAAAAAAATAAATGTGTTTTTATAGCCTTCTCTTAACAGAAAGGGCAATACTCAGTCTTGGAGTTGATGTTTCAACGACTGCATGTGGAACAGTTCCTTTGGCTAATTTAGAAAATGGCAGTAGTGCTACAAAGATGATGGGGATTCTTTTGTTATTTGTTTTCTGATCACTCTTCAAGAACAAGCCTGGGAAAAAAGTTCTTAGAACAGTCTGTAGTACTTCTTCCCTTCTTCCTTATGTCTTCCTTTYCAGGAGCTTGCTGAAATCAGGCCAGCAGTTTTCCTTCCCACAGAAAAATATGAAAAGAATAGCAGGGCTATGGGAACCTCTTCAAGGACCTCAAGCAGAGCAATTACATTATGGCAGAAAACAGATGGCAGATCTGAGTACGGGTAAAAGGATATACAAGAAGTTAAGCTCATACACAGTGTGATTTTTTTTCACTCAGCTACTGGCTTCTCTTCTGTGTTTCTGGTGCACTGGCTGAACATGGATGCCTGATGACATGGATAACCCGAGTTCTATTCCCTCTTTAGTGTTGCTAGCTAGTAGAAGAAAAAATGCTGGTTTATGCTAAAATCATGTTAATCACTAAAAACTTGTAAATTTTTTTAAGATCTCAAGCTATTAACTGAGAAATAGTCCAAATGCAATTTCTTAAAATATTACACTCAGTGAAAAATAGTGATAAAGTTAAATTCCTACTTAACATTATTATCTGATAAGGCTTTCCTCATCTGGCTATGCTGCACAAAGGCAAAAGATAAACAGCATGTACTTTAGATGCTTGCAGTCTCTGGAAGAGAGGGTCTTTGCCATTTTACTGTAGGGGTTTAAATGTTTATTTTATGTGTGAGTGTAAATCCCCYCTGGGAAAAGCAGTGGGGATGATGGAAGATTATAGGGTGCGATTTACTCACATCGATATCCTGAGAGACAAAATACCTTGAAATTGTCCCCTGGGTAATCTGATGTAAATTATTGTGGAAGTAATAAAAGTAATGAAGAATGTGTATTATTTCATATGTAGAAACTGTTATTTCACATATTTGACAATGTACTGGCAAAAAACTCGTACTTTCWATTGCCTTGTTATTTCCAACAAATCATGTACCTTTTTTTGTTTTGTTTTTTTTTTTTTGTTTTTAATGATGTGCACTTTTGCCCCACCCAGTGGCCTTTACCTAAATTGCCAGCTTGTTTGTTTTTTAGAGGCATTTTCTCCCCTCCACCCCAGTCGGCAGGGTGGATCTGCCACTGAAAACTGAACAAAAGCAGCATCTGTCCCCTGTTGCTACCCTGAGTATATTAGGCTATCATTATCTGCAATGACACTACCATCTGTAATGTGCTCTGGGGCAAACACAGGCACTGCCAGTACCTTCAGCACCACAGGCAGATGCTTCATCATGCAAGAAGATACATGAAGCCAAAATATGCTATACATGAATTCAAGTACTTGAGAAGAGAGAGAGAAGGAGAGGGGAGCCAGGAAATAAATGCTGTTCATGTGTCTCATCAACAAAGACAGAAACAAGGAAGCATAGCTTAGGTCAGGTACATTACTCAATCTAAAGAAATAACAGGTATAAAAAAGAGACTCATTTTATTGCACTAGGAAATCTGAGAGTCTATAACTTTTTATGGACTTTTATGTCTTCCCTCTTTTCACAAAGAACTTACAAAAAATTGGCTTCAAATTAAAGTAATAAATAGAAATTTGGGGTTTTTTTTCCTCAAAATCCCTGCCCTCACTCATTTGTAACAGAAAATAAAACACACACACACTGAGATAGAAAATAAAGACACAGAAAGGGCTTTCTTTTTTTTTCCCTTTTAATTTTGTGATTTTCTCCTCTCTAAATCTCAGAACTTTTATGCAGAACTCTGTCTTCCTCTCTCTGAAGCAATGTCTCTGTCATTAAGTTCTTAAGGAAACAACTCTCTCCCTGGACCTTATCGTCACATGCAAAGGCACAAGTGCAAAACAGAGAAAAATAAATCTTTTCAGAAGCCTCAAGCATTTTGGCCAGTACTCTTACACTGTCTTTATAGGTAGGAATGCAAAAGCATGTATTTGAACTAATCTGATTTGTCTACCTGCAAAAGTTACATTCCAAGAACATAGTTTTCTTTTTGTTATAAACTAGATGCTCAGTGGATATGTGCATTAGATGTCTATTACAACACTGGCTAGGTCTCTTGGCCAAGACTTGGCCTTCGGCATCGTCTATCTTGTATTCACGCAGTGAAAGAGACCCACTATCAATAAAAATGTACTTTCCTTCCAGAATGAAATGCCTTTACAAAAGCTACTTCAGTACTCTGTAAAGATGTTAACAACAACAATTTCCAGAAGACCCCTAACACATGAGGAGTAGCAGATCTGCATTTTGGTGTCATATAATTCTCCTCTCTATTTTTCCCTTCCCCCCTGTGTGGTCTCGGGAATTTACTCTGGACATTCCAGAAATGGACTGCATGGCTGCAGGCAAAAATCCATCTCCTGAAATATGCAAAATGCACACACTCTTACATGACTGTACACAGTACATATATAAATCAGCAATGTTTTCCCCACTATTTCATTTGCTTCACAAAAAAAATTAGCCATTAAGGCCTTCGCTATTTTCACAGAACTAGAGAAAAATATTTTTCTTTTAATGTATTGAATTACACAACCAGCTTTAACCACAGGAAAAAAAAACCTGAAGGATTCTGGCTTCCTAATCCACAAATTGTTGTGCGTCACCCTCCAGTCACTCTTTTATTGAACCACAAGGACACCGCCTCGTTGCGGGAAAGAAGGTGTGAAACGTTGCCTTTGTATTAGGTGGTCCAGTGCTGCCTCTATCAAGATTAAGTAGGTCATTTATAAGAGCCCAAGCACACACCGTATTTTGCAGCAGGACTTTGGAACGTAACAGACAAGCAGCCATCCAGGCAGCAGCAGTGATCACATTGTGTACGAGACAATATTTTCCTCAGAGACTCTGCTTCCAAATAAGAACAAAGTGTCTTTAACATGTCTAGAGGGAAAATGGTGCTTTCACTATGTTTTCTCACGTGGTAAAGGTTCTGTAGGCACTGTTTGCACATCATCATGAGAAATCTATGGTGATTTTCTGGGCATTTGTACAGGCTTTTTATAGTATTTCATACATTGTTGATTCTTTTCTAAAAAGAGCTTACATAAAAATACAGTCCCAAAGAGTTAAACCAGTTTAAGCTATTCTAAACTTGCCATATTTGTCTAGGGGAAGTTTCAGGGGGTTTGTCAATTTTAATTAGAAATGGCAAATGATTGTGCACAATGCAGCAGATTATCAGGACTACTTGTTAAATTATAAAAGGCTGGCTAAGCTTCAGAGTGAAGCTAGTGTCCAAATTAGCAAATCTGATAGTTTATAGTTTATGCTCACAAAAATAATTGCTTTTTCCTCCATTCTTTTGCAGATTGTCTTCTTTATCTGAGGAAAAAACCCAAGCCTATAGATCTCTAGGTAATTTCTGTGAATTAAACCTGTGTTCACAACAATAAAACCAAGTAAAATGCCATGCCCTTTCATAAGCCTTATCTCTTTTTAGCATTTCTTATTTTTATGTTAAATTCATAATACACCCCTTGCTGGAGTATGGCATTTTTTCACCTCAGAAGGTCATTTATTGTGAATTTTGAGAACACATTGAATGAAAAAAAAAAATCTATGTCTAAGATATGCATGGATGGAAAGAGAGGGAGGAATGGTCCACCATACACCTTTTCTATTAGGACTGTCTGACATGAAAGACAGCTCCCTTGCTCCAGCACTGAGGCAGAAGCAATGTCTTCCTCTACCAATGTGGCCTGCAGAGAACTAACCTGACACTGCACACATAGAGCTTGGGCTCCTGCATCAACCCCCATCATCCCTGGACGATTTGCAGTGTTGTTTGAGCTGGGCTTGTAGGACAACTCTGATTTCATGCCCAAGGTAATATGCTGATTTTCTTTCCTGTAGAGCTAACTCTGGAGGCAATACAAAGTCTTTATGAAGGTTAACCAAAAGAAAGATAAGGATCAAATTCTCCAATTGTAAAAGTCTCAAGTGATAGTCCATGACACATCAGCCATCTAATAGCACTGCTGGTGGTCACTGGAAAGTTATAAGACATTTCTTCTTTTAATCTTCAAGCACTACCTTACATTCAAATACAGTTAAGAAAACACTGGGGAGGAAGCAAACTATATTTGCAAATAAACCAAAATAGATTTTAGGGAAATCTAACAGCAGTGTATGATTTGAAGCTTGACTAGAAGTAGTTAAGGTGTTGTAAGCAGTTATAACTATCATGAATCTTGGATTCATTAATTTATTTTTTCTTGTTTCTAAAACAAAGGTCTTCCTAGTTGCATAAAGAAGTTCAAGTCCTCTACTCTGAAGACACAAGTGAATCAATGACACTATGATTCTGAAAAAAAATAAATTCTCAGGGATAAAGTGGGAACAGGACCTAAAACCCAATTTCTCTGTATCAAGTCCAGCCTCTCTACTGATTATCTGAATTGCGTTGACACCTGTGGGGCACAACAAAGACAGCTCAAAAATGTACCAAAACTGGTACACTGTAGGATACATTTTCCCTCTTTGCAGCCATGAAATAATCTTCCATCTATCACGTGATCAACCACCAGATAGTTTGCTGAGGTCAAATGATTCCTAGTGCATGTCAAGGGGGCAAGAGAAAGGTATGGTAAAGAGCTATTTTTTTCTTCTCTCCCTGTATTTCTGCCCTCTTTTTCTTCCTCCCCTGCCTCCCTCCTTCCTGCCTTCTTCTCTCCTACTCTCTGTCTTTCTCATATAGTGTGTTGATGGTCCAAACAGCACATCTGCACTAATATATTCCATCTAGAAATAATCTCTTACAAAGTACCTTATTAAAGAGTAAGCCCATATAATGATTAATTTCATTAAACAACATTCTTCCCTGAAGGCTCCTGTTTGTAATGAAATCTTCAGACAATCACTACCTAGGGAAGCAATATGTCTGCTAAGAGCATTGCAAAATAATTATCAAACAACAAAATATGACATACCAACCTTTTTAGATGATTGAGTAATAATATTCTAAAGAACACCACCCCACCTCCTCACCTTCCTTTATTTTCGTCTACAGTCAAGCTGTTTACACTGCATAGTGCAAAATGACCCTTAATTAAGACTTTACAATACCAAACCACTCTCACTAGAGCACACTGACAATATGCAGAACAAACACAGTGAACTAGAGATTCCTTAATTTTAAAATATTGCCACGCATTGTATATTCCAGAACTGCGTATGTTCAGTGGTCATATTTATTTACAATATCTCTATATGTCATGGTAATTTAATGAAATACTGATTGTTATGTTTACAAATTTTATCAAATGTAAGAAGTGTGAAAACTGCCCAACACACACAAAATAGGCTTTTCTTAAAAACATCATTTAGAGGCCTGCATAAAGCCCTGTGTGGAACCCATAATAAGGGGCTTGTTTATACATATTTATTGCATGAAAATATCTTGGTGCCAAGACTCAAGAAAGACTTGTTTCAAATTAGAATTCACTTCATTTTGGAGCAAAATACTAAGCTTACAGTGGACGTGTTTTTTCTCTTTTCTCTACACAGCCAGCTATCTTGTATTGACAATGAGCTATACTGAAGAGGCCTTGCTCTCAAGGAATAAAGAATATCTGCATTGTGCACACATTCTTGTGCTGAATATTTACATTTGCCTACAAGAGTTTAGACTCCAGTAAATAAGGATTATGTGGTGGATCTGCCCTTACAAAGATTTGGTTAGTGTGTGAAAAAGCTAGCTTCCTCTGTTGCTGTCTTTATTGCTGATTTTCTTTTCAGCCCTCAAGAATTCGGAGATAAAACATGTTTTGAACCCTTTTTCGATAAAGTTGCCTCATGCGCACAATTCACCCTGTATCTCAACCTCTGCTTTTTGCTAGTTTGCTCTAATTTATTTAAATGTAAGCGTCTTTCAGCACAGCTTTGTTCTGTTCTATATTAAAATGATTGCAAAGATATTAAATTTTCAGAATAGTGTATTAGCTCAGACTACAGAATGGGCATTCTAGTAGAAAAATTCTGATTATTCAGCAATGCAACTCGTACTTCTAGTGTTCTGCACAGAACAGATGATGTAATCCCAATTTCTCTACTGTTGCAACTATCTGAGCTAGGAGTTGAAGAAAAGGAAGAAGATAAGCAGGAGGAAAGTGTGTCTATCATCACATGTTTTTTTCCCAATTATCTTGTTTCATGTTTTAAATAAAATTATCAGCTTTAGGAAAAAACTGATTTTCATTTTTTTCATGGTTTTGAGAAAACAGGATTCTTTTTTCTTAGTCTATAGGGGGTTGTTTTAGCATTTAAAAAGTTGCAAAGTATTTGCAATTTACTGTCTGTTATATGCAACATAATTTATTCAGTAATTAAAATGCAGTAATTGCCTTTACGAGTTCAATATTTGCTCACAATTGTTGCATGTTGATATCAGAGACAATTTGAAATTACACTTTCCGTACCATGGGAAGGTATGGCCTCATTCATATCCCATGCAGAGCACTGCATTAACCACCACTGACACTCTCATTAACTCCTGGATCTTTGGAGCTATATTTGGTGTGCTGTGTAGGATCATCTTTCATGCGTACTCTCACCATTCAGTGTAGATACATTCATCTTTTACCTTTCATTTCCCCTTTTTCATCATCTCCAAATGACTGGGCTAAAGGGAAGCCGTTTCAATGAAGAATACAGTTATCATTCCTTAGCACTGCCTCAAGTACCTGAGATTTTCACACGATTTCTGTAATTCTTGGGTGAATACGGAACAGCTTTGTTTCTAGGTTCACTCTGCTGCCATTACAGCAGAGAGAGTGCTTAATTGCTGTGATAATTTATTTCCTCACTTTTAGCATATAGTAGAGTATTCCAATCAAATGGTTAGTACCAAAAGTCAAAGTCATCCCTATTCTGTTTCAGGCACTTTTTTCTGCTTTGAAAATCTGTCTTGCATATGTCGTGCCCAGGGACTCAGAGATCTGTCAGTTGCTGGTGACAACCCCACTCTAGCTGAGGCCAGACCCCTGGGATGGGAAGACCCTGGAATGGGCTGGACTTGCAGTACCCATGGCAGCCCCAGGTTCTCTAGCACAGTGAGGCTAAGAGCTTGCTTGGGCTGCTGATCAAAACTGCAGTGCAGCAGCTTGGAGGAGAGAAKGTGACCTTACAAGCAGGTCTTTTTCCTAACTTTTTAAGGAAACATGGAGTCAAAACAACTTTTGTTAAAACTGTGTGTACTGGGTTTGTGTGGCGAGGTTTTGGCAATGGTGGTGGGGTGGCTTCCATGGGAAATTTGCTAGAAAATTCTGCCATGACTGACAAAGCTGATGCCAGCCGGATCCACCAACGGCCAAGGCCAAACCCACCACTGACAGTGGTAGCGCCTGTGGGATAACATAGTTAAGTGGGGAGAAAAAATACTTCAGCAATTTCATCCAGAAAGAGGAGTGAGATTATGTGAGAGAAAGACACGAAGAGCAGTGAAGAAGGAGAGGGAGGAGGTGCTGTATCCTGAAAATAAAACATATTGCAATAGTCTGCACTGAGCATGGATGGAGAAACCCAGGTCCTAGAATGTGAGTCCTGCTGCAAAAAGTGGCATTCTACACCCCAAACCCATTGTGATTGTGCTCTCCCTGCCCACTCACCCTCCTCTCTGCTCCATTAAATTCAATTTCAGCCTATTAAGCTCAAGAGTCAAGGAAAAGAACTTTAAAGAAAGTTACTTAATATTAATTTGAACTCCAAAGTATTCCAGTAAAGGCAAAAAAATCAATGTTTAAGACATGCAATATTTTACATAATAAGGCCTGGAGAAATAATGAAAAAAAAAGTTCAATATCTTATTCTGAAAACCTGTAAAATCTATTAAATTAACTGTTTGGTAAATATATTCATAGCTCTTCCAACCAAGCCCACAGCACACAAAATAATGTATTCAAGATATTTGTAAATACTGTATACAAAAGTGAGAAAATATGTTACATTTATAATTTGATCAACAGTATAATGAGACATCAACAGAAGCTATTGTTCTTCTCTCACATTGAGAGTTATGGTGTATGAATGGAGTGTTACTAATTATATTTCCATGGTTAATGTAGAGTTTGTCTCCTCTGAATACTACTAAGTGCAACTTTGCAACTGCTTGTTGTTCCAGGTATTTAAAAAGGAGGATAGCTATTTTCTTTGAACTTGATTGACTCTGACATGTTTAAAAAATCTCTTAGCAAACTCTGTTTAGAGAAGACAAATTTGCCCCATCAAAATGATTAATTTTTTTTCTTCCTACTGCATTTTTTTAAAATTAAAACTTGCTCATATAAAAGTTTTATTCAAGTATGGTCGGGATTGGTTGGATCCTTTGAACTTGATATTAATATGTCAAGACCACTCTTCTCTATGTTGGATGCTGTTTTTTTTGACAAACTTAGCACCTAGCAAGTGCATTCACCACGCAAAGTAGGAGAAATTCAATAGCCAAATTGTCCACCAAAACATCCTCACTGCATTCCATCAGGTTAGACCAGGAGGAAATTAGATTTATCAAGCATAGTGTAGTTAATCTTGGATTCAGTGTGATCAAGGGCAGAAATCACTGAATATGATCCAAAGAAATCTGTGGTGGTTTTTTTTTGCTCATCAACATGTTTCCCAGATCCTTAGAGATTTCAGAATATCACTTATAATTGGGGAATAATTCTGACTCTTTGAATGATGAAGAATGGTATGCAGTCAGACAGCATAGAGTGGGGAAGCAGGTTTATTTCGGTATATTTGAATGAAGTATTCATGGAATCATAGAATCATTTAGCTTGGAAAAGACCTTTAAAATAATTGAGTCCAGCCRTTATGGACTAGATTCAGTGGACTAAGGCCTTTTCCTGCATTATGAATCGGTGGAAAAACAAACCTTGTGATTATTCTTGAAAGAGAAAGCAAATTTTTTTCCAAAACAGTAGTTTTCCACACTACCTACCCTTATCATGGAGCAGTTGAGATTGCAATCCCAGCCTTCTGGTTAGATAGTTGGCTAGTATTGTACTCTGTAGCAGTGGCTCTTTGTAATGCCAAGGTTACAAATAAAGYTGTCTGAGAAGTAAGTTGTTTTCTATGTAAAATATTTGAGTTACAAAATCACTGAATTTTTTCAATAATAGCTTCAACTTTTAGCGAATAGATATATTTTCCCCCTGGGACATGAAAACTCAGCACATTAAAAAATAGTCATGTTACATGTTGGCCAAAAGTGCATCAAGGGGAAAAATCTTTGCTAATGAACCAAACCTACTGAGAATAGTGGCATGAGACTTCTGAATGCCCCTGGGGCATTATTATCAGCAGATGTGAATAAAATGTTTCAGCTGAGTATTTTGACATTCAGGTGTTTTGGTTTTGTTGAACAGATGCAATTTTCTGCAGAGGGCAGACACATCTTTCTAATTTTTATTTTGGTCTAAATCTATTAAACATGTTTTGAGAAAATATTTTCAGGAGGTATTTGCGTATATGCGTCTCTTTCTTCTACCCTTTACCCTACCACAAATCCAAGAATTATTTCATTACCGTTGGATTTGTTTTGCTTCCTTGCTCTCACAGAGACAGTGTGCTTGAGAGGGAGCATCTTTTCAAACACAATATGCACTTTGATATTAACAAAAATAGTAAGAAAATAGAATAAAAACAAAAATGTAATTGCTTTTGCTGCATGACTGATTGCCTCCACAATACAATTAACCAGAAGGGAAAAATTATTGCATCTTTGGCAGTTAATTCGGGTTGTAGCACACCACTAATCCTCAGAGAACTTAATTTTCTGCCAAAACTAAAGAAAGTATACTAAAAATATATCTGATCACCAGAAAAGGTGATTCAAACAATTGTTTGTGGGTATTGGGACCAACGCAGCTTAACCTCTTAGTCAGTGACGTAAACAGTGGGATTGAGTGCACCCTCAGCAGGTTTGCCAATGGCACCAAGCTGTGTGGTGCAGTTGACATGTTGGAGGGAAGAGATGCCGTCCAAAGGGACCTTGACATGCCTGAGAAGAGGGTATATGCAAACCTCATGAGGTTCAACAAGGCCAAGTGCAAGGTCCTACACGTGGGTCAGAGCAACCTCAAGTGCAAATATAGACTCGGAGGGGAATGGCTTGAGAGCCGCCCTGAGAAGAAGGACTTGAGCGTGTTGGCTGATAAGAAGCTCAACATGACCCAGCAATGTGCACTCACAGCCCAGAAAGCTGAACACATCCTGGGCTGCATCCAAAGCAGCACGGCCAGCAGGGCAAGGGAGGGCCCTCTGCTTTGCTCTGGTGAGACCCCACTTGGAGTGCTGCATCCAGCTCTGGGGTCCACAACATAAGAAGGACATGAGGCTGTTGGAGCAAGTCCAGATAGGGGCCATGAAGCTGATCAGAGGGCTGGAGCACATCTTCCATGAAGACAGGCTGAGAGATTTGGTGTTACTGACTGGGGAGGAGACTGCTCCAGAGCCTTCTTATAGCATCCTTCCAGTAGCTCAAAGCAGCCTGCAAGAAAGCTGAGAGGACTTTTTACAAGGGCATGTAGTGATAGGATGTGGGSAAATGGCTTTAAACTGAAAGAGGGCAGATTTAAATTAGATATTAGGAAGATATTCTTTACTGTTGGTATGGTATGGCACTGGAACAGGTTGCCCAGAGAAGCTGTGGAGGCCCCATCCCTGGAAGTGCTCAAGGTCAGGCTGGATGGGGCTTTGAGCAACATGGTGTGGTGGAAGGTATCCCTACCCATGCCGGGGAGTTGGAACTAGATGATCTTTGAGGTCTCTTCCCACCCAAACCATTATACGATTCCATGATTCTATGAAGAAGATTAAGCTACATGTCATAAATAAGTTTCAGACCACAAACAGATTGTTTTAACTAAAGCCATCCCTGCCTTGAATTGGAGGGCTTTATTTACAGAAAAAAAGCCTTCAACAGAGCTTTTTTTCCTGCTAACTAAACCATCATTTTATCTTGCCTCAAAATATTATTTCTTTAATGTTATGGAAGAATAGCTTTGACAGATCCAAATATTTAAGAGAAAAGAATAGTATTTGGTTTATAAAATAGAGAAACTCATCTGTATGAGTAAAAGCATCTAGATTTTCATATCTTTATATATATACAGGTGAGTTTACAGACAACATACATATGTATATATATATATACACACAGACACATACATATAAGGTCATTTGGTCCATGCCAGTCTACTGTTACTCTTTAGGTGGAAAAAATTTTATTCACCTACAAATACAATATTAYTTAGATGCATTTCATCTCACTATACAAATGTTTTCTAGCATGTTTCTGAGGCACAAACCAACATCAGATGATGGTGATATTTTAATGGATCAACCACTGACATTTTCACTTCTGTTAATCTCCTTTTTTGATTTTAAATTATGTGATCTGTTTCAGTAGCACATGGTTAAGGTTTGTACTGTCTGTAAAGGAGGTAATTTTCCTTTTAGTTTTGTTTGTTTGTTTAGATATTTAGAGATTTATATACAGCATGGTATCTTACTTTAACAAATCTGTTCAATACTACTAGTAGTAGTAATAGTAGTAGAAGAAGGAGAAGCAATAATAACTATAACAATAGTAATTGCAAAATCTTGCAAAAGTTCCTTCCTCCAGGTGGCAGAGGTGAAATCAAATTGGCATTTTTGTATGCTCAGAACAATAACAATTTTGTGAGTGTTCTGATATTTCTGTTTTCATATCTTATTCTCTTATTTTGTTATAAAAAGATCAATTTTAAAGCCATTTGCAGTTGCAGCTGAGGAAAACCATGCACTTCTGCAGGCAAAGCCCCAGCTCTGCAAATATGAGTGCAGTGGAAAATGTCTGAGACACTGAGTGGAGCAAAGATGTAATTACTGCTTGGTTGAAAAACCTTATTTATTTATGGTTAATGTGGGCTTTTGAAAGCAAATGCTTTGTATTTTCATTTATTTAGCTAATTCACAGTTACTTATAGCAGTCTGGCAGCAATTTGAGCAATTGATAAAGGCATTATAACTGGCTCACCTGTTCTGTGCTGTATTTCTTTTGATAAAAGAGAAAATAATAATTCAACCTCAAAAATGTGCCTGTCTTCTATGTTTTCTGACACTTAATGCAAGCATCTCCCCAGTAACTTTGTCAGGCTCTGAGCCTCTTCTTAATAAGAAAATTACTCATAGCACACCTTATTCTTAAACTATAACAATGACTAGTAATAAGTCAAATATTTTTTTCAATTCTCTACACTGATTCAGTTGAAGACAAGATCTGAAAGTATATCTGCAGTCTGCTGTGTGAGGATCCTCTTTACCACAGCAAGAGAAGATAGAATGCTGCAGGATCTTAATCACTCCTTTTAAATACATTGTGCGAGAAATAGAACAAGAATAGAAAATGTATCCAGCTGTCTTCTTTCTGTTCTTCTTTTTTCTAATTTGTACTTGTTATCCAAAGAAAAAAATTTCTAAGCTTTGACTGTTCCTAAAAAATTCCTAAACAAGTAGTTCTGTATGAAAGTTAGTGACGAAAGAATTTTGATGCAGTTGCCATAAAAAAGAACTCCATTACTAAAATTTTGGCCTTTTAAAAACCAATTATATTGATAAAAGACTTATATTCAATACACTTTATGTTGAGAATTTATACAATGACATCAGTGATTTCTCTCAAAATTTCCAACAAAAAATTTAAGGCAATCATGTCCCTGTGGTCCAACATCCCGATGAATCACACAAAAGAAAAAAAGTGACTGGATATATCAAATTATGGAGGGTGATAGTAGTGAACAAGTTGGACTAGGAATTAAGCAAATAAGCTCAAGACATTCTAATTCATAATTATATGTGGATGTCTGAATATAGGAATGAACTACTATACACATATGTACATAGGGTCAAACCGAGAAAAGCAAATCTGTGTAACTGAGCAAGCAGTAAAGATTGGTATAGATAAGGTACAGATAAGGAACAAATAGGATAGAAATAGATGGGATGAATAATGAATGCAACTTCTTGCAATAAATAACACTGAAATGTTACTATGAAATAATATTTTTATCCTTGCATCTTTTTTTTCCCCTCGTCAAATAAAATATACATGGAAATATAATTATGATATCTACTTAAAAGAACAGCTACTAAAAATACCAAAGCTTTTAAACATACCAGTGGGAGGTGACTTGATGAATATATGTTTTCTATGTAAAAAGGGTAAGTTAATACCACAGAACCAGCTTAACAAATATATGTGTTTTTAACATCAAATTGACTACCTTCCTAAAAAAAAAGAAAAAAAMCAAAAAAACAAAAGGAAATTGAAAAACAAAAGGGGGAGAAAAGGTTTAAATCTTTCTTTTTAATTTGGTTTTAGTTTTGTTTGTATTTTAAATAATTTAAGTCTACTAACATCTGCATTTTAACCCTAAATAGCAGGAATTCCCCACTGAAGGCATATGGAAACATTAGAAAACTGAAAGAAGCCTCACAGTTTCCAAAGCTGCGATAATTTTTATTATTTCAACTTCTACACAGGTCTCATCCCTAAGGTACTTACATGGTAAATTATCATTAGACAGTAATGGAAATAAGCTAACATACACCAGCAGAACATATCACCAATTTCCACACTGGGACCATGATTTTCTATGGGATGGAGACAGGATACAAAAGGCTTAAGAAGACATTTTTACCAACATAGCACACTGGTACTTCACAGCTCAAACATTCTCAATATGCACACACACAAACCCTCAGTGAGACCCAGCAGCTCAGTGAGATTTAGATCCAAATTTTATCTAAGTCTGCTACCTTTTGATCAAGAATTTTGGTGCAGATCACTCTCTAGCACTGCTTTAAAGAAGCATGTACTTTGAAAGGTTTTTCTAGTAACTAGACAGAGGGGAATCCAATGATTTTTTTTTTTAAACTCTTTGTACATGCATGTTGGTATCCATTCTGATTTTGCAAAAAGCACCACATTTTCCAACCTGAAAATGAACGCAAAACTATTTGCATAACATCTGCAATGGTTGAAGGGTTGGAACACTACAGCAATTAGATCCATGCTCTATTCACTTGCAATTCAGGTGACTACTGTGGTTGAGCAAATATAATGTTTAGTTAAAGAAGACATATTTTTATTTTCCCTGTATGATTGATGCTGTATCAGAAACCATGGCATAAACTATTTTATTTTTAAGCAGGTGGCTTTAGAAATATTTTCCATCTATATTTCTAGTGAAAGAAACTTTGAAGGATATTAATTTAATGTGTTTAATATGTGACTGTTTGCATCTATAGTGTGTGTGTTCTAATTTGACTGATTTTACACAGCTGTCATTCTACAGCCTATAATCTGTATGCATATGATATAAGCACAACCTTTAATGAACAAGATTCACATGCAAAAGTTGCTAATATAATGCTAGCATAGCAGCACCTGCCAACACCTCTACAATTAGAAGTCTGTGTCAGCGTTTCAATTATAAAGCAACTTCTAATTTAGAGGATCATAACTTGACAGTAAAAATTCCTTCTGTGTTGCAAGTTGACATGCAAGGTCTCAGTTCAAAGCATTTTTATTAATACAGGTTTAAATTGGTTTAGATATTATAAAGTTATAGAAGACTACAGTGAAATATGAAGACACTCTGTGGATGTTTTTTCATCACCACTGTAGCTCAAATGCTTTGAAAGGGAAATCCACAARCACTGCTGTTGTTTATGTGTACCTAAGATCAGTGACTGATTTTATTTTTTCTATTAATGTAGCCGTAAGATCTAAGCTTTAAGACTCCAATGTGTTATGTTTCTTTATATGGTTTTTGGGATGCATATTAACATTAACATTAACATTAAGTATAACACATTAATTGCTTAATATATTAATTTTTGAATGCACCAATTCACTGCTAAAGCAGACCATGGCAGTACATGTTTGAACCTATGGACTAGAGGTCTCTCCATAATGACATATCATTTACTAATAGCGTTTCCATGAATTACAAATTTCCCAAGTGTGTATTGATACAATTGTTCCAGCTGAGAAATTACCATGTACTGTGTCAATAAGCTACTTATCAGAGTTGCCTATTGCTTTGCACTGACACAGTAACTACTAACTACTGCTCAGATATAGCACTATCTATTGTGGAAAGGAAATAATTTTCAGTTTGTGACAGGGTTAGGATCCACTGAGGGAGATAAATGACAAGGATTTCATTCTATTCTTAGATGGGTGACTGTAAGAGGCAAAAATGTCAATAACAACTAGATCATTTTTGTGACCTTGCTGAGAATATTCCCCTCCACCCTATTTCTAGCCCTTTCATGCTGTTTTCAAAGCCCTAAAGGACTGAAAAGCATTGTGAGGAGCTCCTAGAGTCCAACAGTTACATGGAATAGTGTGCAAAGGTTCGCATCGCATTCTTTTCTTGCCTGATGGAAAAAAGCATCTGAGCTTGACAGAGAAAGTAAAGAGAATTACCTCTGAGGAAGGTCAGGATACTGTGGGCAACCTGAGGTGCTGGAGGAAGGATAGCTTCCCTGAAGCAGGGGGAGCTTCCCAGTAGAAGCCAGTTGCTGGCTCATGGGCCAGAGCTTCACACAGAGCCACTCTTCACCAGGGGCACACTACATGAGCGTGTCCGTGTAAAGGCTGCTCCACGGCAGAGGATGGGCCAAGACAACCCTCATCTGCCTGCAAATGACTGTGCAGTTAGAAAGACAGTTCCTGAAATTGTTTTCCAAGCAACAAGTCAAATCTGTGCAGTTCACAACCATGTTAGCCCTCTTATGGGCAAGGCAGCTCTTTCCTTGCTGAGGGACATGTCTGGGTCTTTGCTCCCACCGGTGGAAACCTTTGCGTCATGGTTCCAGCAGCTCGTGTCAGAGCTCCAGGGTTGCAAGCAGAGGCACTAGCTCACACTATTGTACCAGCAGCAGGTCCCCGAGGGTTTAATAGGTCTCCAAACACCTTATGGTGTCTTGCATTAGTCCCTTTAAATTCAAAAGCAGTATCTATAAACGTAGTTTGTTACTGGGCAATATCGTAAGTAGTTTGTAAATGCAGTGGAAAGAAATGGTAATAAATCTATCACAAGTAAGGGAAAGCTGGGGGAACAAACTGTCAAACAAAAGCAAGGAGGATGAATAACATGAATAAGATGGGCTTCTTTTATAATCCTTCACCTCCTTGTACTGCATTTGGCTGAAATTATGACAACYATATTAGTCCATTAATCACATATACTCCTGTATGACTCTTCACTGCTCATTATCTTACAGGAGGCTTTTAATTGGTAGCTGTTTTCTCTATTATTTCTCACACTGTCTTAACATGCCAGAAGTCTAGATATTGTAAGTGCCCCTCACTGTAATTTAGCAAAGTGACGATGTTTTCCACCATCTCTAAGTGTCCATAAGTACACACCGTAGCTCAAAAATATCAGCTGGTGTTTATATGATTTGTACAATTCAGTCAACACCATACCACACACTATTTCTTCTGTGGGTCTGCTGTTTCCATTTGGAGGTCTTTGCAACAACAATGAAAAACAAAAAAAGAAGCTTGGTACTCATATGGTACTAAAGACACAAGATTTGACTTCAGTCTTTCGAGGAAAGTACAGTTCTTGCTTTCTTAATTAATCTTCTTGACTCAACATAATTGCATGCTAATGGTCAGAAGACATGCTTGAAAGAAATTTGAACTATTATATAACTGTGCAGAGGTATCTTAATCCAGACCTGTTCTTATGCATAAAACGAAAACTTAAAACATACTATTACTTATTAACGTATGTTTTGTGTCTCTCATTGAAACTTGAAAATTTTTCTACCTTTCCTGCAGATTATGACATTCAAGCCAATCAGCCAGTGATAGCTCATTAGTACTTCATAAAGATTTTCTACCCTGAAAGTTTAGACCTGCATTTTCTACAAATGTTAAAATAAATACTGCTGTTATTGGCATAATACATTAGAAAACAACTTTGTAGCACCCTCTAGTGACACATCACCAAATCAGAATGTTCTGGAAAATGAAGCAGCCAGGATGACAGCCTTGTTCTGAAGAAAACCACTTGTGACGTGACCACGATGGTACAAGGTGTTCACTTTCACCATTCCAATCTCATAAGGTAAATTAAAAGGACCTTATTTCTCCAAGGTTCTTACAAACAAAAATGCATTTTCTTAACTTTAAATCATTCCAGTAAAGGAACTGGATTTAATTTGTACTTGAAGCCACTTTGTTAATATAAAATCAAATATTTTCTTTCATATCTGTTGAGAAGCTAAATTGACACCTGCGGAATTCCTAAATCCCCTTTATTCCTTGTGACTTAGATCTGTCATTGTTCAGTGCTTCCTGTGTCAGTGTGTTCCTACAGCATGAAGATGTGACAGCAGACACCTGACAGCTGAAAGATCTGCTTCACTGCATGCAAATATTTGAGCATGACTTTTGGAGTTTAGTATAACTTGGCACCTAAGCATTTAAAATCAGTTGGAGATCAACTCATATCTTCAGCATATAAACAATTTTTCTCCCCTTAAAACCACCATAGCCTATCTGCTAATACAAAGCCATGCACATCTTTATAAAAATTAGGCTTTACCACTGATTTATGTCCAATATTGTGGTAATCTTGTTTAGGAAACAGTACACTACTTAATGAAGGGCAATGTTTTTAGTAAGGCATTGGYGGGTTTTTGTGGTTTTGTTATTGCATTATTGTCTATGTCGCAATAAATGGAAATTATGCACATGACAGACTCGTCTGTTTTAAAGGATAGGTCTGGATTTACCATATTATGTAATTCAAATTTTGGGTTATGGAGTTTTGCTTTTTTTTTTCCTCTTCAAGGAAACAGCATACATCTCTAATAAATTAATGAGTATAAACTATTTTTTTGGTGATTCTTCGCCTTCAGAATTAAATTGCTTATAAATGCTGACATACAGCTTCTTGTTCTTTTAAGTGATGATTTGCATGTGAGGTATGACACTTCTTTCTTTCCTGAATCTGGATATATAATACCCAAAGAGGTATAATGGTATAATTTAAGTATATGATCTAGCAGAGATCTTAAGGAGTTGTGATATTTTGAGTTGTTTTGCTGCATTTAGAAGTGTGTCATTTTAGCTTGTAGTGGAAAGCTAGTAATGTCGTTTTCTCAGAAAAAGAAACATTACTACCTTCTGTTATTCTCTCAGCTCTCTCCTCTAGAACAAGGCTTGCCATGCTGTTATATACGTGGGTAAAAATGACAACATAGAATAAGGACAACTTATTTGGTGTTGATACACACTGTGAAACTTAAGATCCTCATGTCTTCTTTCATCTACTCATAAATGCTGAATAAGTTCATCTGTCCTTTCCCTTTTCAAATCTGATAACAAAATAATTTTAAGAAGGGTTTTCTTTGTAAAAGTTGCTTGAATTCAGCATTTCTAGCGTGACATGTATTGTTTACATACATCACATATATTATTTACATAAGCAATTATCAGGCAGAACAATGAATCATAGACCTTAGAAAAAAATGTTTTATTCATTATCCCATGCACCCTCATGAAATCATCTTCAGTATTTATTGCTAGTATATGTTTTCAAAGTGTCCAGACATAAATGATATGTACAGAAAATTAATATCCCTTCCTTTAACATAAACACCTATGGTTTGAAACATTAGAGTTGTACAGCAAATTTGCAGAAAAAAAATGATAAAAAGAGCATTTCGTAGAATAGTAAATAACTATTGTATACAGTATGTAGTTAACTGTAACTTTCTTGAGGAAAGGACTAAAAATGAAAAGGCATAGAAGTGTTATTTTTAGTATGTTTATCAAGAGAATAGAGAATAATGGTATGCAATATATATACATGTAGCAGCAGCAGAGATATCTTTTCAGGAAAAAGAACTACTGTTTTTTCTACCAGCTTATATTTTCGCTTTGAGGACCTAGAAATAAAGTAAAAAGCCCCCTTAAATCCCTGCCATTTTAGGTTTTGCTGCAAATACTACACATTGACAGTGTTAGACATTGGTTTCTAACCAATGGTACCCAAACTCAAACTTAAGACCATTTATCATGCAAAATAAAGTGATTGCTACAAAAACAATGTTATGGAAATAGCAGTAAAACGTGTATGAAAATCAACTCTAAGTGTCTAATACAAGCCTGTTTCCTTTATGGCCCAATATAAGAGTGGTGCCTTTCATACTCTGACCATACCAGATTGCTACACATCTCTGCTTATTTTATAGTTGAGTCAGACTAAAATTTCTCCTTGCTCTTCCTATTCTACAGTTCTCTCTCAAGTAAGTTCACCTAACTCCAAAAGATGTGTATTCACGACGCAGAATAAGCCACTACAGAATCAGTCACATCATATGTGTAGGAATGAAAGAGTGCGTTAATCTTTAAAATTCTTTGATATACTGACAGACATAGTACCTTACCTATTCTGCAGAATCATTATTATATCACAACCTGTTTCTGTCAAAGAAATTATTTCTCACTTCTGATAATTCATCCCAAAAATCTTCTTTGCATCCACCTGCAGTTTACACCTAGATGTAGAACGAAAGTCATCTTATTCCAAATTTTTCCTTCATTTTCTCCCCCATTAAAGGCATATTTTTTCTAYATGTTTCAATAAACTCATTGAGATGTTGTTATTGTTTAACTTACCTAAAGAATTCTCAATACTTTTACAAGCACACATGGATGCAAATTTTGTTTTAAATGCCTCATCTGCAAAGAGTTCAGGGAATGCCGACTCATTCCATCTCAGGAATTTTGCAAAGATCAGATCTCCTCAAAGATCATGTGAAAGATCATATTAGTTCCTTTGCTCACATTTAGAAATGCAAGAGAAAGTGTGCCTTTTTGCATTAATTCAATGCTAATTCATTACCACAGATTCATTGACTCTTTCATTGCAATGCAAATGTCATGTCAAGACTCTATTTTTTGCTGCTTTGAAAAGGATAAATTCAAATTTTATTTCTATAGAGAAGAATATTGAGAGAGAAATATTAGCTTCACGTTAAAACTATATGTAGGTTTTTGGTGGCCTACATTTTGATTATCCTCCACTATGACCGCAGCATGGTCACCAGCAGTAGAACTTCATAAATTATAAAGAAGAAGAAGAAGTACAACATATTTCATTCCATTTCACTTCATTTCCATTTTTGAAGAGGTTACAGAAATAAACAAACAACAAAATAAAGTGATAAAGGTGTTATCATTTTCTTCAGCATGAGTCTGAATTTTTTCTACAGGACATGATCTGACACACGAAAACATTTTTAGCTGCCTATGGTAGAAAGGAGGGCCCCGGGAACTACTGACCTGTCAACCTCACCTCTGTCACTGGAAAAATCATGGAACAGAAGAAGCTATGCTGAGGTCCATGCAGGACAAGGAGGTGATTTAAGACAGCCAGCATGGCTGCACCAAGGGCAAGTCCTGCCTGAGCAAGCTAGTGGACTTCTACATTGGAGTGACTACATCGGTGGACAAGGGAAGGGTTACAGATGTCATCTATCCAAGGTCTGTAAGGCCTTTTACATAGTCACAGTCTCTCCAAATTGGAGAGGGATAGATTTCATGGTTGGACTGTTTGGTGAGTAAGGAATTGATAAGACAGTCATATCCAGAGGGCAGTGGTCAATGCCTCTGTTCCAATGGACATTGGTGACAAATGATGCTCCTCAGGAGTCCGTACTGGAACTGGTGCTATTCAATTAATGCTATTCAATTAATCAGTGACATAGACAAAGGGATTGAGTGCATCTCCAGCTTTGCAAACAACATCATGCTGAGTGGTGCAGTTGACATACCTGAGGGATGGGATACCATCCAGAGGGAACTGGACAAGTTCAAGCAGGGAACCCATGGGGATCTCTGGTACCAACACAGGCTGGGGGATGAACAGGTCAAGAGGAGCCCTGCCAAGAAGTACTCGGGGGTGCTGGTGGATGAGAGGCCGGACATGACCCAGCCATGTGCACTTTCAGCCCAGAAAGCCAAACATCTTCTGCGCTGCAGCAAAAGCAGTGTGGGCAGCAGGGCAAGAGAGGTGATTCTCCCCCTCTACGCCTCTCTCATTAGACCCCTACTGGAGTACTGTGTCCAGCTTTGGGATCTTCAACACAAGAAAGACACAAGCCTGTTGGAGCAAGTCCAGAGGAAGGCCACGAAAATCACACGAGGGCTGAAGAACCTCTTTTATGAGGAAAGGCTGAAAGAATTGGGATTATTCAGCCTGGAGAAGAAAAGCTCAGGGGACATTTTATTGCAGCCTTCCAGTATCTAAAAAGAGGTCTACAAGAAAGCTGAAAGGACTTTTTACAGGGGCAGGTAGTGATAGGGCAAGGGCTAATGGCTTTAAATTGACAGAGGGTACGTTTATATTAGATATAAAAAAAGAAAGTCTTTACTGTAAAGGTGGTGAGGCACTAGAACAGGTTGCCTAGAGAAGTTGTGGAGGCCCCATCCCTGGAGGTGTTCAAGGCCAGGCTGGATGAGTCTTTGAGCAAGCTGGTGTAGTGAAAGGTGTCCCTGTCCATGGCAGGGAGTTTGGAACTCGATGATCCTTAAGGTCCCTTCCAACCCAAACCATTCTATTTATATAATCTCCAATTATTTTTCATCAATTGTTGTTAAGCAGCCTGAAGTGCTTTGTTTTGTTTTCTCCATTACTATTTGTTTTGTTTTGCTTTATTTTTGGTGTTTATGTTGCTAAAATTTGCCATTATTGTACTTTTTCTTCATACTATCTTCTTCCACATTCCTCACAAAGCAGTATCAGCTCCAAACATGTAGGGTACCTTTCCATACTTAGTATTACTCAGAAATTCTTTAGTGTGTCTGTGTATTATTAGTTTAATTGAGTTATTGTAGCATTTTTAAAAGGATGTTGCTGATTCCACTATCACTTTTCTATATAGAAGTTTTCTACTCTTTTTGCTTCTGCCTTAGTTTTTTTCTCCACTTTGCATTGTAGTCAGTCAAACATTTTTTATGTTCTTTGGGAGTCTATATCTTATTTATTTCAGTGTTTAATAACATTTTTTTTTTCATTTTAGTTTTCCTTTTCATGAGTTTAAGTCCTGGTATAGTAACTTTTGTGCCACTTCTCTTTTACACTCATATCATAGATTAGCTCAGTGGTAGAAGTTGTCAATAGTAGCAGATAATGTAATGCCACTTCTGATAAAGTTCTTTCCCATTTCAAGCTCTGTAGCATCTCCCACCTCCTGTATAAAACCAGAGGGATTATTTCTAAAGATAACAAATTCACACTGTTTTATAAAGGAGTAGAAGTACAAAGACTTATTTTCTGCTTTTATTTTTGTATTAAATTTGTGACAATATCATATCCAACCACTTGCTGAACCCTGTTGGATATTCCACAACCAAACATGAATGTATAGACATCTAAAGCACTGTTAAAAATAGATAGAATGCTTGTTTGTATGAAGGTTTTACTGAATTCACAGGGGAGTTATTCTTGGCATAAATGCACTTAATTTACCCTTGTATATTTTACTCTGGCATGAATTCAGACATAAAGAACTGTTTAATGCAGTCCCAATGAATATCATAGCGGTTTTTGWCATAACCATACAGAAAATGTTGCTTATCACTTGCCTTGTAGTGTAAACCGCTCAGYTCCCCAGTATATCATGTCTTGCACTCTACATAAAATAGTTACAGTGCATATCTTAGAAAAGGCAAAATTGTATGATGGGTACATGTTCCTTTATCATTCTTGAGTGGTTGCACTTCCAAAGAGCAAAAGCTATGCTGAGCAAAACCAACGAATTTCAGAGAAAAATAAAAGTAAGTACAGAAAAATGGATTTGAGCTACCAAATTAATCCTGAAAATGCTCCATGGGTGGGTTCTGTACAGTTCAGAAAACAAAAGGAACATAGGCCTTAATCASGGATACAGGCCATGATACACTATACCAGCAAACAGGTATGGGTGACACTGTAGTGGATGTCTCCCATACAGCACCTGATCAGCAAGAACAAGTGGATGAGGCCTTCCAGCAAGTTTGCTTATGTTACAAAACTGGGAAGAATTGTTGATAAACCAGAGGGTTTTGCTGCCCTCAAAGGAGACCTCACCAGCCTGGAGAAATGAGCTGATAGAAACCTCATCAAGGGGAAGTGTAAATTTCTGCAGCTGGAGAGGAACTCCATGCACCGATATATATGCTGGGAATCACCCAGCTGGAAAACAGTTTTGCAGAAAGGGACCTGGGGGTCCTGAAGGACACTGAGTTGAACATGAGCCGGTAACATACCTTTGCAGTAGAGAAGGCTAATGGTATCCTGGGCTGTTTTAGAAGTGTTGCCAGTAGATCAAGAGAGGCGATTCTTCACCTCTACTTAGCACTGGTGAGGCCACACCCAGAGTGTTCCACAGTTTTGGGCTCCCCTGTACAAGAGCGACTTGGACATACTCGAGACAGTCCAGGAAAAGGCCACAAAGATGATGAAGGGACTGGAGCATCTCTCTTATGGGGAAAAACTAGGAGGGCTGGGGCTGTTGAGCTTGGAGATGAGAAGGCCCAAGGGGATCTTGTCAATGTATATAAATATCTGAAGGAAGGGTATAAAGAAGACAGAGCCAGGTTCTTTCAATGTGCCCAGTGACAGGACCGGAGGTAATAGGTGCACACTGAAACACAGGAGGTTCCCTCTGGATGTCAGAAAACGCTTTTACAATATAAGGGTGACCAAGACCTGGCACAGATTGCCCAGGGAAGTTGTAGAGTATCCATCCTTGGAGATATTCAAAAGCCAGCTGGACATGGTCCAGGGCAACCAGCTCTGGGTGAATCTGCTTGAGAAGGGGTGTTGGATCAAATGACCTCCAGATATCCTTTCCAGTCTCAACCATTCTGCAATTCTCTGATTCTATGATCACTGCAGACAGGCAGAAACCCTTCAGAGAACCTAACTTCCTATTAAAATATGCATCATTCAATTGTTAGTGTAAGTGATCAGAATTCAAACTACAATGTCTTATTAATGACACAAGAAAATACTGGACAGATTGTAGCATTTGATGAGCCTGCCATTTATATAGTAAATATTGTATCACTTCAAGGTGATAATAAGACAAAAATAACGTGTGTAAAATATGTACTTCCCCCCCCTTTTTAACGCTATATAAAATATATACTTCCTTAACTTCTCTTAACAACTGATGAATAATAGACTTTCAAAAATATCTTTATTATTCTTTGATCTGAAGTGAAAACTGATGCTACACTATAAACTTTATGCTTAAAGATACTGAATGTTTAAATTACTGAAAAAAATATTTATTTTATGTGATACGAATGCAATATTTTCTTGATTTGTCAATGTTTACAAGACTTTACTAACTGTTATGCTTTTTTTGTTTTATCCATGGTCTCATTTATGGACCAGGAACACAGCACCCAAGCCATTTTGTAAACTTGCATCAAAAATCCCAGAGACTTTTAAGTTAAGCCTTAAATTCTTTTTCTTGTATTTTTTCTTATTCAAAATTCTATATTGTGCCAGTTTAGAAATATACATAATCAGGATTTTCTCATTAGTTATTTTTATAGTCATCATCTCTGGTAACCTAGAAATTGGATTAAAGTCTGCAGAGATTTTTGCTTCACCTTTCTTAGTTCACTGTGTGTTTTGGCTGACTTGTATTTTTATCTGCATCAAAGGGAGAAAAAAAGAAGAAATACGTACTTACTGCTTCCATATAACTCATGCATAAGGAAAGGAAATACTTGAATAACAAGCATTCACAGCATCCTATTCTTCCACTGAATTGTTACTGATGCCTCCCCAAAGACTCTTCGGTGTGGTCTGATTTAAAATGTACTTTGAAGCAGCTTCAAGCTTGTCTTGAACTAATTATCAAGTAACAACATGCTATCATACTTGACAAGTTGCACCATTTCTAAGTAAACTTAAGTCTCACTCTCCTGTTTTGTTTTGCTTTTTGAAGCTAAAACTAATCCTGACCTTAAGGTCAGGAATAAATCTCACGTCTGACAGCTTGCTGAAGCAGCTTCTGGAAAGACACCCAGTCGTTTATCATCTTCATAATTGATAGTATCTCCTGTGAAACTATATCAATTAAAGGCAAGTAAATAAAATAGTGTGGTGAGAAAGCCTTTTAGCATTTMAGTGTAATTAAGAAATGAGGAGGAAAAGGTAAATACTAAGGGAAAGTCTGAGCCACTTGTCTATATTTACAGAAAGGTGAATTACAGACTTGTAAAATGTAAAGGTTTGCTTAGTACTGATGAGAGTCAGATTAGCACGCCTATTGGCTTTAGTGGGTTTCCTACATGAAGTAAGATTTTACTCAGGAAGAATGAAAGTTGGTAGCAACATACACCCAGCTAAGGGCTGTTAACAAGTATGACTTGTGCCTCACTCTCTCTGCAGTATGACTACATATTTCATAGGTCCTCCTTTTGGATAAATCCTACAGAATTTATCTCTTGGGGTTTGGGGAGAATACACTTTTCACTTTTCTTCCTGAAGTTGCTTTATCTTCCGTTTGCAAACAGCAGAATAATTCTGTTTCCCTTAAAAAAGCCCCTTTTTCCATGAAGTTATTCAGCAATTTGACTGACATGAGGTTTATCCACAGACTTTGAGGTCTGGGATTTCAGGTACTAGATTCTAGGGCACTAGAAATAATTACAGGCCAATCCAAAGTTGCACTCCAATCAAACACATGAAACTGTTCATAGGTACTTCAGCAGTTTTATCATATCTGTAAAATACTGAGGCTGATTTTGATGCAGTTCAAGCACTCAAATGAATTTTAATCTTTACTTTTTTTTCATAGTACATAATATACAAAAGTGTAAGGTGTCATTTAAAAAATTGTCTTTCAAAACTTGTTCTTCATGAGGAGGTTACTAGATTTCTGCCTTAATTTATCATTGTCTAAATGAATGTAACGTAACATAAAAAGAGTATAAAAGTTTTAGAAGTTCCTAGCAAGCCTAAGATGCTGAGTCAGACCATATTGATCTAGAGCTTAGAGAATATGGTGAAGAGATGGTCCTGACTATTTCCAACACAGGAGAATATTAGAAATTTTAAAAAACATAGATGAAAATTCATTTTTTCTAGGCTTGTGTTTCCATTGCTGCTGAAGAAACATAACCAGAAAGTAGACAGAGTGCTGCTTTAGCTGTTTGCTTTAATCAAATGTACCTGTGAGATTGCATTTCCCTAATTCTCACAGCTGGCATTAAAATGGATTTAGCTAGCTAGCTGGAGATTTAAAAGTAGCCTTTCAAGTTCACCTTTAAGAAGCTATATTAGCTTTGCCTACTAGCCTGCTTAGTAATGCAGCATACAGCATACCTGGCTTTAGACAGGACTAGAGATCAAATCTAACCTCATAAATCTCCCAGTTCATGACTATAGGAAGCTGTCAAAAACTAGATGTTGTTTCATTCTCCAGGGGCTGGTGTACTGCTCTGGATCTCTCTTAAGTGCCCTCTAGCAGTTGATCACCAAAATGTGTAATAGCCTTGGGAAGGACTACACTACCCTTTTGACCCCAGAGGTAATATTTTGATAGGGCTTGACCTTAATAAGACTGCCAGCATAAAAGCCTAACAGTAAGTGCAAAGGAAAACCTTTTCTGAATATCAAATAGCTGAAGAAAACATTTTCTGCACACTCCGTAAATTATTACATTTACCTCTGGCAAGTACATTTAGAGAAAATCGTGTTCTGAATCACATTTTGGAACACTCAGATTCAACACCAGCTTCTAACCCAAAAAGACTAGCTTTCAAACAAATGCTGGGCAAAATTCTATCACTTTCACTCAATTTAGTCATTATTTGACCAACAAATCCTACTGAATACTAATGGCTGGATTTCTCCCGCTTTCTCATTTAGTCTCTTACACTTATTCTACTGTTTAACTAATTTCATTCCAATTTAGGCCAAAGGATGAGGATTTCAGATATCTTAGGATGCCAGAGTGTTGGGGGGGCGGAGGGGGGAATCAGGAGAGAGGAGGTGGGAAGGGGAGCTATATCATAATGAAAGAGAATAACCCTTACCAGTTTTTCTGACAATAGCTTCTGAATCAGTATTTGTAACCCCTGACCAATTTTAACCTCACTTGACCACTACAAATATAATTTGACAAATCACTTTCTTCTTCCACTCCCTCTACAGCCATGTGTCACAGGTGATATATTCTTTCCTTTGAGCTTTTCCACTAATACGGTTCCCTGCTGTACCTTCTGGGAAATTGTTGTCATTTGGGCCACTGGGTCCATAATGAGCTTAATTTCTGCAGGATGCCAGAGAAGTTAAATGGTTTACATAGTGTGAAGAAACAATTAAGCTGCCTAGAAGCTACCTGATGCATAGCAAAATAATAGGCAAGAGGAGGGCAGAGGCTTCAGAATGAGCTAGATTTGCTGTCCAGACAAGCGATGTGGAGTGGCTGAAGTGATGATGAAGGGCACATTGACATAAAATTTCAGCGTAGCAAAACTTTTTCAGCAATGACACTGTCCGCTGCTTCTTTAGTGCTGATTTTTTTCAACATCACTGTAGTCTAAAAGCATTTGCATGTATATAAGTATATATGACTTCATGTAAATGTACTTCATTTTGCCCTGTAAAAATACAGATTTTACTCTAGATGAAAAAGTTCAGGGAAATTTCTTAGACTTTACAGCCTGTGGGGAGCACAGTTTGTTTCAGCGTCCTTGAAAACAACTAAGCCAGTTTCTGCAATTTCTGTCACTGATTTAAGAGCAGTGTTTTCTTCTCTCACTAAAAGCTGTGATGCAAAAGCCACAAAGATGAGCTCCTGTTACTTTGACAGCTGCTGAGAGCGGTCTTATGGGCAAGCTCCATATAAACTTATACAAGTGGTGGAAGTGGAATCTATATTTTGAAGAATTTCTACTTGTTAAAAGTTCCAAAATTATTTTAGGAGGCTGAATATATTTTCTCTTCACTGAAAAAACAACACGGTGTGTAAATTGTTTATGGATTACATTAAAGCTCGTAATTTAATTCTGCTAATTTTTCATGTCAACGAATATTCAGATCATGTCATGCATACTTACATGTGACCCTTTAGATAAGAATTGTGTTTGTTCTGCTTATTGCTCATGAAAATTATAAGCAAAAGAATGGTGAAATGTCTGCATAATCCTTTTCGTGACTGAAGTGTAAATCTAGCTTTTCAGAGTTTTTATTGATTCCAGTTCCATAATATCTGAGTGTTTCCCAGGCTAATTAGATTAGCATAGTAAGCTCCTAATGGAATCTTTAGCTCTGCTCACTCAGTCATCTTGTAAAACTAATTGGGGAAGGTTTGTTTGTTTATGTTTTCAGGGAAAACGGTAGGTGTTATTGTGAATGTCATTCTAATTATGGTGGAAAAATTTTGTCAGGATATATGAAGGTGTGGGCAGACTTTGAATTATTCTAGTCTTTCCTGAAAATTCATTGTACACCAAGATCTTTCTGCATCTACTATTCATTTGTCATAAATATATTTCTCCTGTACTGTGATCTGAGTTATCAACAATGAAGATAGAATGATTCTTAATAAAGCTTCTGAAAGAGGAACAAGTTAGAAGTTTTTTAGAAGTTATTTTCTAGTACACAATCAGACTTTGCTTGCCTATGTTAACCTACACCTGTGAGAACAGGGTCTTGAGATAGTAAGGAAACAATGTACATCTTCCCCTTTCTAATAATAGTAACTGCATTCTAGAACATGGATCATTGTTCAGAGATCAGATGCAAAGAATATTTTAGAAAACATTAAGAGTCTTGAAAGAAGTCATTTATCAAATTGTTCAAAAAGAAGCAAAAATAATGAAGCCTAGCTTCACATGTGCTTGTACACCTGCAGTGCCAGTGCTTCACCATGAAATGTTCATCTGAGGAGAAATAGTTCTGGAAGGTTCATTATGGACCCACACTGATGTGCATTGATTGTTCAATGCAGATACACTTATAAGCAATCTGGCTACTACCAAACGGAAGGGATGAGGCTGAGTTCTTCCTACTCTTTTTTCTCATTAGATGTGCTAATATCATTCCCTTATGCATACTTAACAAATACTTTATTGGCCATTATGGTCTTTTTGCAAACCTTTTAAATCTTTTTGAAAATAATGAAAGAACTTACAAATACTTCTGGAGAAAATTGGTTGACAGATAAGGAAAAAGACAAATGGGAATGGACAAAAACCAAACAAATAGAAAATATAATTGCATAAGACTTATTTTCATAGGAAACCAGGCAAAAAAAAGAGAAAGGGATCTACTCCAACTCAATGCTAATGCTATCTCATCGTCTAAGCTTGATAATAAAGGAACTACTGAAGCCCTGCATCTCTTTGATGAAAGGAGCTGCCGCTTCCAGTGGAAGTATGTGACACTGCTTTGGAGAGTTCAAGTTAAACTGTGTGTGAGACACCTGACCCTCACAGGAGAACTTTGCCTGAAACATACTGGCAATTTGGTACAGATAATGGCAGCTAAAATCACTGATATATAGGACATAATCTGTTACAAAAAAAAAAAAAAATAGATATTTAAATACATGCTATGAAAGCTGTTCAAACACAGACAAACAGCAGATGAAATATCTTGCTGTTTCTTTAAAATCAGTCAGTAATAGGTGCTTATATCTACACAGCACATTTGAAGGTGTCTGAGAAGATACACGTCATTATTTGATTTTACAGTTTAGAGAAATAAGACACTGAGAAATTAAATGGCTTAGGTAGTGGCCATCTGAAGAGGCACTGTGGAAGAGCCTGCATGTCCTCCTGGAAGTACTGCCTGTTCAGCAGCACAGGGTGACTGAATTCTGTAGTATTGTCTGATTATTTAGATTAGTCTAGGAAGAAAAGTCTGCCTATTACCCTAGTAACTCTGTCTGAATGAATTAAACAAAAAAGACCAAATGTAGCCTCTTCCCTGTGGGAAAGACCAGAGACAGCATCTCTGGGAGTTTTGACCACATCATAACAATAGGGAAAAGGCATCCAAAATCATCAGCTCCTGCCACGCACCCGACCTCTGTAGAGCCCCAGGGACATGCCTCTGTCAGGCCTGTGAATAACCTGATAAGCCGGTGATACAGCAGAGGAGTAACAAAGCTTACCCCTTTGGACTGGGGATGTGTTTTCATGTGCTCATGCATGTGTATGCCTGCATATCTAAATATTAGTGTGTAAAACCTCATATATGGAGCTGAAAGCAACAAACATACTTATTGTGTAAGCCAGCCCTTGCCATGTTTCCATGCCCTTACCTGTTGCTGTTCTGAATGATATTCATTTTATCTATGTCTTCCCAGTCATGTACTTAGATCTTCTGAGGAATTCCTTTTTCAGGTAGCATCTATAGAGCTACAGGATTGACTCTGGAGACAGATCCTATGTGTGACATATGAGGAGCTGGGATCCTGTGGCTTATGCAAGTGCTGAGAAGAGTCAACAGGTAGCAGCCATCCCTGCAGGCAAAGAAGACTGAGGAAAATTTTTATGACTAGAAATTCTCTGACTAATGTATGAACCCAGAAGCAAATATTAACTTCAGGGTTATAACTGAGAGTGGGAGAGTTGTTTATAAATATATATATTCTTCCATGTATGTCTGTGACAGTTTTTTCTTATTCAGGGATTCATACGTAGGAACCATTAGAATTCAATATGGCTTTTGCTGTCTGAAATGCTTGGCACAGACCTTCAGTGGTGCCGTATATCTTGACACCACCTCAGACCTATAAGAAACTTAAGCCCTCCAAGAGGGATTTCTCCTTGTCATTAGTACTATAAGAGAGGAGCTGTGGGTGTGGGTTGTTTGCTTGGGGGAGGGCAGGTTGGTGGTGGTGTTTTTTGGTTTTGGATTTTTTAAAATTTATTTATTTTTATTTTGTTTTTGTATAGAAATAGGACAAATTGCAAACATTACTGCTCCCTACAAATCTTCTTCCACTTCAAAATATTTGTGGCCTTTTTTATCAAATCAGAACCAACATAACGGTAAACCATAAGAACTTATTTGAAATAATCTGGGTTTTTTAAATGAACTCAGAGTATTGAGACACTTTCTCAGTTATCGTTTTGTACATATCTTTTATAAAATTTTAATATGATAAATTATGATTAGGTAGTGACAAACCTCGAAGATTTCTCACTAGACCTGTATGTGGAAGACTTTACTACAGATGGAGTTCTCTGAGTCAAAAAAGCCTATGACAAAAACTGCAGAAAAAATCTCATTACACAAAAACCCCAAAATATAATATGAAGAATCTTAGCAGCCTAGAAGCAAAGATGGTTCCTTTATCTCTCCTGAGATGTTGAGACCAATCAGGCAAATGATTATGTGATAATATATATCAACAAGCAAGGGGACATCAGAAGAACTGAGATGATCAAAGAATGCAAATGCTTCTGCGCACAGCTAAAGAGAATTCTGCAAGCTGTCTCACGCCTGCAAAAAGGCAAAATGCAATCTCAAGACATACCGAATAAATTTACACATGTAGTCGTGGTGGCGTATTATGAAGATATACTACCTATAGGGTAAGGTGAGACTGGGAGGTACCTGATGGCTTTAGCAATCTTACAGAGCACCTAAATCATTACACCTAGAAGGTGTTTATTTTCACAGAGCAAGGAGAGGTTGCATAGAGGTGTCTGAGGATGATAGAAAAACTTGCAGTAAGTGGAGAGGAAAGGATGTAATTACACATTCATCCACTGTATAATTTCAGTGTGTGTCAGCATCTTCAATGTTATGTGCAGTTCTGGTCCCTTCATCTCAAAAAGGATGTAGCAGAATAGGAAAAAGCTCAGAGAAAGGAACGAGAAAAATAAAAGGTATGGAACAGCTTCTGAACAAGGAAAGATTGAATAGACTAAGTCTTCTCAGCTGGGCAAAGAAATGACTGAGGGGTTTTATGATAGAGCTGTATAAATATTGTGACTGGCATAGAGCCAGAAAAGACAAAATAATTTTTCTTTTGGTCTTAAAAAAGAATTTAAGCCATAATGAAACTAACAAGTGCTATTTTTGAAACAAAGAAAAATATTCACACAGTATATAAGTAGAAGTTTCAGAACTGGACACAGGATACGGTGGATGCCAAAAATTTGAGAAACCAAGAAAACTTGATCCTTTGGATCAGGAAAGCCAAGAGCTACAGTCTGCTGGGTAACTAAACAGGAAAATTATTTTTCTTTGTATACTTTTCTTTCCCTTTTGCTCTTCTGTGGGCAACTGGTGCTGGTGAAAGCTGGAAACAGAGCTCTGCATTTTGCTCACTGGCTCCATGCAGCCACTCCTTCACTCTTGATTATTTTGCACACCCCTGCCTTTAGGTGATGAGACCTCTGACTTATCCTGCAGCTAACAAATACATCAGACTGGGCAAAGATGCAGCCATAAATGACTTACATTAGATCTAGTTTTCCCAGAAAGGTAAGTCCAGTAATTCTGGAAAATGCAGTTGTGTTTACTCATTTCTGACTTGACAATAAAATGATAATGCATTCTCCATAAAGTTCAATGAAATGTCAACAGCAATAAGATCATTTTAAAGGTATATAGAGCCAAATTTTACTTCACTCAGTGGTCAGCATGATGCAGCAGAACGCAGCATGGCAGAAAAAAGCTTAGGTTTTTTCCCTATTATTACTTCACACACCACTAAATACATATTTATCAAAGGTTTTGTTTCCTAACCTCATGTTTTCTCTGCCAAGGATAAAGCATGCAGATGAAAAATATGTCATGGAAATTACAAATGGGTGTATAGACTATGGGGAAATGATGTATGTAATGAATTAAATCTGCAGATTATATAGAGAATACTAATGAGTTTAAACAATATCAGATCAGGGTACTYAGATTCACCAGAATCACTGAGCCAGAGCAGGTTGCGTTCTCTCATTCTTTCTCTCTCTCTTTTTTCTCCCTCTGCAGCCTGAACAGATTAATTGCTGGTTCAGTGCAAGGTTAATAATCACTACCAACTGCCAGATTCACTTAAGAGTTTACAGAAGAGATATTAACAACACACTGATATTGCAAAGCTTGGGACTTCTGAGAAGTCATCTCTGCCAGAAAAAGAGGACTCGGAGGGTATTTCATGCAGACAGACCCAGATCTTCCACAGGAATTTAGCTAGTTTACAAAAAAAACCAAAAAAACAACATGAAACAAAACCCCCTGAAAATTATGCCCCTTCCTTGTCTTTAGTATAACTGAGCACAGAAACAGGTTTAGAGAGAAAGGAGACTGGAAGGGTGCCATACAGATTTCATTCTTTATTCCAAAATATTTTAGTGAAGTTATTAATATCCTGAAATATTTTCATGAAGGTATTAATATTAAGATGGGCTAATTTTGTGGAGGTACATGAATTAGAAAAGTCATAGGAATCAAGTTGCAGAAGTAAAGGGTGTGTGTATGTGTTCAAATGGGGGATAGAAGGACAAGGGCTATTAGGGACAGTTTAACTCCCAGAGAGGACACAGCCTGAAGAGTAGCACAGCAATAACTCAGGCATAAGATGCACTTTTTTAATAGCTAAAAAAAAAAAAAAATTCATTTTCTTGTTTAGAAGGTAATGTAGCACACCAGTTAAAATAATTAATTTAGAATCTGACAATTCCAAGGATAACATCCTGCAGTGATTAAGACAGACCTGTGCTTCTTCCAGATGCATGTCAGGGAATCTGAAACAACTCTCTGAAGGGAAAAAACAAACAAACACATAAACCTTATTGTCTTCTTACTGATGCACTCCTGTTTACAGTAACAACTGCTAGGGTGATGAAGATTGGTACACCTTTGAACACTAGCACCTTGCTTGTCCACATGGAGTTTATTCAAGAACAAAGAAGACAGTGGTCTTCAACCTACATCATAGATTCATGTACCGACTTCCTTGACTTTCCATGGGGAGGTGGCTGCTGCACTGGGTGAGTTGGGCAGAAAGTCATGTTGGTTCCTGCTGTGACATCACTCAATATTGCCTGCCTCAGGCATTAGCAGTCATGGCTCCTGGCCTGCCCTAGCATTGGCTTATCTGCCCAATCTTCAGGAGAGTTCCCCGTTTCCAGGAGCGTACCTCCAGTCAGGAGGTTCATCTCTCTGAAACCAATTTTCTTCTTTGGGAACACTTCAATTGGGCATGAGCTCTTCTTTCCAGTCCCCTGAAATCCCCACTCTTCCTGCTTTAATAGTCCATGTGCAGAAAGGTAACCTGTGATCACCCTGCAAAATGGTGATTCTGTCTCATGCCTCTGTATTATGTGGAGGACTCAGAATGTGCCACTTCTTTTTAAATCTGGCTGGTTTTAAATTTACCACCAGCATGTCCTGGTCACAGACAAGAAGTAGCAGGCTTTTGTCAGGGAATTCAAAAGTTCACTTTGGTATGTTGACCCCCAGCATTCAATTAGTAGCCACCTGTTAGCATTCATAATTTACTTTTTTTTTTTTTTCCCTCTAAAGGCCTTTAGCACCATTCACATGAGGGAGACCAGAAAATCCACATTATGTCCTGCAGCAACATTCCATGCTTTCGCACCACCACTGAAGACAGACCCTTTGCAAAAAAGGCTCACAAACCCTTCTCTTATACTTTTATATACTCACATTATATCCACATAACTTAAATCCTCCCTAAACCCATGCTCTTAGAGTTTCTTTAAGGTCAGAAAGCTTTACCAGTCTAAAAGCAGCCAGGTTTAGGCAGACATAAGCTGAATAAAGCCCTTACTTTCACTCCCGCATAAAAGGGAACTGTGCTGCAGAAAAGTCATCTCTTTTAAATTACTTTAGAGGTACTCCTCAGCAATACCTTGAGAGGCTTTATACACTCTCATTTCTTCCATACTTAGGACTATACCTAAAGGCAGCATTTAAGCCTGAATCAGGCTTCAACTTGAAATTTAGTACAATGTACTTTCTTAAAACATCTTTGACTGTCTCCCTCACAGAGTGACAAATACAGGTCTTTGTTCTTCTGCCTCATCACTGAAACTTTCACTGAATGAAAGCCATCATTGAGTGACCAATGAGTCAATGTCTCAGTCAGCATCAGAGACTTTTTGTGCTTCACTTCGTCCTAACATTAGATCCAATGGTGTGGAAAATAACTAAAAAAAAAAAAAATTTAAAAAAAAGGTGAGGTTTTTCTTAAGTTACTTTCTCAAGATTCTTTTAAAGCAGAATCCAGCTCGGAGAACTAGATCTTAACATTTGGCCTTTCAATGTTACGCTCTTCAGTTCCTAATTTTTCAGCAAGGGATTTCTTTTCCCCTGAGCAATCTAAAATACAGTAAAGGTGGAGATCAAGTCATGCCATGCCCAGCTTCATAACTCTCTGATGAAGTCTGATTCCACAGAAATTATTGATTTTTTAGTTGCTATATTGATATATGAATTTGAAAAAACAAATTAAAAAACTCTAGAATTTTTCAAATTGATCTTGTTTGACATTCTCTCTAGATAAGTGTGCAACATATATATATATAGCTTTACTTATTTACTATTTAGTGACATTTTTACCATAAACCTTCTTAGGCACAAGCAGTTAAAATACTTCCTAATAATTATCTTGTCAAACAGGGTTTTTTTCTGAGTTTGTAGCAGAATTTGCTTCCCTAGATACAGTAGGTCTGCAACCTATACCTCGTGAGAGTTCAGGTTTCATGAATGTAAAGCTGTCAGAGTTGATCCCATATATACCTCATTTTCCTGTGGGAAATACAGTCGGTCTTGACTCCTCTAATACAAAACAGAAGAAAATAGCAGATCTATCTTTGACATGTCACACGTGAAAAGACTGCCCTTCTGAAAGAACCTGCCTTTCTGACTCTGTCGTGTGACACATTGCTGCATTTCTATCCCTCTTTGAATATAGAAGGGGGCGCTTTGGAATTGTTCCAACAGATTCTTTTCTAAGGCTGAAAGTCCCCTCTATCTACATGATCAAGCAGTACCCATCTGTGGGGTTGGACAAATAATACAAGCTCACTTTTTCAGTATCCAATATCACTATTAAGCAGAAAAGGAAATGTATTCAGAGTTAAACAGAAGTTCGGCACGAAAGAGTAAATTGTCTCACAAAGAGTTAAAAATTCTGCTGAGGAATCCAATTTAGGATTGAAATTGCCGTGGATCTCTATGTGGTCCGTGGACACCAGTAAACACCTTCAACCCCCCTAAGATTTGAATCACCTTCTGGACAAGGTGGTTCATCTTTTCATTGATCATATAGTATGCTTATTGGGGTTATGTTTCTTGCTGAAGCATCTCAGGGGCATCTTATTGGGGTTATGTTTCTTGCTGAAGCATCTCAGGGGCATACAGTTACACAATAATTACAGAAAATCAAGTTCAAATTCCATTTCAGTAAGCACTTCACACCTAGATAGCTTTGGAGTCTTTTAGAAATGGTACCACTGGGGTCTTTCTTTAGGAAATCCTTCCTCAAGTTTTTTCATGTGCTACAAAACTTTGTCTTTATATTATTTTGCATTTCTTTATAAATAAAGTTAGTCTAAGAGCTAAATCTGCAGTTTCTTGCTTGTATGTGTATTCCGTGTATTTGTGAGTCATAGATATCTATGCAAAAGATGCATTTACAATAAGACTGGAATGAAATGAATTTGGGTTTCTAGAATATTTGTCAACGTAACATCATGGTCCTGTTCAATATATTTCCTAGGAAAGTAAATTTACATTTCCTCAGAAAACTGTAAAGGTGAAAAACATTAAAAACATATTTCCAATGTATCTTAGACAGCAAGAAAAAATACTTTTTATGCACTGTTTGTGTGTCTTGAACAACGCCTCCTTTTGTCATATCTCAACCATTACTATTACTTAGCTTTTATTTACTGTTTCTGCAAATTGTTACTGGCAGAAAGGCAAAGTTCAAAACCAGTTTTAACTTCTCCATCTTTGCCTTCTCTCGCCGCATATTGGTAAAAATCATAATGGAATTAAACACTATTTTCTGATGTTTCTCTCCCATTTCATATCTTTTCAGCCAATGCTAGTGTTTAATATCTTACATTTGCTCTAGGGTGAGTAATGATCTATGATGCATTGACTTGCAAAGGCTTATTATAACCAGAGCTGTGACAGGCAGGGACAGGCGAATGGAAGATCACGGGATGTCACGGGAAGGCAATAGCAGAGCTGAAATTTCTCCCTAATCCTAACCCTCCCTTAAGATAAGCGATCACCCGAAGTATGCATGTGCCTCCTCCTAAAAACCCAGTAGTTTTCCACTCCTTACTAACTCCAGCTATCCCACAGTCCCCTCTTCCTGACGTAGTAAAGCCCCCACTATTTAAACCCAGGAGATAAGATAATAAACGCCATTTTCGTCCATCCACCATAGTGGTGCAGTGTGTCATTGGCACGAGTGACCCGGGAGAGGCCGGGTTGCCGTGCTGTCGTCCCAGTTCCAGGGCGCCTGCCTCCATTCGGGAGGCAACACAGAGCATGTAAAGCTGTATGAAGAAAACGATTCAAAGTTCTAAAATCATAATCACAACAAAAATATGACATCATGCATGGTTTTTGAAATACTTTCTCTGTAATTTTTAGATAGTTTTTTGTTTTATGAACATATTATCAGTAGAGTTGAAAAGGCATACTTCAATATAGATCTCTTCTTCATATCTAAAATTATATATCAAGCATAAAACTAACAGCGCTTTTGTCCTGGAACCRATTACTTTTTGTTGTTTATGTTTCTTTATCTTCTTATTCCTGAGTTCTTAATCTGTTGAATAGCGACACTTTCAACAGAATTGTTAGAAAAAATCATGATAACCTGCATTAACATAGAGAACTTGAACATAAACCTAGATACAATTTAGGTCTTGATCCTGCAAGCATTTATCCACAAGATGAATTAAGAAGCGTACATAAGACTGACTTGGATGGCTGCTGACTTTAATGTAATCTCTTTGATTTTCCAAGCAATTTGCAACTTTCAGCCCCCAACACTGAAAGCTGGGAATAGAATAGCCAGATGCATCAACTCATAAAAACATACACCTCATTGGTGTACATAAAAATAAATATATAAAGATCATCAAAGGTTTATCCTAATGAAACCTGAGCATCATAGACTTTCACAGAAGAATAACCAAAAAGCTATTTTTAAATCCGGTGCTGGTCTGGGTTTAGTAAAGATCTCTTTTGTCTAATCACTGCCATTGATCGCTCATCTGATTGAGTAATCAATAATGACTGAAGAGAGATTTATTAGGCTTTAAGCAAGAAAGGAGAAAAAACCAACCAACCAAACCTCAACTGGTCAGGAAAAATACTTATTTACCAATGATTTTAGTGAAAATATTGTAAACACTTTCTTGAGTCACACTCTCAATAAGAAACTGAGCTGCTGCTCTTGATTTGAAGTAATTCTAATTGCCAAGTTCCGGAATATTGTAACTGATATATATTAAAATGTAAGAAAACTTTAAAATCCAGGTATTTCTGCACTGGATCTGTTTGGTGGTGCCCTATTTGTACAGTTATGCCACTGTTTGACCAAAACTGAAGGAGTTTGGTAGAATAGGGACCTCTGAATACAGTTTTCATAACCTAAAAACTTTACATCTTAATTCACAATGAGATTACTGTTTAAAATAAGACATTAGTTTTCCCATACTGCTTGGCTTTACATGCCTCACTGGTATTTAATACATATATTTTGTATATGGTCTGTAAAGTTAGACAAAAATATGACACTTCATGTTAGCAACAGTTTGGATTCTATGTAAAATGAACATAAAAATATCTTACACTATCTCTCTTGTTTGAAGTTTTATGTATTTATATTTTTCACTGTCTTAGTCCTTCCTTGTTAACTCACCATATTAATCATTCAGTATTTGTCGAGGAGGAAACCTGGTCTGACACTTTTGAGGGTAATTTCCAACCAAATTACCTTTCTTTATGTGGAATTACCGATGTGATCCCTTGGAGACAAATGGGACTGGCAGACTGTAGGTGGTGAGCAGCAGGCAGGGGACCCTGCTGCTACTACACATATCCACAGAGTTAAGAGCACTCTGCATGTAGTTATGATTGATGCTGGTACCGTCTTGGTAAACAAGCTCCATAGGTAGACAGCTTCAACAAGTGTGCTTAAGAAACACAGACCCTGCTAGGCAGCACATGGTCTCTTGAGCAAAGAAAAAGAAAAATCAATATTTCAAGGAACTTTCTACTATAAATTGCATGTTCTCATTAACCTTTTCAGTTCCACCATGACAGAAGAAGGACTAATTTAGCAATGAAATGTCAATTCAGTCTAAAAAGAATCTGTTGCTGAAACCTAATTTAAGAACTCTGGGTCTCACTTTATCAAAATCCCTTTATTTACATGCAGAGAATAATAGAAAAGTTTGGGATTGAAAGGACCTAAAAAATCATCTAGTTCCAACTCGCCTGCCATGGGCAGGAACACCTTCCACTACACCAGGTTTTTCAGAGCCCCATCCAGCCTGGTCTTGAATACTTCCAGGGATAGTACATCCACAACTTCTTTGGGCAATCTGCTCCAGTGTCTCACCACCCTCACGGTAAAGAATTTCTTTTTTATATGTAATCTAAACCTACTCTCTTTCAGTTTAAAGCCATTCTCCCTTGTCCTATCACTACATGCTCTTGTCAAAAGTCTTTCTACAACTTTTTGTAGGTCGCCTTTAGGTGCTGAAAGACTGCTATAAGATGTTCCCAAAGCCTTCTCTTCTCCAGACTGGACAATCCCAACTCTCTCAGCCTGTATTCATAGGTGGTACTCCAGCCCTCTGATCATATTCCTGTCCCTCCTCTGGACTCACTTCAGCTGGTCCATGTTCTTCTTCTGTTGGAAGCCCCAGAGCTAGATGCAGAACTCCAGATGGGGTCTCCTGAGACCAGAGTAGACAGGCAGAATGCCCTCCCTCAACATGCATCTTTTGATGCAGCCCAGGATGCAATTGGCTTTCTGGGCTGCGTGTGCACATTGCTAGCTCCATCTGAGTTTCTCGTCAACCAGCACCTTCAAGTCCTTCTTCTCAGAGAGTGTCTCAATCCATTCTCCTCCTAGCCTGTAACTGTGTTTTACATTTCCCCAGCTAATGTGTTGGACCTTGAACTTGGCCTTGTTGAACTCCATGAGGTTCGCACAGGCCCACCTCCCAAGCCTGTCATGGTGCCCGTGGATGGCATCCCTTCACTCCAGCATGTTGACAGCACCACACAGCTTTGTCTTGTCAGAAAACTTGTTGAGGATGCACTCGATCCCACTGTCCATGTCACTGGCAAAGATATTAAGTGCCAGTTCCAACATTAACCCTAGCGAAACAGCATTTGTCATCGGTCTCCACTTGGACTTGGAATGCAACTTGTGAGTGTGACCATCTAGCCAAGTTTATTATCCACCAAGTGATCCATCTGTCACGTCCATGTCTCTCTGGATTGGAGACAAGGATGTAATGTGCTTGAATAGAGGCATTTAAATTGAGCCCCCAGTGAAGCTGGCTTACTGATTGGAGTGTATGGAATTCCATCTCCAGGCTCTGGGCTTATCTCACTGCCACTGGCATCAAAGTGGTAGGATTGGGATGAATTGAGGTTCCCCTCCTCCAGAACCTTTAAAGCCCTCTTCACCAGCTGGGCAAGCCCATTACTGAGGATGCTTTTCCCCTTCTGTGACAGACAGGCCCCATCAGCCCCCAGAAGAGTAAGTGTCTCAAAACACGTCCCACAGTCTAAGTTGTCAAATCCCTGGCTGTGGCACTAGTACCGTAACTGTTTGTTGATTTGCCTGTATCTTTCTACATCAGTATAATTTGAAAAACAGATTTTAAACTCAAATGTGAAGGGGTGGTGGAAGGAGTGTAGTGGGAGCAAGAAGGGAATGGGTGGACAAGGCTAGATTTTCCATTCAATTCTGCACTAGTATGGTTTTATTACTTTAACCTAACTCTTTGGTTAATTATTCATCAAATAATGCGATACATATTTTAGTGTGTTTCAAGCAGAAATCTAGATTTCAAAATCACATTGAACCTCATATTCTGAATAATTATAAGTGCTTTCATCTGTGACACTTGAAAATGCTGATTTATTTAGAAGTTTCTGTTCAGAATTTATGTAGAACTAAGAACATCTAATAATAACCTGGTAGTTGGTAAATGAGCACTACTGTCCCAGTGACAAAACCACTGGATGAGGCTTGATAAAATAAAATAAAAAAAAATTAAGTTCAGCGATTCCACTCTTGCCATCATCTACTCCTGAATGTGTTCCTACTGAGTTTGTTATTGCATCTGTATGGCAGATGTTGCTATACTGATTGCAAATTTCTTATTTATACCACATAAAATGTGCAGTTTCAGGTCAGTTACTCAGATCTCAACTGAGCCAGATTTCTAAGCATGTGCTTAACCTCAAACTGACTTAGAACAATAAAAATGAGACTGCCATAAATAGGAACTAGAGGCAGCAAGGCATTTGAGTGAACTGGGGCCTTGGAAGGAGCTAGAATTCAGCACAAGTAGCACGGTGTATTAGGGCTTCTTAGGCGATCCTGGCTAGGTGACAACATCTCCTGTATAACTGTCCATGGGAATCCAATTCTGCCTATAAAGATGTACCAGCAAGTGAATAACTAGGGTAAAGAAGCCAAACCAGACAATGGCCCTTATTTCAATGCCAATATTGAAGTCTGTGAATGGAGAATGGGCATTACGGCTGATAACAAATAATCCAGTGATAACACACAGCCGTGGGGTGTTAGGAAAAATGTACTGTACTTTTTTATATATGTAGTTTCATTTCACATAAAGTTAGTGCATTGTATTTTTCATCTATGATACATTCATGATAAACAACCTCAGTACTCTCTTCTGACAGGATATTTTATTTTTGCTAGTTTATTGGGTGTTTTTTAGTTAGTTAGTTAGTTATTACCTCTTTTTTTGTTTAAGACAACTCTTTTTCCTGAAATCCTTTGTAGCAGCTATCGTGTTGGGACCTTTCTAAAAAATCACCTTTCAAAATGCCTAGAATGCAAACAGTGTCTCCCATGTAATTGTAGTTTTCTAGCTCATTCTCTGTTAAATTTTTCAATTATACTTTTTCTTAGTGCTACATTAAAAATGAGACTCTTTCCTAGGACTAAATACTAAGTGTTCGACATTTCATTTTGAACGAGGTTGCATAGTTGACTTACAAAGCAACAACTTTCATTCTATAAACATTTTTCATTCAAAAACATGAAAACCTTTGTCACAGTTTATTACCCTTTCGACAATATGGTGAAACACATGAAAAGAAAGTCCCTACATAAAACACCCTGAAGTTTAGTGAATAGTGAACTCTCTTGCTATGATGAAATTCCTAACGCCTTAGTACAAACATGACAAAGAAGCTGATCTTTCACCTTCTGAGTTGCCACTATCGTGCCAGGTGATTACACAGAAGCTGACAGTATCTCCACAGCCTTTTAAAAATAACGCACTGTCTAGCTGCTAGACCCACAATGAACTTTCAGAATTAGCTTTTACATTTTAAAGCGCACACACGTGTATTTATATGCTGAGTGTAAGAAGAGTAAAGGATCTTTCCTTTACTATTCCTATAAAAGATTCTTTTTGTATTCCTTTATATTTATTGCATATTACCATATTTTCAGTCTACTTTCCCTGCATTTTTTATGCTTAAACATAGAGGACTTAATAAACAACTACTTAATGGCAAAATAATGAATAGGATATGTGCTAGTTTGGCTGTAAACCAGCAGGGGAAATTAACCCCACACAAATACCTCGAGCGATTTTAGGTCAGAATTACAATATTAATAGAAAGGTTAAAAATAAATGCAGAAATACAGAAACACGGGCTTAAACCGACAGAGTCACGGTACAACCTGGCAGTGGTTGCAGTCCTGTTGAAGGTCTGGAACTGTGGGAAGTTCGCCTCCTCTCCTGGGTACCCTGTAGTCCTCTGGGTGTCCAGTGGTCTCAGTGTCCAGTGGTGGAGAAAGGTCCGGTCCTCTGGGTATCCAGTGGTGGTCTCTCTCAGTCTCCAAGCCTGTTTTATGTGGTGTCTTGGCTGGTGTCCCCTCCAGGGGCAGGGATTTCCACAATGGAATGAGATGTTTCTGAAGTTCTATTGGTTGGTGCTTATCCAGTTCGGTAATGGGCCATTAGCAGAGATAATCCACTCAGGATGGGTGGTGCTTGCTGCTTCCCGAGGAAATTATCACAGTTGAGATAAGAAACACTACCCCACCTCGCATGATCTGCCTCTCCTCAGCCATAGCCTCAGGGACCAGATGTGTATCCGCCTACTATGAACGACCCAGATTATCAAGGAATTATGTGGATGGTGATGAAATACATACTTTTGGTTAACCCAGGACAGATAGGATAGGCTAAGATATGTGGAATTTCGAATAAGCTTGTAAAAGAACCATGTTATGAATGTTGAACATGTATACTGAACATTTAACATAAAAATATTAATTTCAAAAGCTACGAGAAATATTCTAGTTATTATATGCTAGTTAGTATATGGAGCCGGAGATCCAAATTTCATGGCAAAAACTCCTCTCAGGTGACTCCTTCCAGTCCTCATGATCTGTAGCTATGGTGCAGCCCAGGCTCTGTGAAGGTGGCTCAGAATGGGTAGACTTTCCCTTGCAAGATTCTGCCCCTGAAGGCGGAGCAAAGGAGGAATCAGCAGCATAGCTAGGTACGCTTACTTTATGTTTTCTCCTCCGTCACAGAGCCTTAAGCTCTGCAACTGGGTGGCGTGATTTGAAATTCCCTCCAGCTATATTGTTATTAGTCAGTTTAAATTTGTTCCTCCCCTGAGATGGTTTTATTGGTTTTCCCTCATGTATCCCTACTCATTGATTGGTTAAGCTCTGTTATCCCTACCCCTTAAAGCGGCAGAGACAGAGCGAGAAACTGTCTCTCTGCTAGCTCCCCTTCAAGATTTGTTCACCCTGCCCTCCCAGGGCAGAGAAATAAAACTTGGAATATAGCTACAGAAGTCCATCTCTTTCCTCTTTTGCCTTTGCTGCTGCCTTATAATCTGCCTGTTGTGAAAGGCTGGTCGACCAGACTGAGGCCCGCAAACCTCAGTTAATTCATTCGTCGCTGCTTTCTGCGGGCTCAGAACCCAGGCCCGGCTGGACCCAGGCAAGGGCAGAAAAGCGGCAATGATCTTCTGTTTCTCTTCCCATCTATGATAGATTTGGCTTCCATCATTCATCCAGGGCAAATGTGTTACTAGAAGATTTTCTAAGGTTAGCACTTCCCTTATTTGAAAGCCTTTTATTCCCTACATTCACTTCACAGCTCCATGAGAATGTGATAGTACCAGCCAATCATTCAAAATGCTAGAAGGGAATACTTTAATTTTATATGAATGATAATATTTCATTTAAGACAATAAAATATTAAATTTTATATGTGCTATTAAATCTTTTAATACTGTTGCATTCATAAGCCTTATAGACTATAGGTATTCACTAAAAGCAACAAGCCTGTAAATATTCTCTGATCCTAAGCCAAGTGGCACAGACTGGCATCATCCACAATATACAACACTCATTACTGAGTCTCTACTGAACTCTATATAATGTCCTTCTATCCCTAAAACAGTATTATCTTGTGTGTGTCCTATTCAAAGTGCATAAAATAAGACAGTGGCTGTGTTGCATGTTTTCAGAATAATGTTTTCGTAGCACTGAAGAGAGAGGCTGAGTTATGCGTGCTGAAGTGTAACATCAGAGTGTCTGAGAGAGTAAAGTTTGCTGGCTAATGGAAGAACTTGGAGGGAGCGATCTTGTACAGTCCTTTAAGACTCATGTATTCATAGTGACTGCTGCATGCTACCCCCCTGAAAAACCTCAGGACATTGTCACCTACAGTACAAGTGTTGACCGGGTCCTTACTYGGCAAGTTTATTTGAAATGGGCTGAAGGTGCTACTTTTCCCTGAGGTGAGCACAAAGAAGAACTCGACAAAAGTTCCCAGAAGGTTAAAACCCAAACTTTACTGGAAAGCTTTAGAAGATCAGGAATTTGGTGAAAGTTAAAACAAACATTCAATCAAAATAAAGCATTTCACAGAGCATCGACTAAGTCAACTCTACCCATCCAAACTTAATTTACCCATATTTCAAGAAGAAGAAATTAGGAGTAGAAAAGGAGAGAAAGAGAGAAAGAGAGAAAAGCAAGATATAGCTACTGCCTTGGATGCTAGCATGGTCTCAGCTGCCATAAAATCCAAGGGTAATAAGGACACGACCACATGCATCTTGGGGCAATGGGTTTTATCTGCTCTGGCCTCCTCTGGCCAACCCCACCCAGGTGGGGCTTCAAGTCATCTGGCCACTCTGAGACTTGACTGAGGCAAAATCCAGTGGAGATTGATTCCCAGAACTCTGGTGAGACCCAAACCATTTGGAATAATGTTTAATAACACAGTAAAAATTTCAGGGTTTATCTAGAGAAAACACAGATTCACACTGCCTCATTCCACTGTTATTCTGGGGCTTTTCTCCTTGATTTTGTGGAATGAAATCCTTGCACACAGCAGATTCAAGCCAGATTATCTCAGACAATGCAGGTCGTAGTTCTGTGGCAGTCTGTAACAGAACTTCTCGTACAGCTCCAGAAATATTTTACAGAGACATGGTGGAAAATATCAGAAGACATGTAGAGTCTTACAAACCCATTCTATTCCCTACCCCTGACCTTCCACTACAATATTTTTCTTTTTTATTTTCTCTTCCAAATGCCTTCTGTGTCCTGTTCTCTGGTGTGTCCTTGGAAGAGCTCTGGGACCAGGTACCACACTGAGAGCATCACTCTGAATCTCTACAAAGAATTTAAAGGAAGGTTATTTAGAAAACTGTGAAAGAGCTGGTCTCCAGATGGGATCAAACTCCCAAAAATGTTAACTGAAGCCCAATTTGCTTCATTTATTTTAAGTGTGCCTTCTTGCAATAGTAGAAATCAAATTTCTTGAGGAAATATAATAAGGTTGGCAAGGCTAATTTCCCATCAATAAATGAGTTGAACATTGTAGGAAGTCTAATACAGTATATATTTAAGTGTTTGGAGCCCAAATAGTAAATCTCCCTTTCTTCGTCTTGGATATTTTAGTGCAGCTTATTTGTAGATATAACTCCAAATAAAGACTGACAAAGAAACATTGGTGGCTATGGCTTGTGTTTTAATGTGCAGTGGAGTCTTTCCACAGTGCATTCATTACACCTTTTTCAAGGTCATCTTTTTTATTTATGGTTTTTATTTGTAATTATTCAGATCACAGTGACCACCACACATATTCAACCAGAATTACTGGGAATAGAACTGACACGCACATAACAAGAAAGAAGATGGCTAAAATGAGATTTTAGTCTGCAAGTACCCTGAGAATTCATAGGCATATCTTTAGGCTGTTCCTTGCATATTTTAAGGGGTTGTGCACTTAATTCATATAATGAACAATCCATTTAAACTAATATTTTTATACCTACTTCCTTGTACATAAAGTACATAAGTTCCAATGGAAGTGTGTCTTTTTTAATCATTGTGAAGTATAGATGAAAATTTGGAAGGCATTTAAAGCCAAGCACAGCATAATTTTTCTGAGTGGACAGCAATTCTCCAAACAATATCAGATTCTCTGGCATAGCATTTGCAAACTCAAAATAGCTTTGCCATTATAAGTGTGGGAATTTGGCTGCATAGTAAGGCACTGCATCTCATATCCAAATCTAGACATGGGTTCCTGCAGGCCCTTTTTTCTCTGATCTGCTTGGTGATGGGTGTCTCCAGAGTGTTCTTCTGGAGGTACCACTTTTATACAGTCCAAGTCACAAGTATGCAGAGGTGTTGGTACCATTCCCACAGCTTGGGATAGCATGTGGGTAAGCAGTTGCTTCCTTTCCCACAGTTTGCCATGGTAGGAATTTTTGTCCTAATAGGTTACCCAGATCTGCCTCAGCACGCCTGGCATCTTCCTGTTGTTGCATCTGTGCTTGTCCCAGAATCTGGACAGTAAAATCTTGTCTGGTGTGCTAATTCCAAGCCATGTAGGACTGAAATTAACACCTTCCTGTTTGCCATCTGTGTCTGTCATGGTAGCTTATCTTGTGGGGACACTGTTTTGTGACATTTTAACTGCATGCTTTAAGTCCTGACACACATAAATTTTTCCTTGAGAGACCTCCATCTTTAAAATATGAGGGGAAAAGTTCCTACATTCATCAGGTCATTGGATTTTGATAGTGCTAGATGTTTCTAAATCAATTTCCATAATTTCAGGTATTTATCTGGAAGATCAGATATTGTAGTAATATCTTTAGAGTTTTGTAAATTGAAACTCCAAAAGGAATGCAAAGTAGATAAACTGTCAAAATCCCGCAAACAAACTCAAACCTCCCCATCACATCCCTCTTCCCAAAAAAGTTGTATTACAGAAAAGGAGGAAAAAAAAAATCTTCAAAGACATGCATAAAATTCTACCCAAAATCAAGGGATACATCAATATGTCTATCAACTGAACTGATTAGACAATTTATAAAAAGAAACTTGAATAGAAAACCAATAAATTTTGCTCAGGGGTCAGCTAGGCTAAACAGAAGCTCATCCACAGCAAATACACAGTAAATAACAGATGATAGATGTGCATGTCAGAAATAAAAAAGTCCCATCAAAAAGTGCTTATGCAGTCTCCAGAGTTTATGGACAGTTGTAATAAAATCCATTATCCACATATTTCATTCTTCACCTTTCTTGTTTCCCTACACATCCTTTCCAGGTTTCTATCATTAGTGTCTCTCTTCCTTCTCAAAGACAAATCTGTAGCATTATTAACTGTCAGATTTTCCTCTTTCGTTAAGCTTATGTCTAGCTGTGAAAGTAGCAGTCTGTGTCCACTGTTTATAGGTCATACATGTGCACTTATTCATGAATCAGACCATTTAATGTAACAGAAATAATTAACTGTTTTAGTAAGTAATTGCATAGTAATGATTTTTCTTCTGATTCAAACCTAGGATTTCTGTGAGAGCTTTTTTAGTTCATTTTTATTCTATTTCTGGTGCTATCTCTTTCAGGAGTTCCAAATGGATATTATTAAGGAGTAGTTTATTTTTCCGATATCCTCATCATTTTTTACTGCCTGTGGAAGAGCAGAGGGAGATTAGGTAATTCCGTAGAGCTACAAATTGTAATTAAGTTGAACTGACATATAAATATCAGTGTTTAAAATCATATATTTGAGCTGTCCTCTCTTCCTAAATGTTTCAACCACTAGAGTTTTCACAGTATACAATGGGTCATTGATCATTTAGTCTTCTTAATCCTAATCAATAAAGTAATTGAGCAATGGCCTTTGAAAATTGCTTTTCCAATGTTTATTTCATATTCAGACTAATAATCATCTGTTCATACAATTTTAAATTTGTATCTCCAACATTGCCCTTGTAAAAACCTATCTCATAGTCAGCTGGTATTGATAATGATTGTCACATTTTAGTTTTTGCTCAGTATAGAACCTTTCCAGATTTTGATAAATCTGTTCATTTGATTTATTTGCTAATAATTTTAAGATACTATGTCTTTGCTTTCCTATGTAGTTCCTCAGTTATCTTCAGATTAATTAAACATTGTTCCAAGATTCCTATTTGTGTTTAAATATGTTTATTTGTATATTTATTCATTTATTATTTCAAAGTACATTTTGGGAATCCTTGGACAATACTAATCCTCATTTTAAAAACAAATATTTCGAAAGAAGTCTATTCCATTTTGCCATCACTTGCAGTCACAAGCAAAAGACTTTAGAAAGGAACAGCATTAAGCAGCACTTTCAGAGATAAAATAATTTCCGTTTTTGGTATATTGATGATTGTTAAAGTGAATTTTTCTGTGCGATGCCTTACCCACAGTGCCCTGCTGCAAGGCTTTATGTGTTCCAGATGTCACTCCATAGAACTGGAATTGTTACACTTGATCTGGCACTGCAGGACATGGAGAAAAACAACAACCAAGACTTAAATCCTATAATGATTAAGGCAATAGTTGCACCTTACATTACACCGTTTGACTTCACTGGCACATGCCTCACTTATGCTCATTTTACCAATCATCTTCTTATGACATTCCCTTGTCTCTTTTCAGTTGCTTGTATTTGGGACTCTCAGGTTTTTCCACTGATAAAAGGAGTCTTTTCAGTTACCTTGATGTCTGAAATGACACTGCACTGGAAATTACTTTAAGGAGATTCAGTCCAGACTTTTAAACTCTTTTGAAAGATTGGGAAGCTCTTGAAATCAAGAAAATAAATAAGTGGATGAAAACAAGATGCTCAACTTTTATTTTTATTTTTTAGCAGAGCAAATTCAAAACAACTGCAGAAGAGAGACCATGAGTATAAAGATTTGTGCACCTCACTTCAACCCTGCAGTTTGTCTGCTTAAACTAGAGGATCCCTGTTCCTCGCTGTCATAACTGTAAGACCCATCACTTCCCCTTGGCCATTCAGAAGGTCAATTGACCCTTTGTTTCCCAAATATGCTCAGAAACTCTGCGGGCAATCTATCTCACCTGTTAACCAGAAAATAATATAACATGTTCTTGAAAAATACAATGCTGCATTTTGGGACTTTAAAATTACAATAAAATAAGCTTAAATTAAAAGTGGAAAGGATTTAGCTGAGCCTTGCAAATAAATTCCTGCAGTAAAATCCTTTAAGCTTGGTGAGGGTTGCTAGGGAAAGCAGTAATGTGACACAATAAACAGCAAAACAAAACACTAATAAGTGCACAATGAACTACAAAGCTGTGTTGGCAGAAAAATAGACAAAGGGTTCATTTTTCCAAAATGCATAATGAATGAGCCGGATCATTCCCATTTTCAGATATAACATCAGAATCYTGGGCTTAATCTCCTGGCAAATTATTGAGGTTACAACAATCAAATCAAGTCAGCATTCCTGAAGATAAGCTAAAATGACAAATTAGGCTTTTTTTTCTTTCAGCATCTGTGATAGCATTAATCATGTAACTGTGGCTTATTTATGATCCTTTTTTTGATCTTCACAATGCATATCTACTGGGAGAGTTGAAAGCAATAAAGATAATTTTGATGTATTTTTGGAAGGCATACTACTTTTATGTGAAAATGTAAAAAAAAAACCAACAAAACATAGTGATATAATATATGACTAATACTGAAAAATACAGTCCTAGTTTCCTTCCCAGGTAGGGGATTAGTTTAGAATGATCACTCAGGAGCTCCTTAAGATTAGAGAGAAGTAATTCAACAGCATCATATAAAAGGGAGAATAGCAATGTTACTAGAAATTGCAATACAATGAAGAGAAAAAAAGGAAAACAAGAATAAGAACATTGCATCATTTCTTTATTTAGTAATAAAAACACTGAAGTATAAAGCTGAAGTTCACAAAGCATTGCATAGTCTACAACAAAAAATGGCTACAATGATTCAGTGATTGAGTCTCACCCATTCTGTAAAATGGCATAAGGGCATTGTTTAGTACAACCAAACTGAAAATTCAGAAAACCTTTTCCCAAGTCATAGTATAGAAACTGGGATGTTGAGTAGAAGGGATTTGCTTAATATCTATGATGCAAAGGGGGAACCTAAGTTAAACTCATTGTTCTGCTTCACTGTCCCAGGCTGACTAGATAAAGGAAATGTACACAGTTAAAATCCAGTCAATGATTCCCATTCTCTGTCTCTGTGGAAAATATTGTGAATTATTCATAAAAAATCTTCATCACAAGGGGAAAAGATGGAAGATGGGATATTTTTTACAACATTTCACTTATGTATTTTCAAAGGAGGAAATGTAATGCTAGGTTTAAGTTTTTCAATATTTATGTAGCCAAGCTTATACTTATGATTATGTGTGTATATTCTCAGAGACTCAGTTTACAAAGTAATGTGCACTGTGATCCAACGTAATTTAGTATATCTCAAAAGAATGCATGATTTCCTAGCCCTAATGAATCTTCTTCCATCTGGACATTTGTTATTTTGCAGTACATTTGAGAACAATTTGGGATTTCACTTTGATAACATATGATATTCCATATAATTTCTAAAGAGATTTTTCATTTTGAAGAACCCTTGATTAACGTCTTTGTTTGCCCAATTCCTTCTGCTGGCTTTTGTTTCCTGTATTAACAGTTTTAATGAATTTAGAGCCAAAGTCTATTAAAAATAAATCTTTAATTCCACAGTAAAAGTTGTTGGACTTAGGGTTTTTCTAATCCCTTTAGCTGCTCAATTCCCAGGATTCCTGGTTGACAGCAACTTTTTGGTCCAATTTCCTATGAGAAAATCCAAATTTCCCTCATTACGCCTAGCTAGGACCTTGAGTAAAGTGATAATAAAATATTTCACTGCTTATAGAACATTTCGCACATTCAAAGCTTTAGGGAAATAGTAGCTAATTAAATGAGTTGGACCTTCTTGTTGTTAATGCTGTTCACAGAGCATGCTCATTTCTGTCATAATTGCTCTTCCAGTGCTAATACAATAGTGACATTCATTGCATCTTGACACAGTATTTCTCAATACAGAAATAGTTGAGAAACCCTTGAAGTTAACTGACTAAGGGAAAATTTAAGAAACCAATGATAAATCTCAAGGAGCCGTATCTGGCCATGCTACATTAGTCTAGTCACATTCGTGATTACAGAGAATACAGGAGTCTTCTACAGACATCTTAAATATTACGGTAACAAAGTGTCCTGGCTTCAGCAGGGATAGAGTTAATTTCTTAGTATCTGTTAGACAGTTGCATTTTGGATTTGGAATGAAAATGGGGCTAATAACACACTGATGTTTTGTTTTTTTGCTAAGTTGTGTTTATCCCAGGTCAAGGACTTTTTTAACTTGTCTCATGCTGTGCCTGTGAGAAGGAATGAAAAAGAAACTGGGAGAGAGCACAGCTGGGACAGGTGACCCAAATTGACCAAAGGGATATTCCACTCCATGGAACCTCATGCCGAACATATAAACTGGGGGGACTTACCCAGAAGGGGGAGAGATCTGGATTCGGAAAGGGAGGTCTGGCATCCTGTCAGCATGTGGTGAGCACTTGTATTGTGCATCACTTGTTTTTTACCTTACTATTATCATTATTATAATTTACCATTATTATGGTATTTTTACTTTATTTTTGCTTATTAAACTGCTCTTACCTCAACCTACAAGTTTTACTGATTCTCCTCCCCATTCCACCAGACTGGTGGGGGGAAGAAGCCGGTTGAGTGAGAAGGAGATTGAATGTTGTGCTTAATTTCCAGGTGGATTTAAATCATGACACAAAGATAGCAGCAAATAACATCCCAGGCATTTGCTTAAAATTTTGAATTTTTTTTTTTTTTTTTCCCACCAAACATCTACCTTGGAACTATCCTTAACCAACCAAACAATATGTTTTACAGGCCTGTTGGTAATTTACAGCACTGCTGAGAATAGCTGAAATGACATTATGTAACTTTTTTTGTAGAAATTATTATTTCTGTCACACAACCATGTTGGGGTTTTTTTTAGTTTTTCCTTTGACTTCATTCTTTCTATCCCTGTGCTCTAGAAGACTATGTTTTAAGAATCTATTCCTTTTTGGAATGCTGTGACTGCACCTTCTCCAGCCTGATTCTGGGCTTGGCAGGCATAACTGAGTCACAAATACATGGACTTGATTTGATGATAGGGAAAATAAGGTAGCTGAGTAGCCACATTAAGCACAGTATCATGGGGAAAAGGGGAAAAAAAAGAAAAAAGAAATTTTGCCTATCATCTGTCTTTGGCCACTTCATAAAGCACAGAGCACAGCAAGAAATCCAGGCAGATCTGCAATACATTGAATACATCAGAGTTTTAAAACAGAGACAGAAATCAGCAGTAAGAGCACTGAACTATAGGAAGGGACAATAAAAAGTTTAGCTAACTATAAATTTACTGTAGAATGTAGAAAACACATTCATCTCAGCATTGTTTTCTTGTAGACATCCTAATATCAGACTGTCTCTCTGATGGTAAACCCTTTGCTTACACTTCACACCTGAGAGTCCAAACACAACTGACTGCAAACAACAGTTGTGAAGCAGATATCAAGGATGCTAATGGGATTGGTTGCACTCCACGTTTATTATCTGTTAGGCTTTTATCTATTGTATCTATACGTAATTAATCCCATGTCAAGTAAAAGGAACACTAAAGTCTTGACACATTAAAAAGCAGGTTGTCCTATTTGGACCTAAATAAGTCATTCAATTTTAGGGGTAGAGCACATGTGGCTGTTAGTTCAGAGTTCTGCCCAAACTCTGGAATGGAAGAACTCTCAAATGGAAGAACTAAGGCACTATTGTGGAACACAGAAGATATAAAAAATTTTTTTAAGAACACGATAAAGTATTTCAGTGATGAGACACCTTAAGGAGGCTTGTTTTCATTTGGGCTTCAAGTATCAAAAATTATTGTGATTCCAAGTGCCTTCATAAACTTGAGGGATTTATGTGTAAGGATCTGGATGTGGGTTCCACATTGGCATGTGATACCATTGATGCCTTAAGATTTTGGTTTTTATACATTTTTCATATATTCGTAGCTCTGTAGACTACTATTGCATAGTTATATAACTCCTAGCTAGTACTAGTGCTTTTCCTACCCTTTCTGTTAGATTTTAGAACAATAAGCTAACTTTCTAACACATGCCTGAAATGCTGTTTGGTCTTACTCTCAAGAAGAGAACATTTTGGTTTTGTAACCAGAATCTGAGAAGACATAACAAGAAATAAAGCAAAGCCCCCTGGACTGATGCCAATGGGGCAGAACCCAGGGGGTAGAATACCTAATTGACTGCTCTTTTAATTAGACCATATTCCCTAGATATGTTAATTTGTTAAACTTATGAAAATTGTAGAAATCTGATGCCAAGCATGCATATAGTTGTATTATGCATCTTGAAAGCTTTCCATAAAGAACCTGCTTTTTAATCTTACCATTCTAATACTGTTACAAAGTTTTATTTCCTCTGTTATTAGGCAACACCATTATTACCATTAAACACTTGGATCAATATATCAAATACTGGCAAAAAAAAATAGAGTTGAAAAATGTAAAAGCTGCTGTACTTCTTATACTTTCACATTAGGAAAAGAAAAGAAGACAAATAATACGTGAAAGTATATAAAAGGATATTAAAATAGCAAAGTGAAGCTCACGAAATGGTTGCAAATTATTTTGTATACTTTTGTTGCTGTGCATAAAAAGCCACAAATTGTTACATTAAATCACTGCTTTCTAAAATTACCAACAAATGCTCGGTGTGGAAAATGACAAACTTACTAACAGAGATAACAAATTTATAAGTGACTGTAAGAGTATTATTGAGGAAAGCTTTGGACAGCATAACTATAGACATAATCATACTAACTACAACAGATCCACCTGTAAGTAGAAGGATGGGACAACTACATAAACGTAGTACTATTTTTTCCATCAAATTTTTCTTCTACACTAACAAATATAAGTGTCTTTTAAATTATCTAGCCAAACAAATTTCAAGGTGACTTTTCAGAAAAGAAAAAAAAAGGCATAAAATCTAAAAAGAATAGTAGATAAACTGACGTTTTAATAAAATGAATGACTCCTTACTAAAATGCAAATCCTAAATATCATTTTAAGACATCTAAAAAGAGAGGAACCTCTGTTTTAGAAAAATGTGTCTCCCAAAGTTTCAACACACATCCTGTTTTATGATTTTATCCGAAAGCATTTTTACTGCTTTTTAAAAGTACTTATCTTCGTAAATCAATATTTTGGTTATTAACCAGGGAGATGAGCCTGAAAATGAAAATGCAATTATAGACCCAAGAWAAAATTATTTTTTTTTCACACGGGATAGAAGTGTTCTGATTCTCTTGCTGGTATAGTCACATTATTCTCAGACTACTGAACTATACTTAAAAATAGAAAAACTACAGTGAAATTGAATTGAAATCACATAGCTGTTTCAGCAGGCATTGATATGCTAGCACAAAATTTCTATAGAAATAAAACTGTAGTTAAGAAAACCAATGGAGAACTTGTGCAAGAAATATCATGTTTTATTTGCAGAATTGATGCCTAATGTTAGAAAAATATACTGAGTGATATTTTTAGGTCATTCAGAATTAAGGTCAGACATGACAGTACTGCAACCTAGTTCAAGAACCTAAATATCTATTTCATGTCTCTTTCATTTATCAACAATTAGATCATTTTAATAAGATCCTACATACTGTTTAAACATTTGGCAAGAAACAGTATTATTGGAGATGGGTATCCTATTTCCTCATTCATATTCAACTTGCTGACAAATCTGAATCTTAGCAGGAGCAGTATTTTTCATCTCTGGATTCTTTATGTGATTCATATGATCCTCATCTTCAAGCAGGAAAAATATATAGAAATATGACCTTTCTTAAAAGCAGGTAAGCAGGTATAATTCATCCTTGCCTAAAGACTTCCCAAAAAAGGAGATATCAGAAGGGTAGACTGTCAATCAGAGGCACAGATCACCTTGTCATTATTCAGAAACAATAAAATAGAATTTTAAAAGTGAAGGTCTCTTAAGTTATAATGTAGGACTTCAGCAGCCACCAGCTTAATGAAGGCAGCCATCCAACTTTCAGTGGTCCATCTGCACACTTGCCACCAGCCTCGTTAGACCTCTCGTACCAATCAGGCATTACATGTAAGTCTGTTCTGTAACATTTCTCCTATTTCTGATCTTCTTCCTAATATATCATACTTCCGAAAAAAATGGCAAGTCCAGGCACTCTGTGTAATCCAGTCACAGAAAACTTCTTACTTTAACATATGAAGTAACTAAGTTTGTATTACAAGGTATTAGTCATCACACATTCTACTTTTGTAGGTGCAAGTCATAAAGGCCAAACTGTCCTACCTACTTTGCACACAGAGGCTGAGCTATGACTGCTCTTTACAAGTAGTCCTCTTGAAACATTCCTCATCCTGGCCTCAGCCACATGTCCCCTGACTATCAAAAGGCTTCAGCATTTCCCTGCTTCCAACTCAAGGAAGGGTTTGCAGCCAACTGTGAGACCAAGACATCTGAGACACCCTATGTGTCCAGATGGCTCGCCAGTCAGGCAGCTGATGTACTCAGCACATGCTCCCCTCCTTTCCCTTCCCTGTTTCTTTTCTCCAGTGCTACTGCAAAATAAAGCAAGAGCAAATAGTAAGAAAAAGAAAACAAACAAAACCTAGAATCCCCCAAACCGGAGAATTTATCTCCTTTTTTCAGACAGCCAACTCAGGTTCAGAGCTGCTAAGATGTAGAAAATTACAGAGAAAGTTAACTTAGTGTTAATTTAGCTGCTCTCTTACAAATACTCCCTCCTGACACAGTTTCTGCTCAGCGCTAAGATCACCAGAAATGCCATTATACAAAAAAAAAAAATACAAAGGCAGCAAGCTAATTTAGACCCTCTTGGATATAATGAGATGTGGAATTAAGGTGACAGTATAGAGAGTAACATGCTTTAGTTACATTGGCAGTGTCTAATATGCACTTCTATTATTTTCCTAGCAGGAATACATCTATCATTTGAAGAAATGTATCCTTTAAGGAAAAATATCCTTTATAGTCATACATATCTAGTTAAAAAATATATCCATAAAGGAATTGCATTGGATTATTCACAGCTGTGGGTAGCGAATCTATTTCCAAATTCTAAAAAGAAATTGAATGTTATCGTAATTAATTCTTGTCAATTTTTCATTAATAAGTAAACAGTAATAGATGATTTTCAAATACTGATAAAAACCAGCAGTTTCACAGAATCAGTCCTAGTTGTTACATCAATGTTGCAGAAATTGGTAATACATGAATAAAGGAAACATTACAGACATTCTCAGTGATACATATATATATATGTATGTATATAATGCAATCTCCTCTAGGAATTCACCTACTGTGTCAAAGATGTTTCTGTTCACACTATGAAAACCATTCTTGCCCCCTGGGGTTACATTAGTGTCTGATTTATTTATATTTTTCTGTCTCGTTTAAATGTAGAGATTGAATCAGCTATTGAGACATTTCACAAAAAGCAAATAACTTTTTGACTTCGTTAAAAGAAGCAAGCAGTAAGGAAAATTGCCAGAAACAGCTCTCGCTAGAGAATCTATGTTGGTCATGGGATAATTCCAAAATAAAAACAATTCCAGCTTCAAAGACATTAACAGCAAAGAGCTGTCTCATCAAACAATGCTAATCATCACATAAACTGAAAGCAGTCAAACAGCCTCTGGCATGTGAGATGATACACATACACAGTTGTAGGAACATTTGGAGTAGCAGCAACACATTTTACAGGCAATTATATTGAAGTTAGGAGTGAATGGTATCATGCCTTGTCATAAACATCAGTGGCAGCAATGCAAGATGTAGTTCAGAATCACTAATACAAGTTTTGAACATCAGCAACATCCTTGTGATAAATACCGAGGTGAGTTGTTTAAGTTACGCAGTTGCATTCAAACCACAGCAATGTCTCAGGAACAAAGTTTTAGTGTCAAGGTAAATGCTGAATGGTAGTTTTAGTAATATGACCAAAAAACTTCAAGCAACCCACAAATGCCCCCTGAATCACACTGTCCCTGTTCCTCGAGATCTACTTCAGTTAAACATGTGGTATCTGTCTTTTTCTGTCCTGGGAATCACAGATATCAATAACAAATCTGTGTGATGGATTTTGAAGTGAAAGAAATGATGCTTAGAGAAAGAATCTGGTTACTGCCCCTCATTTATTTAATCTTTCCTAATTTTGAAGCAGAGCAGCCCATTCATGAGGCACAGCCCGGGTTCAACTGAATAAGCTCTTTCTGGTCTCCTCAGCTACAGTAAGAACTCCCTTATTCACTACAGGGTTGGAAAAGCCATTACTGGTCAGATTAATGTTTCTCTCTTCAGCTCCCCATCAATCTGCACCCAGAAGAAAAGGTAAAAATCTTGAGGATACTTTACAGGTGTTTCACAGTGAAATTCCTGTGACTATTTCCTAACAAATTGGGCTACAATGCTGCAGAAGAAAGGTATTGTAAGCTATGACAAAGGGAAAAGTGACGTCTCTGACCGGGTTGTTGTGCAACTGCAGTCAGCACAGCACAGTGACTAAGAAAATCAGTCTATTAAATAGACTTCTCTAGCTGAACCACAATACTATGATTATGTGTTTTCTGGGTAATGAGTCCTAACGGCTTGTTGCATTAGCAGAGCTTCCTCATAACTATCAAAAAACCCCAAACCCAACAGGAAAATACACCCCAATCTCTATGTTTTATGCCATGGAAATGTGGTTAGACACTTGGCATCAACATAAATGCCTGCAAACCATGATCTCAGATATTCCAATTAGTTTTGTCAAGAATTAATGTTTAGTGTTGTTCAGCACAGGATGCTGCATCTATGAAGGAGACCTAGTTCGTCAATTTCCATCCCTTTCACACAAGCTGCTTAGTATTTATTTAGCTCAGAAATGGCCATAGGCCTTGTGTCTTTGACCTGAAACATGTCACAGACTATCACAGACCTTTATAGGAACACACCAGTTTCCAATTCCTTCAAAGAGAAAATCAAAATCTGCAATTAAAATGGAATGCATTAAGAAAATGGAAAGTGCCAAGGGTATAGTCTTGCAATAACTAGAAATACATTAGCTAGAACCACATTATTTTGGTGTGAAAATGTCAAAATGGCCTCAGGAAATCAATCAGGGTTCTCATTGTCAATGAAAGCAAATGATGTTAGGGATATGAGCAGACTGACGTTGCTTGCCTCAGATTCATAAGATCACTTTGAAGTAGCTGCAGGTTAATTTCCAGGAGTACAGAACATCAGCAGAAGCTGTATTTTTTCAACTTTCTTAAAATCATGACTAATGTGCTTCAGCAAGCCAAAGCCTGAGTGAGCCAAAGCTGAGGCATTCCAAGTAGCTGCCATCTCTGGAACAAATAGTAACTTGAAAAACTATGAAAGGCTGAACATTTTGGTATTGGTAAGTCTATGGTAATGTAGTCTGATTACTAAAACATATGTCTTGATTTTAAAAATATTATGCACTCTGGGCCTAACCTGTTACTGAACACTTTACTCGCCATGGATAAGATTTAGTATCCACAGCTGAACAGAGAGTCAGAGTATGCGATTCATCAGGCCAAATAGAGGTTTTTTTAGCTAACCTAATAGTCTACACAATTTCTACAGTCAGTGGAGAGAAGTTATCTCAGGCTTGTATTGATGTTTGAAATAGGTCTTCTAAATCATACTCTAAAATCACTGTTTACCTCTATTGAATATTAAAGTTGCTTCCAAGGGGATTCCTGGGGTGCTGATTTCTACGAAGTAGACTTTTAACTTTAGTTGAGGCAAAATGCAACCTTTGCTATAATTTCTGCTTTAAATGTCCCCTCCTTTAATTATAACATTCATGGCATTCTATGAAAACTTGGTTGTTTCCTTCCTGATGGCTAGAACTACATGAATAAAAGCTAAACAAGAGAAAAAAAAGATGTAATCTTGGTGAAAAAAAATGAAAAACCCAAGCCTGACAGCAGGATGTAATCACTTCTTTCCAATGTACATGAGGCAATGATGAGGAAAGTACTAAAAGTCAGAGGAAAATTAGCAGGCCAGATGGCTGGTGAAACAGTGACAAAACGACAGCAAAATGAAAAACCTAATAAAAATGAGCAAGTGACTATAGGAAGTGCATGCAAGGCATTAGAAATTAAATCATAAAGAATCAGATAAAATAAAGTGTATTATTGGAGGATACAGGAGCCAGAAAACAAGAAAACTTTGTATAGGGTAAGATCCAAGAAAGGTGACATGTAGCAACAGATGTTTCCCTGTGGCAAACTGATGAAGAGCCACATGAGTAGGGTGTAAAGCTGCTAAATATATATCTTGTTCACATCACTGGTATGAGATTTTTAGGCTTGTTTTGTAAGAGGGATCAAGAACTCCTAGAGACAAAGAGAAAAAACAGTGTGAACTACTGTAAGTAGTAACAGTGGTAGTAATGATAACATCATTCCAGCCTYTGCAGTGACTTTTGTTATAGACTTCAGAGCACCATAGAAGCATTGATTAACCCTTTTGTGATGTCTCTGATGTAAGTGAAGTTTTTACATGCTGCTTACAGATAAACAGACTGAGCATCTAAAATTTGTCATAAAAAAAATTATACCACAAATTAATAAAAAAAGACAGAAAAACTTAATTACCAAAAAAATCTGATGCCCAGTACCTAGTCTAGCTAACAAGAAACGCTCATAAAATGCTACAGAGTTTTTTCAAGTGGCTACAAAACCTGTTTGCAAGAGGATAATATCCACTGTCACCAAAGTCAACAAGGATTTTCACTTGCCTCTAGTGTAGTGGAATACAAAGATCCTGATGCATTTGACATACAATTTGGGCAACTGGGTTAAAACTGTTGGAGTGTGAAACAGTGAAATGATATATTGCAAAGGGCATTTATTATGAATTTAGCATTTTGTCACAACAGTAGTACTTCGGTCACACATTTTGTTCTTCATTGGATTAGATCTCATTATAAAACATGCTGAATGTGTACATTAAATGAATTTTAACATAGGATTTACATTGAGTTCAGAATAGGATATGAATCTGAGACATGACTGCTTACCAAATAGGAGGAGATTAAAAATCCACACAAACACAAACCCATCAAAACCCAACCCACAACTTTCTTGCTAATTAAAGAACAATGCTTTAGGATGTAATTTCACTATTCAATCTGTTACAGAGCTAAAAAAAAAAAATCTTGGTTCAATTGATGACTGGAATCTTTATTCATCCTCACACCAAAATATTCTTTCTTTAAATCCGAGGACCTGTGTAATCCACACAGATTTAAGTCTGTATCTTAAAGAAAAATGTCTCTTTATGTCGTTGTAAACAGTTCTGATATCTGTAAAGACCATAGACATCACGTACTCAGTATATGAAAATATAGTATATAAAAAGTAATGTGCCATCATCACTAGAAGTAAAGATTCTGCAGATAAGCAAGTTGTCATTTGTGGGTGTTTTTGTCGTATAGCTTTGAAATATGTGTAGCATAATAAATACAACAAAAAACTGTCTATCTGTCCAAGTGAGGAAAACAGATGTTAACTATTTTGTGGCAAGTACATGGGTGAACTCTAAGCTATGAGGTTTGGTTCAAGCTGGAACTTATCAAAAGTGGCAGCACATAGCAAGGAGGCATTGAGGTGCCACCTTCAGAGGGGCAAATGCAGCATTTCAGTGCAGAGCACAACCTGAACGTGCTGATGGAGGGGTCTTCTCAACAGCCAAACTGGAACATATCAGTGGTGTTCTAAGGTACTTTCCAAACACAGCTTACTCAAATTGAGGAGAGGTTTTTCTAGGAAGTGGTTCAAGACTATTAGGTCTTGTGGTTAATTTCAGGGGGGTTTTCAGATCAGTCAAGGTACACACTTTTTTGGGCTTTTGTCCAAAATTTCCCAATTATCCCCACTTTCTATGCTTTTATTCCCAGTCTGGATCTGTTTCAGAGCATATGACCTCAAAATATTCTGGGTGAAATTAAGGAATAAAATAAATTCCCAACGCACCCCTGGTTGCCCTAAGAATATTCCCCCCATGGAAACAGAACAAAGTCCCAAAGAGGATCCAGGAACAATCGGTGCAGCTGCCAGGTCCTCTGCAGCACCTGCTGTCTTCTAAAAGTCATTAGTTTGCTAGGTTTGCATTGCTACTGTGAGCAAAGCTGGAATCAAACTTGCTTAATTCCGTCTTTGATTCAGTGATATGACACCTGCAAGTACTTTGTTGAAAACATAGGTCTATAATTTAGACAAAATAAAATTATAACTTGAAGTCTTTTCAAAATTAAAGCAGCAGACAAAATGTCACTGCTTACAGCTATGACAAAGAACACTTGCTATGCCTCTGATTCTTAGAGAGTAAAAAATTCAATTTGGACTAAGAACATTTGTGTATTTTTCCAGTTGAATACTTATGCTAGTGAGGTGGACACCAACATGATTCTTACGTCATTTAGGGTCACAAAATAAAAATAGCCCACTGCAGAGAGCAAGCTGGCCATAGTTCTTACACTTAGGCTTACAATACCTACAATCAATAGTGTAAGACCTTTCCCCAACCCTTTCAATGTAGTTATGCTATCTAAAGAGCAATATTTCTTGGAATATCTTCTTATCAAAGAGAGAAAGTACAACCATATCAAGGATGGAAGAAAACAGATTAAAATAAGAAAGATCAGTTGCACAGATGCACACTTACACAATGAAACAAATAGGAACATTAGAGATGAAGATTCAGTGAATTTACTCCTCTTTCTCTTTGAGAAAAGGGGATTAGAGAGCTTTCCAAATGTGTCTGGTATCAGAACATATTTGATAAACCTCATTGTTGCTGTTAACTTTGTTTACTGTCTGTTCCATTGAGATGTGGTTGATGTATGAATTAGTATTCTACTCCATCCCTTTTAGGTTCTACTTAGAATCAGTTTTGAAATTATTAAAGAATAAAAAAAGCTATACATGTGGTAGCTTGAAATGTTGTACAAAGCTACCTCAAGAGGTTGTTTTCAGAATAAGTTTTCAGAAATAGAAAGAACTAGGAGAGAAATAATAGGATGAATAATCACCTAATGAGAAAGAAAACCTTACAAAAATTAAGGTTCATACTGYCTTTCAACAGCTGTAAGTAGCACATCCAACTGAAATTAAAGAAAAAATTTAACCAACAGACGTCCTGGGGAAATTGCTTAATATAAGCCACAATAGATCTGGGGGACAATTTTCTACAAGTGAAAAATTAACCCAAGAAAGGACATCTGGTAAAAAAGAAGTCATTTTGTAGATTATATTACACCTTTTTGCAAAATACCTGAACAAATTGGAATAAAACTGATTTCTGAAAGTGTAAGAAAGAAAATGTATCTACTGTTGGTCATAGTTGGTGAGAATAAATGTGAAGGACTGGAAAGAAGCCAGAGGAGACTGACAACTGGCAAGTGGTAAGAATAGGTATGACTTCCTGTGGAACATAGCATCAGGAACTTGGAAGATCACAGCCCCCTCAGATCTTGGCAAATTTACATCTTCCAGAAAGTCAGCTGGATTTAACAGCATGGCAACATCCTGCACAGTTGGGGGCAACAAAAAGAAATTTGAAGCTGGTGTTCCTTTCCTGCTGGGTTTTTACATCTCCAGTTGAGAGGCAGCAGGCAGCCCCAGCAGAGTACCTTTATGTGTGTACTTGTTTCATGTCAAAATAGGGAATAAACTGTTGGAGCTGTGCAGCAACAGAAAGGAAGCTTGAGGTTTTCTGAAGGAGGCTCACCAGCTGCACACATAAAAATGTTCTGCTGGGAAAACACAGAACTAATATTCCAAGGACATTTATGGGGAAACAGAAAAAATATAATGAACAAAGAATGGGTAAAACAAGTAGGTAATGAGTTGATACTACCATAGTTATTGCAGGAGAGTTGAGACACTGCAAAAAAAAATGGGGAGAAGATGAATAAGGGCATGCCATCAGGGACAAATCAAAAACTTAATGGTCTATAGGAAGTTGAAAGTTTCTTTCTAAAAGGGCATACGAGGCAATTATAGACTTGTCAACTAAGTAGGAAGGAAGAGAAGAAAGCAACATAAAATATTATCCATCTGAGAGCAAAAGATAACACACTTATTTCTCTGTCATTAAAGCCAGAAATTTTTCAGGTAATGAAAAATACTTGAATTACTTTCTGTTTTGTTGATTGCTTTTGTGTATTTGTCTAAGTTCACTTTTAATGAGATTTTACTTCTATTTATTTTAATACTTCTTAATACAATGTGCCTATAGATTTGGAGAATAAATTCCAAAAAAAGACTTGTCCATCATATCCGAAGTAAGCAGCAACTTAAGATACTGCAGCCTTCCAAATTCAGCTTTATCTACTCTTTATGGAATTTTCCTTCTTGGAAGTTCTGAAAAAAAGTATTTCCAACAATAGGCTGGCATTTAAATTATAAACAAGACAGTTTACATTGCCAGAGGTTTATGTTATTTTATGAAACGCTATAATGGTAGGAGACAGGCCTATTGTAAGGAATGGGAGCTTCATCAAGATACTTGCTTATTGCATTCAATTGCATTGAAAGAGAAAGAAATTCATACCATTTTCAGAAAATAAAATTTTGCAATAAGGTTGATTAGAACTACTTTTTTTTTTCTTCTGTTTTCATGACTGAAGAATTCAAACACAGAAAAAAGTATGAAATTGGTTGAAATTATATCTTCCAGTCTTGATATGTTCCACCTTGAACATTCTCTGCTAGCATTTTCGGATATTTGTAAGCTACATCACTTCTTATGTGAAATATGTACCAAAAAGAATAAATCTGAAAGGCATGTGTAAGGACAGATTTGCAACTCACAGTAAAAAATGCACTTTAAAAAGACTCTTCTCTAAGACATATTTTACATCTAAGATCTACGTTGCAACTTAAAGAGTGCATTTAAAGAGCAATTAAGTCATCAAGTCCAGYAAAATGCAAGAGGTGAAGTTGATGCAATAATTATTTCAGTATGGCACGGAAGGAGGAGACAGTGATATGACTGAATTTAACATGACCAGAAATAGAAAATAATATCTGTTTTCATATGTAAGAGGGGGTATAGTCAAAATGTCAACAGATAAGAAAGAATATATAGTAGTAGAACAAAGCCAGCATTGAGTCACAGAAAGAGAAGGAATAATACAAAGCAAAACTTGATATTTAAAAAATATAAAAGAGATTACTTCCATGCCTTTTCCTGACTAATTTCACAAATTCTAAAATTACTATATAATTGATTTCTTCTTCCATTTTTCTTACTGCTTCTGCTTTTTAATAACAGCTCCACAAGTCATAATAATTAATTTTATTTAATTTGAATTGACAATGAGCTTTTAATGACATTAAAAGCTAATAATTAATACCCAAAATTAAAATTATTTTGGTGATCTACAAAGAGAACTATTTTTCATATAAGAAATAGTCATTAAGGGAGAAATGTTGTTAGTCTGATGTGGTGAGTTGACCATGGCTGGACACCCAGTGCCCAGCAAAGCCATCCTATCATTCCCCTCCTCATCTGTACAGCAGAGAAAAAATATAATGAAAGGCTCACAGATCGAGATAAGGGCAGAGAGAGATCACTCTCCAGTTACTCTCATGGGCAAAACAGACTCGATGTGGGGAAAATTAATGTGATTTACTACCAATCAAGTCAGAGTAGTATAATGAGAAAATAAAAACAAATCTTAAAACACCTTCCCCTCACTCCTCTCTTTTTCTTGGGCTTAATGTCACACCCCAATTTTCTACCTCCTCCCCCCCAGGGGTACAGGTGAATGGGAAATAGAGATTGTGGTTAGTTCATCACATGCTGTCTCTGTTGCTGCTTACTCCTCAGCGGGAAAACTGTTCACACTCTTCCACTGCTCCAGCGTGGGGTCCCTCCCATGGAAGACAGTCCTCCAACAATTTCTGTGTGCATCCTTGCCACGAGCTGCAGCTCTTCATGAACTGCTTCAGCATAGGTCCCTCCCACAGGGTGCAGTCCTTCAGAAACAGGCTGCTCCAGTGTGGGCTTCCCACAATGTCTCTGCCTTCAGGTATCCGCCTGCTCCGGCGTGTGGTCCTCCTGGGCTATGGGTGGATCTCTGCATCCCCGTGGGCCTCCATGGGCTGCAGGGGCACAGCTGCCTCACCATGGTCTGCACCACGGGCTGCAGGGGAATCTCTGCTTTGGTGCCTGAAGCACCTCCTCCCTCTCCTTCTTCACTGACCTTGGTTTTACTGGTGTTCACCTTCTCTGAGTCTGGGAGGTAGCACTGTCAGGATAGCACTTCATTGTGTGCTTATCTTCAAGGTGATGGCTTATCCGGGACTATCCAAAAGAGAGAGGCTTGACAAAGATCGAAAGGGTAAAAGTGGTGGTGTTTATTTGAAGGCCTTCAGGTACATCAGAGCTCACTCAGGGGGCTTACACCCTAAGGTGGACCCCGTAAGATCAGCTCCCCAAGATGGACCACCCAAGATGGACCACCCAAGATGGACCACCCAAGATGGACAACGGGTCACGAGTTCTCCATACTTTCATAAGTTTGGTCCATTAGCGTATCAGGGCCAGTTCTTCCAATTAGAGCTTCAGGTAATGAAGTAATTCACCCCAAGTTTGCTCCCTYCTCTTCAGCTGTTGTTTACAGATAGGCAGTAAGGTGTCCTTGAGGTCCAGGCCTGAAGATGGATTGTTTTGTCTAAAGGCAGTAGCTAACACTTTTATATGGGCTTTAGAGTTACACTCTAAGAATTGCAGGGTTACAAAAAAATGAAAAATATAAGAGCTAAAATCCTAAGGCATCAAAGGCTGCGGTGAATTCAAACTCACATGGGAAAGAGCTAAGAGCATGCAGCAACACGCTCCCTAATTTGGTCTGGTCTGCCACTTCAACAGGACTTCTTCAGGTATACACAAGGTTTGCTTACTTCTAAAGACAGAGACAAAACAAGAAATTATGTTTAAAGGAAAATAAGAACAGGCATTCTACCTATCAGCAGGTGTTTGGAAACAGCGGGACTTCCACATTTATTTTCTATAATTCTCATAATTGCTGCCCCTGTACTTGCTGTAACGATGTCACTGCAGGTGGCAATTTGTGCATCTTAGTGCTGTGATGCTCCTTATTAGAAGTACCATTTTGGGATAACATCCAAGATACCTACAAGTTGGAACTTTGTCACGTAAACAGTTTTCCTGACTTACTTTCAGCACATAAGAAATATTTCAGTTAGAAGTATCCACCTAATACAAATTCTGACAGCGTTTGCACTCAGGTAGTATTTCTTTTGCATTCTTATGTAAACCATCCTCAAGTATGTTTGACAAAATTTTGTTGAGATTGGTTTTATGAACAAATTTTTGTTTCTTTTCAGAAATTTACATTTGAACTGAATTTAAGGTTTCATGAAAGTTGCTGATATGAAAGTCTTTGAACCTGAAGCTCCTCCTTTCCCACAGAACAGATCCTTTACTGCATAGGGAGATACTTTCAGGTCCCATGCTTTCTATACCTTTAAACTCTTCGTGCTTCATCAGGGATTTAAACATATACACACACAGGGGATTAGGCTAATTTTAGACCACAGAAGCATCTCAAATTATTAATGAATCACTGTTAGTCTAAAGTGCCATTTAAAAAAACACTATTGATTACTTTTGGCTTTTTAGTTGGAGTATTTTAAAACAGTATTCTTCTTCAGTTATGATAAACCCTACTTAAGAGGTACTTTAGAGCTTCTCCAAGACAGTGTTTAATAGTAATACATCAAAACAGTAAAATAATTTTTCACTTAATGCTAGCTGCTGTCAAATAAACAAATGAACTAAGAAAATAGACAAACCCACATTTGTCTTTTATCTCCTTCTAATCACCATATCAAATACATAGTACTTCCTATTTCTCTTGCCTAGATTAAGAACTCTACATATGCATATGTTATCCGAACTATTATTTTTTTAAATCTTGAAATTTTGGCAGAAATTCTGGTAGGACACACTTTGTCATGCTAGTCTTTCCCATCAGCCGGATGAAATAAAGAGGTGTAATAACATATCTATTTTTTCTTTATTTAAGGGTCTGTATGTTTTTACTCCTTCTATGAAACATCGATGAGAGGTGAACAGAAATAAATGTGAGAAATGAACAGATGACTGTAGTTAGTAGCAATTAATTAAAATATACGTGACTGCTCAAATATGAAAATGAGTTCCAAATGCAGAACGCTGTAAAAAATCAACACAACTGCATTTTCCGTATCTTTATAAAAACTCTTCTTCAGACAAAAAAGCACAACTGGTATCAGTACTTATCTTGTAAAATATGCATACTTCTTGTCTACTTTTCACTGTGGTTGTAAGTTAATTAAAGAATATCATGTTGTCAAGGGTTAACCTGGAGGCAGGCTCCAGATCCCCATGCTATATTCTTCAGAGGAGAGGAGACAGCAAAAACAGGCTGCAAGCTTGAAAACTGATTAAATAATTTATTTACTAACTCTACTAAGAATAGAAAGAATAAAAAAAAATAATAATATTAAGGTATAATATACAAATACCATACTCCCCCCAATACATTCCAATCTTTCTTACTGATCACGCAAAGAACATAAACATGCGATTCTGATCTTATGATTAAGAGTTCTTATTGCCACCTCATGGGATAAAGAGAGTTCTTTCTGTAGTGTAATGGGATCCATCCCACAGAAGACAGTTCCCTAAGAAGTATCTTCAGTGTGGTTCCAAACCTTCCAGAAACACCACAGCTTGCCCAGGTTTTTGCAGTGGTGTATCCTCTCTCCCACAACACACTCTGCAGTTTGTGGGTCACAAAAAAAGTCTAATGGGGTTAAACATTCCAGTCACTCCAGCCTAAAGGCACTAAAGGTACAGGCTCCTGCTTTACTCATAATCTCCAAAGGCTGCAAATTTCATCTGCTCACAACATAGAAAATGTTCTTATTTTAGGCTGTTGAATTTCAAACTCCCCATGGCTCATAAGTGGTTTAYAGAGAAATTTAGTTTGGCATTATTCTAGATCACACAGCACAGCTCACAGAAAAAGATGGATCTCGATGCTGSTAAAGATGGCTTCTCTGGCACTTCCTGCCACTCCTTGTCTTCTCTTCTGTTGGGCTGCTGGTCTCCGTATTTAGTCTTTCACGTGACTGCTTTCCTTTCTCTCTGGCTTAGAGAAGAGAGTAATATTTTCAGAAAATGCCTACAAAAATATTTATAACAGTTTACATGCTCCCATAAGATAATGCAGCTGTATGAGGCTTGCTTCCCCGGGCCCAAGGCTCCTTCCCCCCCCGTGCGCTTCTCTGCACTGGCAGCCTTCCAAATTTTAATAAGTCTTTTGGCTGCTACTTAAATCTCTTACCYACAACAGCAAGGTTACTCCTCAATCTCACCCATACACCTCCGAAAAAGGAGTGCTTTTTTTCTCTCAGCCTTTTCTTGGCTTTCTCGGCTCGGCTTTCTCTCGGCTTGGCTGCTCTCCTTTCTCTTGACCTTGGTCCAGACGGTGATAGACCAGCTCCTCTCGGGTCCAAAACGGCACAGGACTGGTGGGGGGTGAGGCCGGGGCCCCCACCAGGCACCCCCCGGGCCGTGGGCCCCTGGCCCCGGGGGTCGGGGGAGAGGCCACTTCTGCTCCGCAGCAGGGAGCAAGGGAGCAAAAGAGGAAGTGAGAGCAACTGCTGCGTCACTTCCTAGATGTTTTTTTATAACATTCCTTTCACAGAGACGTCACAGGAACACTAAGTGGTCTATACAACTGTCCTTTACCTGTTTTTAACCAATCGGATTTGTCTCACACCAGGTCAAACCATGACACGTTTTAAGATCCTTTGTCACAGAGATAATATTCCTGAAAATCAGAAATTAGGATGAAGCCTAAATGATAAAATATATGTAGAAGTGACAAATTAATAATAAAAGTAGATGCTAATATACTTGGGGTTTTTTATTTAATCTCTACACTTCGCATTTAATGATGTCAATTTAAAAAAAATCACATCTCAATCCTTTTTAACACTTGCAGTGATATACAACATCATGCTTTCCTCTTTTTTTTTTTTTTTAAATATCTGTAGGCCATTTTTTAATCATATTAACTATTCAAGATTGTATTTTAAATTCTGTTTTCCTTTCTGTACTTATAGAGTAATTGCTACATAATTTCATCTAAATGCCAATATACATGCTGTTTGGATAGTATAATATATCATGGTACCTCTCTAGGAAGTACTCAGGGCCATAAATTAATTTCCACTGCATTCTATAATTAGCAATTACTGGCTAGCTGGATGTTTACAAACAGAGCTACACATTTGCACACTGACATATTTCACAAAATCTTTGTAATTTCAGAGGTAATAGCACCATAATGCACAATGAAAGTTAAGGGTGTTTCCAGGACAAAAAGCACCTTGTAACCTGCAATTCCTTGATAATGTATTTGAAGTACAGACCTGTCTGTACCACCTATAAAACCTAAGTGTGTTAATCAGGATACAATCACAATTAACAAATACAAGTGTACTAAAATAGTGTTACCAGCAGCATGTAAGTGTTTTGTAACACTTTGATAGCATAGCCAGACACCATGTATAAGCATTTTATGTAAATATGGGACTGTTGTGACCACCAATGGGGCTAAGAAGGATTGGTGGAGCTCAAGGAAGACAATCAAGAATCTGCAAGATAAAGAACAAGACAAGCAGAAGGGACTGGCAATAGGCAAGACATCCTGCCAAATACCCCARAAGGATGAATGGGAAAATCAAAAGCAAGATAAGCCTTGTTTGGTGAGGAAAGGGAGAGCAAGAAGGCTAAAACCCCGACAGTGATTGAGGAAGGATGAAGAAGACGGGAGTCTCCTCTGTGATTTTTCTCACTGAAGGGCTATCCAGGCTGGTCATCCTGACCTCGGCAGCTCACTATCACCAAGGGGCATGGCAATCATTGTGAACTACATGACATCAGCTCTGGGACACAGTGTGCTTACCACTAACTTCAGACATAGCTGTTAACTTATCCAAGTTCATAATGGTAATGGTTATTAATGTGTAGGAGAAAACCATTAGCATGCAGTGTGTTGGTAATGAATGAATGAATCTATTAAAGTTTTGTTCTTGAAGTTTGAAACCAGCTTGATTTATCAGTCTTCTAAACAGTCCGGTCAGAGCAATCTCTAATCCCTAACTGAAATACATGAGCATATATTCAGTTGTAACAATATATAAACATTTGTAATATATTACTGTTTGTGCTGTCACAAGAAGAAACATAAACTATGTAGAAGATCTGATCCTCTAAAGCACTGATACAACTCTTKCATTGTAAATAAAAAGTTTTCTCTAAGGTTTATTCAAGCCAAAAAGAAAGTTAACAAAGATTGATAATTTTTTTCCTCCTCGTTACAGAAGTAAAAATTGTACTGCAATTTGTAAGATAACTCTTGAGTCCTTCTCCTTTATACACAAAGATAATTCATGTTTTATATTATTGCTGGTGAAGGAGAAATACTCTTGCTACGAGTAACTTGAAAATATAAGGTTCTTGTTACAATGTGCCAATTTTGGGAATTAATCCRTTATTATCAACTGGATAATCTTCAAATTTGCCTCTGGTATCTCTGCCTATACTCATGCTTGTTCATGAATATCTCAGTTCTATGACACTCAAATCAGAAAACAAAGTGTGTGCCTTAAGTTTGTTTCAAGAAGGAAGGAAAAAAACACTCAGAGTTTTGCTTTACTGATTCTGTATAGGCATCCCAATTAAATCTTTAGAATTTTCTAAGCAATCTAGTGATTAATTGAATAGTAAATTACAGGCATGCCTGTAAGAACAAAAATAATGGAGAGTATTTTTTGTGGCTTTGAACACAGCTAAATGCCTTGTGAATTTCAAAATTGAAAATTTACTTTTGCATGATGTGTTACCATCATTTGCAGTTGCATTGGGAAAACAACAACAAGGCGAACTTCTAAAGGAATAATGCATTCACCCTTTCTTCTCTCATTTTTGAACAGCAATCCAGAGTGCTTTTCTGAAAAGATGGAGACTGATGAGAMAGCTCGATTGATCCACCTCCATCTCCTGCTCTGAGATGAATAATGCCTAAAGCAAACTGGCTTCAAAGAGACACATTGATTTGAAGACAATTTAAATGGGGAGAATATGTGTGTGTAGGGGAAGAATTCCTGTACAAGAACCTAAGGCAGACTCTCAAATTTAACACATTAAAAGATATTGTAGAAATTATGCTCTATAATCGTTACTAGAGTACTCAGCAGTTCTTTCACACCCACTCTGTTTCATAGAGCTATATGTTGCCCAAAGGCACTCCCTAGTTTTCAGAGCAAAAAGGTAAATTTCTAGAGACTGAGCCAACATTATGCAACTCACAAAACTGGACAGTACCTGTCTTTAACTTTGTTTTTGCCTTGTTAATTTATGAGCCACTCTGGCAATTTACCAGAAAAATTAAAATGGTAAAAGTCAAACGCATACCCCCAACAGACTCATTATACCATATCATTTCCCCTCCCTTCTCTCCAGTGCACTGCTTACATAATGATGTAACAAAGCAGTTTTCATTAGAACACAGGAAGATCAGGGGTCTAGATTTTGTTGCCCTCTCTCTCATGAGCAGCTCTCTCAAAGAGCAGTTTTTACAAGCCACCGAATGAATTACTAGCCAGTGTGAATAAATTTGAAAACTGGATACAAGAGCCTGTGAGATAGTATGCCGGCTTGGAAACTGATTCTTCACTGATGAATCTTCAAAACCAGTGAGAATGTGACTGTCAAGTTTTTCAGGGAGCAGTATCTGATAAAGTCTTGCAGAAATTATATAAATACATAGAATATAAACTATAAGTAATTGTATTTTTCTATAATTTGTTTCAGAAATTAATTTTCCCTATTGATTTAGCATTTATTTACCAACAGCTAATATTTTGTTTCCATTTCTGATTATTGCCAGGTAAATTAAAAGTTTATTACAGTTCTCAGAGTCTTAATATTCAGTTGAAATTCTGTTTCTCTGATTTGAGTGTATATTGTTGACAGGCAAATTTACTTGACTCTCATTGCACACTGCTGTAAATGAGCACACAACATGCAAACCAAATGAAAGGCAAGCCTATAATCTAATCCTTGAATCATCACGGAAAACATGGTGTAACCTACATCTTCTCAAAGATACTCATTTTCATTGTCTSAGAAGTAACAACACTGTAGAGTAAATGAGAACAAGGCTCATTCTATGTAGACGGAACTCATTTAATACACCTTTGGTATTTAAGGGAAACATGATTAACAAAAGAAGACTAAGGATGATATTTATTTATTCATGCATTCTTTGTAAATCATGCAATTCTGAAGTGCTGAAAGGCTTTTTCATGTTACATTGAGAAAATAGCTATGACTGGCTATTCTTTTAACTTTCTGTAATTTTTATTAGCTTGCGTCCTTTGTGATGTCTGTACTCAGTAAAATAATGTCCTTGTTAGCACCTTTAGAAAAAATTGATACAACAGAGAGAAATGCCTTTCCTGTATTCACTGTCAATGAAGAAATGCTAACTTGTTCAACCTCAGTAACTGCTCTCTAACGAACCTGTCACTGCTAGAAGCAATGCAAACATATTCCAAATAATTCATTAATGATTACTTATATACAAACATAGGTTTAAACCAAAGAATTTTTAATTTATGGCTAGAGTTAAGCAGTTTTCAAGTTCCTGTCTATCACAGTGTCCACTCTCAAAAGTGCATGAGAATTCTTTATGATTGTAGGACATTGTATTTTCAAATATTCTATGATAAAGCTAAGACATTTCCATCTCTTATTCCAAGTTATTCATTAGCTTTGCAATCACAGCTAGATTTTAAAGGTTTTGTAGCAAAACATATTTAATCTTCCTATTTTATAGTTCTGGATTCAGTTCAGCTCTCATTCCCAGACATGCAATAAATCTTTAATCTTATGACGAACCTTGGCTTCCTGTCCTGAAAAATGGCCTTTGGACTAGGATTCTCCACAGTTTCTTGACCTGTTATAATTTTTTGATTTTTAGACCACACATCTGAGCTTGTTTCATTTGTGAGTCTTAGTCCTAGACTATGATGCCGTTATTCCAACTGTAGTGGTTTAGAAGAACAAAATTCCAATTGTTTAAAGAATTAGTGGATGAGATCTTCTAGGAAACTGTCCTTAGGGACAGAGAGGCTGACCAGAAGTGGCAACTCTTTCGGGTTATTTTTCTTAGAGAGCAAGAGCTCTCTGTCCTAGTGTGTAGGAAATTGAACAAGGAAAACCAGAAACAGGCATGGCTGAGCAAGGATCTTCTCCTGACACTGAGGAGTAAGAAGGAAATGCACAGGTAGTGGAAGTAGGGATGTGCGATCCAGGAACAGAACAGGGATATGATTCGGATGTGTAGGGATGGTGTTGGGAAAGGCAAGGCACAGATGGAATGGGACTTGGCAAGGGATGTGAAGAATAACAAGAAGGGGTTCTATATATGCATTGCATAGGTCAGAAGAGAAAGGCCAAGGAGAGTGAATCCCCCTGAGAAATGAGAAGGATGAAATGGTATCAACAGATATGGAGAAGACAGGCACTCAATGAGTCTTCTCTGGCCATCTGGCTTCCCTGAACCTTGAGGTGGGGGTTGGGGGAGCAGAGTCCCTCCCATTGAGTGTGAAGAACAAGTTTCACTTAATCAAACTGAATTGCCACAAGCCTATGGGGTCTGATGAGATGCATCCCAGAGTCCTGAGAGAGCTTGTTGATGTTGTTTCCAAGCCAGTCTCCATCAAATTTGAAAGTTCATGGCCATCTTACAAAGTCCTGGTGACAGACAAAAGGGAAACTTCACTCCTATTTTCAAAAAGGGGAGAAAAAGAAAACCCAGGGAATTACAGACTGGTTAGCCTCACCTCTGTGCCTGGGAAGATAATGGAGCAGAGCTTCCTCATGGAAGCAATGTTAAGGCATATGCAAGAAAAGGAGGTGATCCAAGACAGCCAGCATGGCTTTACAAAGGGCAAATCATTTCTTGACCCATCTAGTAGCCTTCTACGATGGAATCACCAGGGCTGACAAGGGAAGACCAGCTGATGTCATCTACCTACATTTCTGTAGGCCCTTTGACATGACCCACATAACATCCTTATCTCCAAAGTGGAGACATGAATTTGAAGGGTGAACCATTCAGTGGATAAGGAATTGACTGGATGGACACAGTCAGAGAGTTGAGGTCAATAGATCTATGGAGGCAAGTGACCAGTGGTGTCCCTCAGGGCTCTGTCTTGGGACCATTGCTCTTCAATATCTTCATCAGTGACACAGACAGTGGGGTCGASTGCACCCTCAGCAAGTTTGCAGATGACACAAGGCTGAGCAGTGCAGTTGACACAACAGGACGAGATGCCRTCCAGGCAGACCTGATTTAGAAATGGACCCACAAGAACCTCCTGAAGTTCAGCAAGTCCAAGTGCAAGGTGCTGCATGTGGTTCAGGGCAATCCCAGATATGAGTACAAACTGGAAGAGGAACTCATTGAAAGGAGTCCTGAAACRAAGGACTTGGGAGTTCTTGTCGATGAAAAGCTGGACAATGTGCACTTGCAGCCCAGAAAGCCAACTGCATTCTGGGCCACGTGAAAAGCAGCATTACCAGCAGGGGAAGGGAGGTGATTCTGCCCATCACTCTGCCCTCATGAGACTCCAACTAGAGTACTGCATCCAGGTCTGGGGACTTCTGTGGCCCTGCATTTTGCAGTTCTTCAGATGTGCAGTGTTTTTGGCCAGATGTTGTTCTCGGGTTCAAATAAACACACGGAGACAGTTGTCAGGGTTCTCCAACAGGCAGAGGCTAAAAGGGAGGAAGAAGAGAGAGCCGGCCTCTGCCCTAACTTTATTTATATGTTTTCAGAAAGTACCGTGGATTGAAGGATAGGAATACCACTGCCTGCAGTCCACTGGTCAATAGAATTGTCTATCATATAGGTTAGGAATTCATAACAATCTTTGCCGGTTAGGTCAACAAAACTGTGTTTATACAAAAGTGCGTGAGAAACTATTTCGCTGAACCAAAAACACTGCACATCTGAAGAACTGCAAAATGCAGGGCCACAGACTTCAGCACAAGAAAGATGTGGACCTGTTGGAGTGGGTCTGTAGGGGGGGACACAAAAACTATTAGAAGGCTGGAGCATGTCTCCTGTGAAGAGAGGCTGAGACAACTGGAGTTGTTCAGCCTGGAGAACAGAAGGCTCCATGGAGACCACAGGGCCAGGTTGTATGGGCATTGAGCAACCTGGTRTAGTGGAAGGCATCCCTGCCTATGGCAGGGAAGTTGGAACTAGATGATCTTTAACATCCATTCCAACTAAAACTGTTGTATGTTTATAAGATTCTAAAATGAGTTTTATGGAGCACATTTTTTGTAGAACATATTGGCTCTCCCTTGCCCCCCACCCTCCTTGCCAAAGAAGATCAACCATAAACAGCAGCAAATAGTTTTGTGAATGCAGAAGCATGCATGCCAGGTAGGAAAATTTAAATTTGCTCCCATTGGAGTGGAATCCTGGGGGTTTTTGCAACTGAAAATTGAATCCAGGTTTAAAACCACAATTTTTATTCTTGGAAGGTATCTTGGCCTAACAGTCTCTGACTTGAATGAACTACAGATTTTTTAGCTGGATGCAACTTTTCTTAAGAGTGTTTTTTGAGGCTTTATTACCTGCAAAGAACTAGAAATGTGATGTAAAACAGACTACTTCTTTGAAAGATTTTTGCTGAGAGACAGCTTTCCCCCCGCTTTTGTTTTGCTTTCACAAAACTGAAGCATTGTTCTTGTGCTCCTTCAGAGATGATGCAAAAAGAAAATGTAAAAAAATTTCATCACTTCATTCAGAAAAATGAAGTGTATAGCTAGCTAGGGCTAAACACTCTTTAAAAAATGTATGGAAACCCCACCTTTGTCTTTAAAGCTAAGAGCAGCTCCTGTTTTCCTAAAATTTTCAAAAAGAAAATGTAGGCATAGGTTTACAATTATTCATAAGATTATGATTTATTTTTCAATGATAATTTGATATTGTGCAAATAAATAAGAGTCCAACTGCATTAGGGATGCTAAAGAGTGAACAGAGATTGGAAAAAGAGGTCACATAGGTAACTCATCGTCATGTTAATGCCAGGATCTAATGCCAGATGGTCCTAGAAACAATTTCAGCACATCTTTTAATGATAAGCTTGTACCCTGTTGCTTCTAGTGTTCAATTATTTTTTAAGCTCAAAAATCATAGCAGGATGCAACTAGACATTGTAACTGGAATAGTCAGTGTGTCAACTTAAAAAAATAAAAAAGAACAAAAGAGAAGAATTCTAGATTGCTGTCAGTTCCAACAGTGCCATAACAGAAGGTTTCACACCTTCAATCAGATATGTAAATGCAGGTATTAATACTGAAAATGAGAGCCACAAAGTCTCCTTTTCCTTCACTCCCTCTGGAACTACCTGAGCAGCAAAATCAGTTGGTCTCAGTTACCAGCTTGTGAGAAAGAAAACAGGCCAGAAGGATTGTCATTCACTTAATACTTCCCAGAGAAGTGAGTGATACAAATAATACCTTGTCCAGATCAGAACTGAGAATAAAGGCAAGCACTGCTGCTGCTCCTGAAAATAAAGCCCATTGACTGGATTTGGGTGTCTCAGCCTTCTGTACATGCYTGTGTCTTTTCTAAAAGAGTAAAAAAGTTACAGAAGGGTACCCAAAACATACATGTATGTTTTACCTTCAGTCACTGAGCCAAAAGACACTTCACAGTAAAGACTCTACAAAGTACCAACTTCTGGCTACCTATATATTATTATCAGGAAACAAATGCTTTTCTATCCTTATCATCTTTAGTGTTCGTCAGAGATACTGCGAGGCAAAAAGGAACATATTTTCTTTAAAAAAAAATGTGAAAACCTTTTTGCTAATTCACAATTTCTTTACTTTTTTTATCCTTTTTCTTGTACATTATCTTGTTTGATTAATGTCCTACTATGCAGTAATATGCTATGTAAAGCCTTTGTTATGCATTTTATATATTGAAAAAAATTAAAGAATGATGACAGGTATGATGATCTTGGTATACCCCAAGATTAAATTACTTATATTAATTTAATTACTGAATTTTAGCAGCTGAACAATAAGTCACTGTAATATAAATTGACTGTGAAACTTCTAAATTAAAAGTTATAGAAATAGGGGAAATATTTTTAAGGGTAGTTATATTTAATGGGAATTGCTTGTGAGAATAAGCCACAAATATAAAGGTCACTAGGCTGTAGAAAGTTCAAGTGGGATTAGTTCTCATTAAAGTCTCACCTGAAGCAGAGATAGAGTCCTGTTCTAGAGGGCTTAGTGATAGGAAATGGCTTTCCAGGATCAAWATTTAGAATTTAATCTTGATTCATATCTATTGTTGGTACTGAATTAAAATGCATTCGATTTATTGTCACCCCTTTCATTTATTTCCTAATGTAATGACAACTAGATCTATGCATCCATTCTCATGGACAGAAAGAGAAATGCCAACCTCTGCTAACCCACATGCCTCAGGAATCCAGCAAGGGAAATGCACCTCAGAGGAATGTCTGTGAGGTTTAAACCCACCAAGTTATGTAGTGTTGATTACGAACAAGTGATGGTCCAAGGCTGTCCTTAAACTCACTGGTGCCAGCTTGGTAAAGTTGGCTAATGAACATAACACTACACTTTGATATTTTTCTTGACTGCTTACAGTAAATTTAAATAAACATCCTTATTTATAAGGATGATAATGATCATTGCAGACTTTCCTCAAAAGAAGGCATCGCATGTTTATATTTGTTCATGGAGTAACTTTGAAGGGCTTTTTTTTTTTTTTTATTTCACTAGTAACAACTTCTAAGTGAAAAAGTACAGATTTCTTGCAAAAACATCTTTTATTGAACATATGTTTTTCACTGATACTCTGCAGGGAGTGTTTTTCTAAGAAGCAGACCAAACAGCCTTTGTGTATATAGTTAGGAACACAAAAGCAAAACTGTCAACTAACTTTCCATTTTGCTACATAGATAACATAGTAATATTGGTACCGTTTCATATAATAATTTTGTTGTAAAGATTTGAACCTATATCCTTGGTGATCTCAAATTGTAAAATATTAATCTCATTTCCTTTCATACCTTACTTTTTGGTTCATACATTACAGAAATCCTGTGGAGGACAGCAGTGCATGTTCTCTGATAATTCCTACCTCTAGCAGACTGAGCAATCTGTTCAAGAGAAATCATTTGTGTGGAAAATGTTAGGGCAAAAAAGTCAGTCCCTATACCTCTGCTCATACGTATGCACTAACTCTACTCATGGGAGTGCTATCACATTGACTTGACTAAATCCATAAAAATATATATCAGTATTTCCAGACCTGAATATTAAAAAGAAGTTCAACAGTCTATTTGAGGTTCCCTGCAGAAGTTTGAGATAAATAGTATTTGAGGCAAAGTGCAGTTCCTATCWACTGCAGCAATGGGAGTTTTGGATATACAGCATACTTGGTCTGTCAAAGATTCTGAAGTATGGAATTAGCAAGGTGATGATGGGTAAAAATAGCAATGAGGAACTATTATAAGATGTGGGTTGCATGTCAGACATGATTAGACATTAGTAGCTGTGCCTTCTTTTATCTCTGTACTATAGTGGAGACAATAGAGAAGGTTGGAAAAACTATAAACTAGTGAAGGAGAAAATTATTTAAAATAATTAAAACAATAATTTCTTAAATTAAGGACATGGTGATAAAAAGATTGGGAACATTGGCATTTTCAGCCTTTTAAAGTAATGCTGGCTTCTATCACTTCCAGTACCTGTCTGATAATATTCTAGTGTYCCTTTGCCTGCCCATGCAGATCATTTAATTCAATAGCCTGGCTCTTTATCTTTGCTTTCACTCTGAACTGCCTTTATATATTAAGAAAATTCATTTGTTCTACCAACTAGCCACATTCTAAGGGGTAGTGCATTTCCTCTTCTATCTTATGACATCTCAAAAGTCTCTACAGCGTATTTAAACAGAATGTCTCCCAGAGGTTGTTGCCCAAGCTTCTCATTTATGATTTTCCCTTTTATAACTCTCAGGTTCCAAGCCAAGTTTGACACAGACCAAAAGCACACACAGAGGGACTGGAGAAGGTGGAAAGGACAAATTTCAGAACAAAAGCAATTAAAAAGTGTGAAAATGAAAATGACAAAGCAGTTTGAAGACTCTAGTGATGAAGAGAAATTAAATGTTCTGGCATGGGATTTACCAAACACACCTGGCAAAAACAATGCTTGCCCTCTTTAAGGGTTGTTTTAACAGATACTTTCCTGTTCTCTTACTCCTACTTTCAATTTAGGGCCTATATTACAGACTTGCTTGAGTGACTGATCACTGTTTTTCATGAGTGCCATGGTAAGCACTGGCAAAAAAATGGTGATCAGTCTAAAGAAATATCCCTTCTGAGGTAAATCACTTCTGGGCTGGGTCAACATGGAGAAAATAAGACAAAGGTGATTTTTTTTYGCCTTAATAGCCTACGTGTGGCAAAAGATTGTGCTCTCACACAGTCAAAGAAGATGATTTTGGACTTCAGATCCTATTTCCTCTTCTTCCACAGTAAGATTTTATCAATTTTGAAATCATCAGAAGTGCTTCTAAAAAAAGAGTGAGATAAGAGGAACTATGAACTTGACACAGGGCTACAAACACAAAATCATATTTTACACTGAAGTTGCTGAAAAACTTTGAAAATTAATGTTTTCATGGCAATTACATGGGGCAGAAATGCACAAAAATCCATTTATTGTACCTATAATTCTAAAAATAATCATAGAAATCAAATTATGTGACTACTTTTAGTTAATTTTGAAGAATGAGGTTAAAATTATGTCTGGTGCCTGTGCTATCACAAAATTGCCAGTTCAGCATATCAAAATCATATGCAATCAGTTGCTCTCCTAATGACTTTCCATCACCTGCAAAATATGGATACTTCAGACAGATAATAAAATGGAATGCACTATTCTGAATCCTCTTTTTTTATTTATTTTTTGTTTTGAAGATCATTTAACCATCTTAGAGTTATAAAATTGCATTTAAATTCGTCAGAATTATTGATATCCAAAGAAACAGAGATCCTCTTTTACATCTAGTTAATGCAGATTTTGTTTTACTCTTACTAATTATATTTCAAAAAGTACGAAACCAATGAAATACAAGAAATTATTATTTTTAGAAAAGCAGCATTGCTAAATCAACTTATCACAAAATAACTTATTATATATGATCACATAAACACTAAAACAAAAGAAAAAATATATCAGTAATGAAATTCTTTAATGCTTTTTATATAGAAATAAAAGTTGCTCTCACAAAAACCTATTCCAGATTAAGCAATAAACAGAAAATACTAAAGAAAAAAAAGTCAAGTAGGGCATTTTCATTTTTACTGAATCCAACACAAAAATATCATATGGAGAAAAACAGATGAAATTTTTAGATATTAATTTTTATGTAAMAATGTTTATTGCAAATATACAATCAGAAAACTGGACATGAGACTGCCTGCCTAGTGTTCCAAGTTTAAATATAAATTTAATTTGGGCTTATGTTATAAGTATAAAAAACCTTAAATTGTGAATGCTATCAGGCAGCAATAATTGAATGTAACTGCATGTGTGTGGCAGGGCTGAATGTTCAAAAATATTTGCTTTAATTTTATTTCTTATACTTGAAAATAGGATCAAATTGATTACTTTGTACACCCAAAACAGATTTTGCCTCAATAGTCCACATTCTAATACTTGAAGTGAGTGAAAATAACATAATGAATTTAGGTGTCTAAACTCACTAATGAGGAGCTGAGAACTCAGATCTTAAGTATGGTCATACAGACATTGTGAACCGTATCTTTGACTCAGCACTTTTCACTGGTACTTCTAGAATGGCATGAGGTTCCCACCATGAGTTTTTATCTGTTTTTAGAACTGTTGCTTCTGAGACAGGCAAGATGAAGAGGGCTCTATTATGTTCAGTCAGAACACCTCCTAGCTGAAGTGGTAATACAGTATTATTTGGAAAATTTTGGTCTATTAACAACCATTGTCTTTTAATGGATTTTTAAATGTTGCTATCTGTGCAAACTCTTGTGAATGCTATGTAAGAGAAGACCTCATAAACTCACTAAATTAATTTTTCTGTATTGCACAAGCACAAAAAACCCAACCAACAAACCAAGCAAAAAAAAAAACAGACCAAACTTCATATGCCATATCCCACTTAAAAAAATTCAGATTATACAATCATATAATCTATCAATTAATTCCACTGTCTAATCTTCCATTTTTCTCTAATATACTTGTTATCTATGGAACTTTCAGTTTCTGCATTTGGAAAAATATATGGTCAATATTAAAATTAATCATATTGTGATCATGCAAAATGATGTTGCTGCATTAATGTCTGAAACAAATTCCTTTTTATATAAATTTAGCAATACAGTTTCAACATGATTAAGCTTGTTTTAATATCCTTTTCTGAGRGTTTGCGCTTGTGTTGCAGCATTGTTTTAGTTATATCAATACACATTTTCTGACATAGTAAAGGCATTTATTGACTGCAAATAAATAGAAAAAAATGTTGATCAATTCCACAGTTCCTTGAGCCAGTGTGTCATAATTTTGAGATAAGTTATGTACTTTTCATAATTGCAGTAAAAATATTCAAAATAGCTTCATAGATGGTTTGATCAATATTTTAATTACAGATAATAATTCAGATCTTTCTCTGCATTGCAACTATTGATTCATTCATTTCATTGAAAAATAATAGAATAATAGAATTCTCTTTCTTTTTTCAATAGAGGATGAGGAAGTTTTTTAAACTGGTGAAACTGTTCTTATTTCATAAGGAAGTGAAACTGTGATTCTTGTGTGGTGAAATTATGCCCAATTTTTCAAATTCCTTTCTTTTCTCTATTAAAATTCATTCTGAGTTTGCTACTGTCATAAATATGGAAAATTATGTCTACATGAAAAATATGTACCATTTTTCCTACAAAGGAGAAATATATAGTTTGGTATTTACCATTTGTCAGGAAAAAAAATAACATGGAGATTAGTTGCACAGGAAAAAAAAGACCTTTGAGATTACAAGTATGAAAATAGATCTTGGAAATCTAAACTTCTAACTACCCACAGCTCTTTTTAAAGCAAATGGCAAACACATCTAAAATTAGTATCCTTGGCTTTCATTTTTAGTTTTCGTAATTTGTGTCTGTGCATAGCCTCGAGGTCCTTCCTACTGAAAGGATATCTTTATATTGGGTTAGTCAATCAATTAAAACTAATTTGCCAAAAAATCCCCACAAACAAGCAAACAAAAACCCCACAAAAACCAATCACCAAACCCAAAACAAACACCTCCCAAAAAAAACCCAAAAAACCAACCCATCACCTGAAACCATTGCATAAATTTCTATATGAGCTTTTTCCTTGTAAAGCTCTTTAGGAAGAATCAGGCTGGGAAGACAAGGAGGTGGAGTTTCCATTTGCCCAGCTGAAATGCTCTGCCTTGTGATAAAGGTGATAAACCTTGGTGATAAACCAACTGAGAGCTTATGGGTAAGGGTTACAGAGAGGACAGGTATGGGTGACACTGCAGTGCTATAGGCCACCTGCTCAGGAAGAACAAGTGGTTGAGGCCTTCTAGAGACAGCTAAAAGCAGCTTCATATTTTTAGATCCGTGTCCCTGTGGGGAATTTCAACCACCACATCTGCTGGAGGGACCACACAGTATGATGTAAGCAATCCAGGAGGTTATTGGAACACATCAGTGACAACTTCTGATCCAAGTGATAGACAAGCCAAAAAGGAGAAGTGCTCTGGAAGTTCTTATGCTCACAAATAAAGAAAGGCTTGTTGGGGATGTGAAGATTGAAGGCAGACTTGACTACAATGGCCATGAGATCGTGGAGTTCAGGATTCTGAGAGAAAGGGGTAAAGCAAAAAGCAAGATCACAACATGGGACTTCATACAGTCAGATTTTTCAGTGRTCTGATCATTAGATTCCCCTGGGATAAGACCCTGGAGAGAAAAGGGGCCCAAGAAAGCTGTTAAATTTCAAAAGTTTGCCTCCTGCAGGCAAGAGTGGTCCATCCCAAGGAGCAGGAAATAAGAACAAAGTGCCTGGAGGCCTCTGTGGGAGAACAARGAACTCCTGGCAAAACTCAGATATAAGAAGGAAGCATACAGAGAGTGCAAGCAGGGAGAGTTAGCCTAGTAGAAATATAGAGACACTGTCAAGCAAGCAGAGATGCAGTTAGGAAAACCTAAGCCTATCTGGAATTGAACCTGGCCAAAGATTTCAAAGACAGCAAGGGCTTCTATAAGTACGTAAGCGGCAAAAAGAAAACTAGGGAAAATTTGGATCCAAGGGACATGATGACAGAGGACATGGAAAAGAATGAGATCCTGAATGCCACCTTCATATCATTCTTCACTAGCAAGGCTGGTCTTTAGAAATCTAAGCCTCAAAGACCAGGCAGAAAGGCTGGAGCACCCTTGGTGGAAGAGGATCAGATAAGAGAATACTTAAGCAAGTTGGATGTACATAAGTCCATGGACCCTGATGGCATGCACCCATGAGTGCTGAGGGAGCTGGAAAATGTCATTGTGAGGCAGCTCTTGACAATCCTTGAATGATTTCAGCAACTGGGAGAAGTGCCCGAAGACTGGAGGAAAACAAACGTCACTCTGTCTTCAAAAAGGGTGAGAAGGAGGACTTAAGTCAGCCTACCAGTCAGCATGGATCCACCAAGGGGAAGTCCTGCTTGACCAGCCTGCTGATACCATTCCACAATGAAATGACAGGCTCGATAGGTAGGAGAGAACATTGGATATTGTCTACCTTGCTTTAGTAAGGYCTTTGACACTGTGCCCCCATAAAATTTTGATAGACAAGCTGATAAAGTACAAATAGCAAACTGTCAGAGTGGTTGGTCCCAGAGGATGGTGTTCAATGGTACAAGTCTAGTTGGAGGTCAATAACTAGTGATGTACCCCAGAGGTCAATACAATGACTAATTCTATGCAAGGTGCTCATTAATAGTCTGGATGATGGGACAGAGCGTGTACCCTCAGCAGTTTGGTGGTGACAAAAACTTGGAGGAGTGGTTGACACACCAGTGCTGTGCTGCCATCCAGAGGGATCTCCACAGGCTGGAGAAATGGGCTGACAAGAACCTTGTGAAGTTCAACAACGGAAAGTGCTAAGTCCTGCACTTGGGAAGRAACAATTCCACACAATAGTAAGAGGTTGTGGAGTCTTGGAGATATTCAAAAGTGGCTTGGATATTGTCCTGCACAACCGGCTGTAGGTGTCCCTGCTTGCAGAGTAGGGTAGGACAAGGTGACCTCCAGATGTTCTTTTTGATCTTAATGATTCTGTGATAATGTCTTTCTGAGCAACTGGGCTTTTTGCATTGTGTAAGTGGCAAAAAAAAAAAAAAAAAGGATGGCATTCACTCTATAGGTTCAAACAAAATATTTCTTCTGTGACACTGGAAGTCTCTGGCCAAGGCACACTTGCAAGGGATGCAGACGTTTTTGCTCTGCTTGCCAGCAAAGTAACAAATGCTTAGAAACAAATGCAGTGTCTGCTTCTTTCTCAATTTCAAAGTAACACTTGTTACCCACAGAATATTCAGAGTGATGGCATGTGTCTTCCCAAGTAGCTGTTACATGTGATGGAGCCCTGCTGTCCTGGAAATGGCTAAACACCTGTCTGCCAGTTGCAGGCAATGAGTGGATCCATTATTTTGATTTGATTGCACGTAAAGGTTTTCTTTCCCTGTTGGTCTGTCTTTGTCTCAACCCACAAGTTTACTCACTTTTACACTTTCAATTCTTTTCCCCATTCCATGGTGTGGGGTGATCTTTGTGGGACTTAGATGCCTACTAGGTTATACCCACAGCTTTCCAAATTCCAGAAAGTGTCAGGACATCTGCTGAACAGTGGACAACAGTGAATTAATTTCTCTTTCTGCCTTCCCTGTAATGCAGGCTATGTTTTTCTTACTAAACTTGTTTTTATCTTGACCTATGAGGGATTTTTTGCATCTTATTTTCCCCTGCCAACCCACTTGAGGGGAAGGAATGAGGACAACTGCATGGGCATCTGGCAACTGACCAAGGCAAACTGCCACAAGAAATAACATCTCTTAGTCCCTGAAGGCAGTTTTTTAAAGGCAGGCTAACTTTAGCCTCCCAAGATAATTTGGAGGTACTTCTCTACATCCCCTTCAAGCCCTTTCTACACAATTGTGCAGTATGTTCTTAGAGTTTCCCCCATACTTTACCTCTTATGCAAGAACACTGTATTTCCCGTGTCAATCCTGTCACATGTTTACTCACTGATTTATAAAAGTTCACTTTGGAATGAAGAATTGTCTGAAATATATAAAGTCACCTAAATGATTTCCTATAGCAGTAAGATCCTTTCTTTTTCAAATTCACACCCTTATTGTTTTAAAGCAACCATTTTAAATACCATTTTTTATTTCACCGTGCAGGAATTTTTTTTAAGTATTTGCTTCAAAACATATTTTTAAGCCTGTATCATGTGGGCTTAACTGTGATACAGAATGGATATGTACTGCTGGTAGGCAAGATACATGATTTTACAAAATCAAATTAGTAAGATTGTCAGGTCTGAGGAACTTCCTTACCTGTTGCTCTCTAGGGTTATGTTCAAAAGGAGTCTTTAATAAGCTGATCTCTGAAATACCATGACCAGAGGGCATATTTTCTTAAAGGATTAAGTTCTGATTGTTTAGTTGAAAACAGGAGGAAGAGACATGTGGAAAGGAATAGCATTAAAGATCTTTCTTTGACAATTATATTATCTATAAAACAATAAAATATATCAGAGCCAAAACAAATTTGACTGTTTCTGCCACATCTCTCAAGCTTAAAGAGGAAAACATTCTTCCTCATTATGTCCTCAAAATATGCCACAGGGTTCTTCAAAAGATTGTGCTATCGAGACCTCAAACTACAATATCAGAAAAACCATCCCTAAGGAAAAACTTTACCTTTGAGAAAGTATATGACTGAATGCCCTCCTCTTTATAGATAAAAGCTTGGCAGAAACTTTGGTGATTTCAGACTGAACAAAAGGCCAACTAAATTCTTTTTCTCCAGATATATTTCTTAACTACCTTTCACTCACAGAGTGCATTACAATTGTCAAGTGGCTCCAGTCACGCTGTTATGAACTCAAACTTTCATTACATCAAAATGTAAAAAGGTCACAAAAGTCATCCACTCCTCATGTGTAATCCTAGGAGGAGACCCAGCTCTTCACATTTGTCAAYAATGAGTAGTTTCAGTCTGCATACTTTCTCTCAAATTGGAATTTTGTTTTCCATCTGTAGGGAAATGCAATAATCTGTCTACTGGATAGAGTGAATGATGTTTGAAAACCCTCTAGAAAGCATTACAGCAAGACACCATCTCCTGCAAATCTCCATCTGATGATATTATATTTTATCACACATTTCAGGGCTTAAACATAGGTAACGGAAGGGGAGATCATTGGTTTAGCCTTGTACATAGCATACAGCTTTTGAACTACTGTAGGTGAAGATTATAAAACAGCATTTCTTGTTCATTTATACAAGGCAATATTGTTTGTCCATTAATAACCAGCATCCATAGAAATCTGCATCATACATGGAAAACTGCAGTTCAACTACATTCATCGTATTATTGTTTTCAATCCATATTGGAATTGTCCTCTCTCTTGTAAAGGTTTCATTAAGATCAGGAAATCCTGTTTTCATAGGAATTCTAGCTCAATAAATGAGAGGTTAATATTTACATGCTTTTTTTACTTTCAACACATTTTATAACATTTTAACTACATTTGTCCTTAAAGCAATATTAAAATGAGTCTTACACAGCCTCTTTAAAGTGCACGGCTGCCTTATTTGTATGAAATACAGTTAACATTGGCACTTTTTTTCGGGATATATTGAGTGATAATAATATGGACCACTTATATTAAAACTAAGAAGTTGTATTCTTTCTCAAATTCCTCAAAATCTTCATGTATCTGTCCAAGTAAAGCACATTTTCTCTCTTCCCTCAGATACTGTATACAGTCATAAAAAAATATTTGAATACTTGCTGCACACATGATCTTATTTTAAAATAAAGAAGGTTGATTAAAGGAGATTGATGTGGGATTTGGGGGTTTTTTGTCTGGTTGGTTTACATGTCTCAGTTAAGATGTCTGTGGAAAGTAGCATTCTAGAAAATGCTAGAAAGCTAGAAAACTTCTAGCAAAGTAGAATTTTGTCTCACACAGAATTTATACAAATATATTTTAGACCTTTCATAAGATAAACTTAGTACTTAAATGAAAAGCAACTTTAAAAAGCAAGGTCATACACTGGGTTCCTATATATATTTCAGGGAACTTCCTGCACCAAATAATAGAAATTAATCTCGTTCTATCTCTTGCTAGGCAGTTTGGGCATTTGTCCTTTTTTTTATTCATCCAAAAAGTTCCTATTTTTTTACGGAAAATTCGTTCTCTATGACATTCAAAGATTAAGTAAATAAAAGTGACATGCTAATTTTTATATTGATTCATGGCATACTGAAATATTCTTCATTAATGAATTGAAGTAAAACCTGGTTTGTGAACTCCACCATACCTTAAATTGGTTTTGTCTTTCCTTAAGGACTTTTAGTTCAGAAGCTTAATGAGCTCATTCTCTCCTTTCACCTGACTCCTTAGATGTCACACATTTTTCATAATGAGCTGTAGCTAATCCAGAAGGGAGACCATGACAGAGTGTTGGAAATGAAGTCTGGCTTTCTAAAATATCATCACAAACATGCAAAACTTCATAAATAGTAAGTTTCCTCTACTGCTCCATACACACAAATCTGTCCTGCTTGAAACCAACAAGTTTTCCCACTGCCTTCAGTAAAACCATTCTTCGGAAAAATCTACAACCTTTGAGTAATTTTTGTCAAAAGAGGTTCTAATGACAACACCAAGCTGTGTGAACTGCAGGGGAAAAGTTGCATGTTGGCACCTTCATCCCCAAGTTTTAATGAGAAAATAGCAGCCTCCTGGGCTTACAGGCAACCTTCAGAAATGTTAAATTCAAGTATGTTTAATTGGGGAAGGGAAAAAACCCAACAAAATCTATATATTGAAGAGCACATAGCTGAGTCATTTAAAATCAAAATTATATGGATTACGTGAATTTAAATCTTCAAGAGAGATGACATTTAAGAGTGTGAATGTGTCACTAATATTTGATCTTTTAATGCAGCTTTCTGAGAGCTGGTAAAATATGATGGAGATTTTACAGGTACCCTGTATATTACTATGCTATTCCTAAGAAAAAAATTTTAACAAGAAAGATTATATTTCTTTAATTTTATTTGAAACATAGAATAGAATCATTAAGGTTGCAAATGATCTCCAAGATGATCAAATCCAACCTTTGACCAAATACTGTCGTGGCTACTAAATCATATCGCAAAGTGCCACATCTACTTAATTTTTTAAACACTTCTAGAGATGGAAATGATACTTTGCATAATATGCATAGATATAATTTCCTGAATGAACAATTGATTTAAGGTTCTATATCCTGCTGCAAAATATCATGACTGTTCTGCCGCCATGGTAAGAGTATCAATGAGGAAGTTTTCAAATATGAATTACATAAACCAGTTTATTTTCCAGCCCTTTTATAATATTTAGATAATTGAGATATTTCTTGCTATGAAATAGAGTTTGACTTTATCTCTGAGGGCACACTGTAAACCCTGTTTGTTTAGCAGCTAAATGGCTAGTAGTGAGATATCACAGACCAATAGTTATTCTGAGAATACATTTCTTCCTGTAAGTCTTTCAAACCACATCTGTTGCTGGAAAGAGGAATATGGTTTCATGCTTTGGTTGCATGGCTCAGAACAAATCTATTTAATTGCATACAAGATGGAAGCTGTTCTGCACTGGAAACTAAAGTAATGCTCTATAATTTATCTGTATAGGAGGCTTTTCCATACAGTAGTGACATAATTAAGCAGCTAAAGTTATTAAGTTACTTTGTCATGTGGAAACTTTTATACCACAGTGAGTACAGTCCCCCCCCTTTTTTTATTTTTGTGATTTATTTTGCAGTGTTTTATAAGCAACAAGAACTAAGCTTACAAGGATCTTTTTTACTTTGATGATGTAACTGTTACCTATGCCACTATTTTTCTGCTGGTTCCCAGTGGGGTGTCTATGGGAAAACAGCTCTTTGCAAACACTCCSTAGGCCTTTCACGCTCTCAAATAATGCCTTGTTCCTCTTTGGGAGAGAAAACCCAGCCARCACCATGACAAGAAGCTTTCCAACAGTCTAAGAGTACAAATGACTAGTAGAAATAACTGACCTTAAATGGTGAGGTATATTTTCTGGCACTGCCTGGAGTGTCTTTTGCAATTGCTTAAAGACCAGAGGCTAGTCTCAAATATGGCCAAAGATTTGGCCCCTTGGGTACCCTCACCCATCTGCTTGTCTCCAAGTGGATCCTGGCTTACAGTTCGGCAGCAGCCATCTATCATGTGCTGCATCTGTCATGTCACAAAGAAAAGACAACAATGAGACCCGGGGACAGCACAGTGTGAGAAGCCAGTGGAAAGGTTAACAGCAATCCCCTAGAGAAGGGGGAAATTTGTTATCATTTCCAGGTGAAGGAAACATTTTTTTGGTTTTTTTCCTTTTAATGTCTTTTGCAGAATGTTAGTGAAAATGGCACTCCTTTTTGTCAATATCCAGAATTTCATATCTGCATACAAAGTTTGAAAAGTGTTTTATCACTGAAATGGTTAAAATGAATATGTCCCTATTTCTTAAAGCTAGACATAACTGTTAATGAAAATTACAAGACACTTTAGTGTGATAAATAATACATGACAAGGTGTGTGTTGCTGCGAGATAATGCACATCTCGGAGGCACAGTGACATATGCCTTGGAGTGTCTTAGTGCAATTATAAAATGGCTCAGAGTTAGATTTTTAAAAAGGAGGTTCACATGTTCATAGCTGTCCRGAAGAGAAACATGGCTAATTTGTTACTATAACAATTATTGACACATTTAGGAGGGGAAATAATAATGTTGGTTTAATATTCTTATAATTTTTGTAGTTTTCTGACACAAGCATTACATTTACTGTTCTGTGGGACTGGACTCCTGCCAAGGTGTCTACTATGACAGTCTTAAACAGCACTATTGCTGGTTTCAGCAATCTGTAGTGAAATGTTTCCTACCAGCAAAAATATTGAACTAACTGATTGCGAATTTCTTCCAGTTGGGCAGTCACAGTTTGATTATCACGTATTCATCACCTTTGACTGACCCCATATTTGACTTATGCTTTCGCAAAGAGCCATGACAGGACCCCCAAACTTGTGGGTGTTACTGTAGATGAAATTACAGTAGAAATTTTATTCCTTGAAGCCACTAATCTCCACTTAGTATAGGTAGTGGCAACTGGCTAGTTTTGCCTCCTTGAAAAATATGTAAGCAAAACCAGGTGAAACAACATGGCAGAAAATTAATCCTCCCTCCCCTCCCTCTCTTCTCCTTGCACCCCAGGGACTGCTGGGGAAATAAGGAGCCAGTGCTCAAAATCTGTTCCCACTGTGCTCTGGGAGTATTGCTGCAGTAACACCTCCAGTTCTCAAAAGAGCCCTCCACATAGAGACACAATGCTTATGTACTAGAATGCTAGATACAAAATGTTGCACATATTAACAAGACTTTTTAATTATAATATGCAGCATGATTGCCTGTCCATGTTATAAGATGTCCTGTTACGCATTTCTTTGCAGCATTAGAAAAAATAAAAATATAATAGCACTATAGATGTTTCTCACTTCTTAAAAAAGAACAAAACAAACACTAGAACTCAAACTGGGAGACAAACTACACCAAGAAAATTGAGTATTTATCCTTCTTTACATTTATTTTGAGATGCTAACATTTGCAATCAGTTCACTGAAGTTAGCATTTAGTTTCCAGGTTTTTTAATAAAAGGAAGGGGAGCAAGAGATGAATACATCTTTGTGATATATTTACTGACTGTCTTAGCCATTTCTAGGTTAACATTTTTAGAAGGAGCAGTTTTTAAATCTCTTTTTTTCTGCCAATGTTGACTTCAGGTAAACACATAAACTCCCACTACCAATGATTGCAGCATGTAAGGGTCTATAAAAACGCAAAAGGTCACTGTACATAGCAATCACTTGGGACTGTGAGAGAATGCATTGACATTTATAATACACCCAAAACAGAAACAGTTCCTATGGAGACTATGCATGTGTTTTAATAATGCATAGTTATTTATAAAATTGTAATATGAACATTTATATGAAATAAATATACTTATGGCTTGCATAAGAAAATCCAAGCCTGTTTTATATGTAACTATTATGCTGTGTTCATCTCTTTCCATGTCCACTGTGATGTACCTGGTTTGATTTTATTGGAAATATTTTTTTAAAGATCATCTTTCATCTGTTGTTGGAATACTCACATAATTAGACACCACATTCTCATATCTACATTCCTTCTAGACTTGTGGTTTCACATGCTTCCTTGCATATTGCCACCCCTAATTCCCAGCCTGGTTTATTACTACTGTGTAGAGCACAGAATGAACCAGACTCTGCCATTTCTCATATGCAATTTTTACTCACTGGACGGTTATGCCAATCATGTGTATCAGATTGTTCCTGAGCAATTTCTCTCTTTTCTTATTCTTTAAGGGAATATTCTTGCCTCTGAAATAAACTTTGTTGGTATGTTAGAGTACTCCTAGAAAATTACCTCCACCCTTTGTACAGTCAGGTCAGCACAGCTAATGAATCCTGATTGTCTGGAGAAGTTATGAGTGGTGAAGAACTTTGYGCAATGCTTATTTGTGCACGCCTATCTCAGTACAGTTAGCAGAAATACAGCGTTAGATCAGACCTGTTTCTGCTGAGGACAGTTAAGAATCTTTTCATTCCAGGTTTACTCTAGATCTGGTCAAGATCCTTATTATTCATGGGTAAAAGGAGTGTAACAACTCACATAAGCCCTCACTGACTAGTGTAAAGTGAGTTAGTGCTGTCACACCTGGTCGTGGCSATAGCATTCATGGTCAGAAGTATTGCTGCAACCAATCTGTTGCTACCAAACTGTCAGTGGTCATAATGAAGCAGACTATGAGACTCTAATGAGAAATTAGGATAAATATAGTAATAAGTTATTACAATGATAAATTCAGAAGAGAGATGTAACAACAAGAAAAAGAAACTCTTATATTGGGACAAGATGTTCAAGGCGTCAGATAGGTGTGAAACATTGAYTAGCCTTGGACCTTTTCCTTTTGGGAAAACAATGGGCAAGAACTATTGTCACCAAGACACTAATCATAAGTCACCTGGTGATGTAATATAGAAAAAGTTCTAAGTGGCTACCCAGGTGATTTCCTTCCTTTCAATGACTATAGAACTCATGAAATTGGAAACCATTATTTACCTCTACTTTCACTGCTTCAGTATTTCGGAGAAAACAAGAGCATATAGCATGTGGTGTGCTACTGTACATCAACAGCTGGGAAGAAGGCATTTAAAATTCCATTTCCGCAAACACAAACGTCTCTTTAATTATAATATAGTGATTATTCTCAACATAGAGTTTGAATTCCCTAAACCCAGTCTCCTGGTGTCATGTGAAAAGGGAAGATTTACTTCAACCCTTAGTGTTTCACTAGTCTGTCAGCGCCCCAGGAAAGCTGACACCCTTGTGCCCAACCAGTCTGTCAGTGTCCTGTTGTGGGGACCCTCCACTAAGCAGTTCGCTAGATTGGAGGGTGGTTTGACTGACTCATTCAGGGTCACGCACCAAACAGAGAGAGCCYTTCCTGGATCTCCACACCTTTACCTGCTGCCAGCAACTGCAAGCCTCCTTGCAGGGGTCACATTAACAGTTTACAGAATAACACTCCTTATAAATAAAATTGTGATATGTTAAGGTTCAGGGATTTCTGGTGATGGTACCACTGAGTTCCCTTCTTTGCAAGGGTTTCAGTGGAGCCTGGCTGAGGTATCCCCACTGCACTCCACCCTCCGTTTAGTCCCACTTGGATTGTATTGTCTGTGGGAGGTTGGATATGGTGACTGTGTTCCATCCAGGGAGTAGCAATAGTATTTTCCTGATAATTTCCATACYGTTAGCATCCCACAATTATGATTACGATTATTATCATTATTATTTTACAAGTAAGAAAGGAACTGCCGTTGAGCAAAGTAGTGGAATGTCCAGGAACAGGTTTCTCAGGTAAGAAATGAAGAGGGCAGAAATGTCCATGTTGTCTTATGTAAGTCTGTTGAGCTACCAAGCTAGTATCCTAATATTCTAGATTTGGTCAAGACTGAGACAAAGAGGTTCTTTTCATGGTCAAATGCTCGGGCTATTTAATACTCCATGTCATGAGATATGCAAGGCGAGTTGATCTCTTACCATAGAAGAATGCAATAAGAGCAATCTGTAAACTTGTACAAGTTAGATGTCTAACCTTACAGGATCATGTCTTCATCATATAAAAAATGTACCTCATAGTCTTGATTTGCTTTCAGAAAAAAAAACCAAAACCCTGAGCTTTAAGGTAAGTACTTCACTGAAATGTAATAGAATTTTTTTTATTCTGAAAATATGTCAATTCTAATTTCCTGGGATTTCAAGATCTATGAAATTTAAGCCAATTTTATTGTATAAAGAAGAAACTCCAGACTAACCTRTATTTAAAGTTGTGATACATCTGTCTGTCCAGGCTGTACCTGTCTGAATATCCCCTGTACACAGTCACCAGTTTCCTGGGTGGTATAGGAACTCCACAGGTAGTATCTGCACAGTTAAGACAGTGGGCTGGCTGAACACAAAGAGCTAGTTGGATTCCTATCCTTCTTCACTAGCAGTTTACGGATTATTATTAGAGGAGCCCTAGAGGTTTGTTTAGGATAGACCTAGAGAATTCCCAAGGAGGCTCCTACTGTGCATAGGCCAACCAAATGATGCTATTTGCAAGCTTGAATACACTGTTGATTAACATCTGGGGTGGATAACCAGGACAACCTAGGAACYTTCTTGCAGTTCCATCTTTTCTATGCAGGAGATGCTTTGAATATAGTTTAAAATAATGTGTAACAAATGCTCAGCATGTGCAGGAGTTGCCACATAGGACAAGGGGTCTGCACAGTTATAGAAAATCACCAGAAAATCAGTTCAAGAAGTCACACCTGATCCAAGATGTTATGTCACACCTGATCCAAGATGTTATGCCAAGGACACTTGAAATGGGGACCCCCATCATTATGCACATTATGACTGTTTATGATGTTTGAGAAGTTTGGTTGCTCACATGAGCATATATATTTTTTTTCATGTTCAGTCTGTGAGTGTCTGCACAACACAGGTAAATTTTGAAACTTGAAAACTACCTTGAATGTTATTATTTCAGTGCACTCACCACAGATTTTTTTTTTGGAAATATTAATTAAAGTTTATTTTCATATAGATATTGTCATGAATAGTAATAACCACTTTATTTTTGTAATTTACATTCACTTGATAATCTCCCTATTAAACATTAAAAAATGTAAAAATTTTTAACAATGAAAAATGAGATTTCAAGAAATGGATACTGTTTCCATGTCGGTGGCTGTAACAGTTGCTATGATCTTAGAATGTATCTTTTTATTTTATTCATAGAAGAATATCCGTTCAATATTTGAGCTTTCGGAAAGGTTAAGTCAGGTAAAATTAACCTCTCTATATACTCTTATATCCAGTTTAGGAATGGAGTTTGAAAGAGGGAAAAAACAACTGTCCAGGACAATGTGCACCTGATGAATATCACTTAGAGCAATATTTGCTCAGAGGGCACAAGAATCTTTACAAAGCAGAGACAGATATTAGAAGGAGGGTAATATTCAGTAAATTGTTCGCTACAAATTTGAGGTCTCTTTTTTCTAATTCAGATCTCAATAGAATCCTTAACTTATTAGACGATATTTAGCAAAAAATGCACTCATTAAATTATACTATTGTACAATATGTTATTAATCTATATCTGAAKAAAACATTCATTTAATATTTGGTATGATTTATACAAGAATAAAACTCAGTTGTGAAAATTATGACTGGGAAACAATGTAGGCTGTGCAATATTTAGCCTATGTACTCACATATAAATCTGAGCCCTCCAAACRGGAAGTTTTACACACCATCACAAATCATTCTTGATGCAAACAAAAATTCTGAGCTTGCAGAAGCAGTGAGTTTAACAACTTGATCAATGTACCAATACTAAAGTAAACACACACAAATCAGCTTCTAAATCTTAACAGAGAAAAGTTTTATATTAATCGAAATAGTATTTCAGACATAAACTGGCTTTTCGGAATCAATGTACTATATTTTGTGAATTGTTAGTTGAAACAAGCAAACAAAAAGCTTGTTGAAGATATAACCTTGACTACTCTGAAAGCAATGTAGGTAAATCCATGTGTTGTGTACACACCACATGTTAAAAGAATGGCATGTTCAATAGGATAGTAAATCAGGTATAAATCTGTCTAATGTGAAAACATGGTTCTGCCATATTGTACATGYCTAATGGACTTTGTACGAATTAGGACAGAATTTCTGTTAGTTTAGGATGGCTAATCCATTATATGGGATTTCTATAGTATTGAGAGTGCAGTATTAATTATAGCATATGAATTCTATAAAAGAATAAATAATAAATGAATGTATAAATACTTGGGTCATAAAGCCCACAATCTTTCATTGTAAACTGAATGCTGAGTTTGCCCTGTAGGGTTCCTTACAACTTGGTCAAAGTAGGTCAAAATCTTCTTTAGATCAAAATACCCTGCCAAAGYCTAATCACAAACTGTGTTAAGTGCAGAGGAGCTCAAAAACTCAGGAGCTCAGAGTGAGGAGTCCCCTTGGCAACAAGGTTACAAGATAGGAGTGATACTGCAGGTTCTGCTCCCAGCTGTCATCAAGATAATTTTCTCAAATGTTTTCTGTGAGTCTCCTTTACTTGCACCAACATAACTCGAGCTACACAGCTCTGCCAGGTAGCAGAAAGCCTTCAGATCACATAGCTCAGTTTCTCCCTGACCACACAGGTAGCCTATRTTTCTGCTGATGACTTCTATTTTTTTAGCTAGATTACTAGAAAAATAGATCTACATAATCCTGGCATTTGTTTAGAATTAACAGACCACTTTTTTCACCTCAAGAGATCACAACACTCAAAGTCCATGAAGACAGCAATGTGACTGACACTTAAAAAAAGTTGTAAAGCTACTRTGAAAAGGCATTTGATAAAGGGATAGATTTCAAAAGGTATTTTTTTCCACTGTTTAGCATGAAGGTTCCACCAGTAATCTTAATTCAGAAMAGGAACCCTGTTGTATCAAGTTTGCCCAACCAGAAATAAGAGAAATGGAAAGTTAAAGTAATACTTTTTTCTTTCTCTTTTCTTGGTCTTTGACCACTGACCTATGGAYATATATTGCTTTTGTCAGAGTAACAGATAAGCACAGGAAGCATMTGTAAATTAGAAAGCTTGAGATACATAGCTCTGCTGTTTCAGGAGACAATTTGTTAATTTAACTGTCAATTTGTTAATTTAACTCATCACAGAGCTGGCATTGCAATGTAGCTGAAAAATTGATAGCTTTATAAAATTTCATCTTGGGAAGAGCAGTTCAAAATGTGAAAATGTAAGCCATATGATTTTAATTAGTCTCAAGTTTGATCCCTCTGTTTAACAGGATAATCATATTAACAGAATTTATATCTTATTCAATTGATTTTCAGGAAACACTCCATTTCCAAAATATTGTATCTGAAAAATTAATCTAAAAGTACAGCAAATATTGCTTGCAAAAGTTACATCACAGTATAGAGGTAGCCATATGAGTCACATAGCACTCAAATTTTGCATGTTAACCACAATCACACTTGTTTAGAACCTGTGGTCAAAATAGACGYACCTTTCAGATATATAGTTCTAGATGGACTTAACTGTTAGGGCCAATTAAACCCAAAMGTTCTTTAACGCTGGAATCCACATGGAGAAGGCAATGTTACATACYGAAGCTTTTTATGGATGAACCATATGTACAGAGCTTAAAAATTCTTACTACTGCCATTAATGTCTAATTTATGGGCCTAACTTACCTAACTAATATGGAAAATTCTAATAAAAACCATATTTAAATTACTATACAAAAAACTCCTAGTGTCTCTGCCTGTTCTCTGGTGTTTTGCCCATCTTTCCATTATCCCCAATGCGTGGCTGACAGTTTCAGTCTTCCTAAGAAAAGAAGGMAGTATTCAAACAAGTGTCTTTTTTGGGAGTACCATGATGTTCATGACAGTATCATCTTCTTTCTCAGCATTGGATCTGCTTGGGGCTATTTTTATATTTTTTCTTAGCAGTCTTATTCCTTCTCATGGGTTACCAGATAGAGTTTTATAATTGCACCAGTCCTTCAGTTCTAAATATTGTGAAGAGTAATTTTATCATAAACCAAATGCCTATTAAAGGTATTTAGAGAGATTCAGCTAAAACAGGTGAGAAAATAGCCACTTGATAACTTAACAATTGTAAAAACAAGTGAGATCCAGCTCAGGTGAAATAAGTTCAGAAAATCCTTGAGACCTTGCAATGCCAGGTTAGTAGACCCAAGGTTTTCTGCTAGTAAGAGCAAAATCATATTTTCCTGGCTACAGCAGCATGTTTCCTGATGATGGCATAAGCTTAAGAGACTTATATTAAATTAATAATGRTGCCAGATGCTACCAATTTCTGTGTGTCTAAGTGTCCTATCTCCTAAATGGGGATGTCGGTACAGCCTTACCTCAGGTATTAAAGATTAGAATAACATCATCTATGATAAGAGCCCTATGAATGCATTTCATAAATATCTGAGTTAGGAAAGCCAATCAACTAAAAGCAGTGCATGCAAGCAGAGTTAGAGCTCTTTCAAGAGCACGTCTCAGGAAGAATGACAACTCTTTCAGAGTGAACTCATCTTGCTGTGAAGACAAGGGAGGAACATAGAAAGGCAACTAGAGCAACYCTAAGAGTGGAGCAGCAGTCCTATGAAAGGAGAATGAAAAAACAGATCTCTGCAGAGTGGAGAGTGGGGGCACAAAGGGGGCAGAATTTACTCGGATTTACAAAATCAAGGATATAGTATATAATCCTGTGCTGGTTATAGTTGGGATAGAGTTAATTTTCTTCATAGTAGCTGGTATGGGGCTGTGTTTTGGATTTGTGCTGAACACAGGGTTSATAATATAGAGATGTACTTGTTATTGCTGGCTTGCACAGAGCCAAGGCCTTTTCTGCTTTTTGCATGGCCACACCGGGGAGGGTCCCAGGGCTGCATGGAAGGTTGGGAGGAGACGYAGCTGTGACAGGTGACCCCAACTGACCAAAGGGATATTCCAGACCAYATGGAATCATGCTTGTGATATAAAGTGGGAGGAAGAAGGAAGAAGTGAGACACATTTGGAGTGATGGCATTTGTCTTCCCAAGTCACCGTCACGCGTGATGGGGCCCTGCTCTCCTGGAGGTGGCTGAACACCTGCCTGCCCATGGGAAGCAGTGAATTAATTCTTTGTTTTGCTTTGCTTGTGTGCTTGGCTTTTGCTTTCCSTGTTAAACTGTCTTTATCTCAATCCATGAGTTTTCCAGCTTTTACCCTTCCAATTTTCTCCCCAATCTGCCAGTGGGGGAGTGAGCAAGGGGCTGCGTGAGGCTTGGTTGATGGCTGGAGTTAAACCACAATAAATCCAAAAGGAGGATTGTTCCCCATATCCTAAAATACAAGAGCTAAGAGTTACTTTAGAGGCAATTTGGAGATTAGCTTATAATTAATAAAAGAAAGTACTTCTCTACAGAGTAGGTAAGGTATTTCTGGAGCTTTATGCAGAGGCACACATTATCTTCATATTCAAAAAGGGACTAGAGAAATATGTGGGCAAGTCCCTAAACAAATCCAGAAATTACAAAGAGATATGTCCTTTATAATCTATAAGAAAACTTCCATATGCTAAGGGATCACAAAAGAAAATGGCCAGGCTTGCATGTCTTCCCTAAATAGCATTTTCTATTGCAAGTGTCCAAGGCAGAATTCAGACTAGGCAGAGCAGTGATTATGCCTTATATACTTAGGTATTGTATTTGTAGGCAGGTCTGTGTCTTTCCAGATTTTATTCATTTCAGGTATCACATCAAAATCCCTGCTGAAATGMAACCGTCTTCTTCACTCCATCCTCTGGCTATGAAAGCTATGACTCGGCTATCCTCAGGCCAGTTCCTGAGCTCCTCCAGAGCTCTGCCAAGTGAGTCATTCCTGTGTGTATCTCTTCATAAACATTTGTATCAAATCTTGAGCTCTGCATGTGTGACAACAACTGCTGAATGTGATTTGGATGCATACAACCCCAGTGAAGTGAGTACTCAAAGCTTCCTCTTACATTCTAATCTGGAAAGTTAAAAGACAACATGAAAACAACTGCCACAGGTTCCCTTGTGGCTATAAGGTCTATCTTTTGTGTTTTGCCCAGAATGCTCAATCCTTTTCAACGAAAAGGTCTGAAATTTTAAAGCAAATTCAGCTGCATGATTCAATAAGAAATACTTAAATACTATGGCAGTTTAATGTCAGAGAAGTTACTGCAAATTGTCAGAGAAAAGAATTTATGTAAAGCAGAAGCTTTAAATCAAATTATCCAGACAGTTAATCTTACAAAAACTGTATCTTTAAACTCCATGTATACACATCCTCTTAAAAGCCACCACTTAAGATGATTTTCAGCCAACCTTAGCTTCTGAAGGCGCATGAGMCCTGGAGGATTACATGACTCTTTGAAATTTAATTTTCCTGATGTTCCTTGTCCTACTCGTTTGTCATAACACCACTACCTTACAAAGATAAGGAAAGCACTCAAATGCACAACAAACCAATTTAGYGCAACTAATGATCATAATCTATCTCTAACCTTATCTGTGGAAAATCTTTCTCTTCAGAAATCACTGTTATTGCACTACTTCAGGCAAACAGTAGATCAAGATACAGATTGGTTTTAGTCACATTTTTGTTCCACAAAACCTCTTCACAAAGGTCTCTCTGTTGGGTTCATCAATTCGATTGTCAAATCCTTCCATTATGGACTAATACGAAAGAAAATGGGACTAAGTAAAAATGCACAATTCAGGAGTTCTCAGGAAAATAGATACCAGTATTGTATATACTACAGAGAGGAACCRCTTAGCAGCCAAGCTGCATTTAAAGTATATGCTAATCAGATTTAAACTACGTAATTATAGATTGATTCTCTGTTGGATTTTGGTGGTCTGTTGAATTCTTTGAAGGTTTGTGTTTCGTGAGCTTTTAAACTTTATTAGGCACCTTCTGTGTGTAAAGAACTCAAATCTGGTCCATATCTGTTGTGTAACATGCTGTAGCTYTTTATGATTTTTCACAACATCACACATACATTTTTCCCTGCATAGATAAGGTCATAGCAAAGCATGTCATTCTATACTATGATAGGATCTCAAAACTAACAGTATCTGAAGAGAAGCTGTCTCTTAGTTCTGGCTTGCATAATATTTTGTATTTTGTTATCCTGTCCATAGGGATCTTTAGTGAAAAACCATATCAGCTGAGCATCCACCGGCATTTCTGTGCTTTTGAAAATCGTGCACTTATGATTATGGTCCTGTTTATGCAAATATTTTTCAGTCACATTTTAGAAGGCTTGTGAAGTAGCATCAGAGCTTGTTCTCAAAATTTGTTTCTTGTTTTATGCTCTAAATAACCTCCCCTGTCTGTTTCATGATATAGAATTGCCACTTCAGAAATGTCTGGTCTTTACCTTCCATCAAGCCCTTTCCATCACTGAGCATTATTGTGAGCTAGGAAAAATTAGTTATCAGATTCCTTTTTTTTCAAAAGCACTTGCACATTTATGAGACTGGACCATTTTAGAAGACAGGAAATTATAATTTTATTTACCTTGTCTGACATCCCATCTCCTAAATGAATTTCATTTTCAGAAGAAACAAAGTGGCCTCTTGGCCATCAAGAAACCCAAGACAATTCTGGTAAGGCAAATCAAACCAATTAAATTTGTCTTGTTTTATGCTAACTTAAAACATAGCTGGTAAGTTTTGGGTTGGATTAAAGCTTTAGCAGAAGCATTCATTACTACTTACACGTTCACATACTGCTTTTCATTTACATAACAGAAGTTTGTGTACTTCACTGCATTAAGTAGAGTAAAAAATGTAAGGGGGTTAAAGTATTTGCTGATTAAAAAAATGTTCYGTAAATATAGAAGGCTACAAGTAAAAAACCCCAGCAACTGAACTTGCTTGGCAGTTAAATTATTACCTTGCAACACATGTGAAGGTTTTTAAGGTTTCTGATCATCCTCTCCTCAGATGTGATAGTATAATATCAAGGAAGATTGGCCCTTCCTTTCTAAGACTTTTTTCTCGTTTCAGCCTACAGTTTTAAATATCTGTATGCTTCCTGGGTTTCTTACTCTCACCTTTCCTTCTGAAATAGCTATGAGGTATAACTGTAGGGATGTTAGGAATACCAAATTCACATCCTTTCCAGGGTTAAGAACATTTTTTTTATACAAAATAATGGCCCAATGAGGCTACTCATATATATACCAGAAGACAGTAAAACTCCATTCCCCAAACATTTGCACACACCAATACTTTCAGTGAATTATTTATCTCAAACCTGAGGTGGATTTTTATCATTATTTGATATACCCAGTGGTAGCTGAGAAAATATGGGAACAGTGTCTGAAACCGGAAGAAGGCATTTAGCTGATATACATTCCCAGCCCTTTTCTTATATTCATAAATTTACAGTCACACACAGATATATTCAGTGAAACACATTCAGTTCCTGCAGCCTGAATGGTGACTGGAAAATACAACAATGGTCTTCAGTCTGAAAGTAGAGCTTCACTGCCTTTTGTGACGTAGTGAATGCTTAGTATAGTGCAAATATCAGAGTGATTTAAACTTCAATTTTCTTTCCACCCCGCAGTTCAGAAAAGTCTTSCTCCCTTCCTCCAATTTTGTTCCAAGACAATATAAGTGGTACAATACTTTTGTGGAAATGAGAAGCTAGTCGCTGACACTTTGAATACAGAAATTAATTAGCATTTCCATAGCAGTGTAAATAGCAGTCCCTGGAGGCATGCAGTGGAGATAATGAACATCAAGATTAACAATACACATTACAGACATGAGAGTATTATTACACCTTAATGACATGCAAACGAACAGTCTTCAAGTAGTCAAAAGATGCTGTGTAATAACAGATTTCTCCAGGCTATAAACTGGATAAGGCAAGTACAGCACTTGTTCACACAGACACAGCACAGTTTTACCTAGCAGGCTATCTTGAAGTGRAAATTTTCAAAAGACCTGACTGGAAAGATATCATCCATAACCATAAATATTTCTCTATCATATCTAGGCTTTCACCAGTCATTGCTTTTTTACCACCATGTGACACATTAATTGAAAATAGTAATAGTCAGTCTGCTCAAATATGCGAATTGATGTTGTGGGATATCCAAATTAATAGCACAAATTCCAGAAAATATATCCATCTTTCCTCATTACTATAATCTCACTGGGCACTGGCTATGTTTCAGAGCCAGTCAAAACACTTCATCCAAATAGGATTTTTTAAATTAACCTACTTTACTTTATTCACGGCCTGATTAAACAGATAATTAAAAGTTACAGATGCATAACTGTACAAAATTACTGTAGCTTGAGTGCATTTCTGAGAAAGATTATTAGTCTTAGAGCTGTTGGCAAGGACCCACGTGGTTATGATGATGAAGATCCACCAAGGTTCAATATTTTGCTATCTTCAACAGATTTTATTCTGAATTTCTTTTCATTAATTTAAGCAACAGTAGGAAACCCGCAGCACTTGTCAAAGCAGTATGAGGTTAGTAGGCTTTGAGTTTGAGTCATTCCTCACCATGCTGCACCAATGAAAAAGTGTGTATATCTATTCACAATATAGTCTCTGCAGCTGAATAATTTTATTTAACTCTACAGGAAACTGACTTGTCTTCAAAAATTTCCTACATTCTGCAGATACTTGTTAAGAAATAATGACAGAAATTGGCCTTTATTACTGTAGTTCAAAGACGAGACTCAGAGATAAAGTAGGTGACTCCAAATTTTCAGCTTCTGTGATGTTAGCCTACAGAAAAAGCCTGTAATTGGGATCCACAGGATTCTGCTTTCTGCAAAACAGGAGCAGTGAAACTTCGGCACAGACACAGATTTGGACTGACACAAAAAGTAATGTGCTTACAACGCTTTTTAAAATTCACTTGGTACCAGTTGCAAAGCAAGGATTTCTTCCTGACTACTGTTTCTGAAACTACTGACTGACTTCGGTATTTATTCTTTTGATTTTTGAAATCCTCAAACCGAGTGTTTGATTGCCTTGTTTAGCTGAGAAACTGATTCTTTTTCTGTCTGTTTTTCAAAAACTTGTCAAGAATGGGAAATACAGAAATTTAAAGCATGAAATGATTGAACGAACCATCCAAAAGTTTGAAATATGGGTCTAGACAACACTTTTAAGTGGTAGGCAGAAAAACTGACTCAGAGTTATTTCCTTATTGCTTGGACTGTTTTACATGCTTGTGAACTAAATCACAATTTTAGGTTTAAAAGTGTATAAAATAAGTCAAGAAAGAGCTAATTAAAAGAGCACATCTGTCAAAATATCAATTTGCCTTGCAGTTTGCTAAAATATGATTCAGAAAACAACAAATCTCTTTTGGAATTTCACRGTATGGAGTCTTTCACATTTCACATGCAAACTTTGTTCTACAGGAGGACGAAACAAACTCTTGATAAAATGAGTTAATCTGTAGTTATGGCCTTATGTGGCCCAATAGRAAGTGCTAACACTACCAAAGTGTGGTGATGGCCTCTCCTCTTTTAGTTCAAGTCCCATGATCACCTGTGTGGTATGGCCCTGACTGAGCTGGGGACTCAGCAGGTAACAAATGGCAGCCTTTGAAGGGAGCTGGGGTTGGGGTAGGCGACTGTGTGAGACTTTGGCTTTAGCTCAAAGTCCCTGAGAGGGGAGCTAGGGCTGTGAGAAAAACAGGAAAAAAAAAATACAAACCAAACAAANAAAAAAAAAAAAAAAAAAAAAAGCAAAGCTCCCACGCGTATAAAAATAGCACAAAGCAGACCCAAAAGAGGGAGAAAGAAAACCTCATGTTGAACGTCATATATATATTTCAGGAGATACTAAGGATGCTGATAATTTGGCACAATATTTCCTCTCTTGAAAGAGAGAGAAAATGTCAGTCAAAACATGTGGAACGGTGAACATACACCAGAGAAAAAGACAGGCTGGGAAATTTTTGTATAACCATTTAAACCRTGTGAATACTGAGTCTTTCCTGTGGTCGTTAAACAATTTAGGTGAGTGATGAAGTCTTGGTTCCATATATATATGGTATGCCCCTAGCAAACTTTTGAGTAACAAACATTGATATTGAGATGTCATTGGACATAACAAAAGTATATTAAAGATTAACTACTGTTTTCCATTGTCAAAATGGCACAGGATTCAGACATACAGATTCCCTGTGATAAACCTAGACATAAAGGCCAAAGCTACCTATAATTCTGAATGCTATACTTAGTCTATGTTCATTTTGTTCTCTTTTTAATAGATGAATTCTCAAACTATGGAAACTGATCTTTTCAAGGCACTAAATGTTTGGCAAAACCACCTCTGAAATTAGAGAGCTTATGGAAGTTTTTAGTGGACAGCAAATTTTCTTTACAAGTTAATGACCTACCTTTTTCCATATTATTGCATTTTAAGAACCACTTCGTGTGTCTTGTCTGCTGAGTCCTCTTCAGCATGTAAACCAGGTCATTTAATTTTTTTTGCAACACAGGGCAGAAAGCTTTTGATTTTCTGTGTGGGAGCAATATGGTACATAACATTAATCAAAAATATGCTGATTTACTTCTTTTTTACCTCACTTCGGGATCTTCACTTATAAGTCCTAAAGAATAGAAGATTACTTAATTTCTTTGACTGTGGTCATAGACAAAAAAGAAAGAAACTGTAGTCAAAAATCTATTTACAAACTAGTGAACTGTAAGGCAACAAAAAAGCCAATTCCTTTTCTTGTCTGTCCTCCCTCTTTCTCACACATCTAGCACTTGTTCACACATCTACTCTGATTCTATCAGATTTCAAATACAGCAATCATTATGTGAGGGAACCTGCTTAACACCTAAGAACTGTAACTGTATTTGAAAAGAGATTGCAAAAAGCCGAAGTGTCAGCAATTACTTTTTGTAAAGCCCAAAGGAGTACTGATCTTTATTAATGTTGCACTTTTAACTATTCTTTCGTGYTTTACCAAGGAATTTTGCAAGTCCACAAAACATTGTTCCTTAACACAGAATGAAGAGGTCAGCTTAACTTCACTAGCTGAACCTCAAAAAGAGCTATGCACTGCACCTGTGGCATTTTCATTCACTCACATGAAGAATGCTGCCTTATAAATAGTGTACTTTAAATTACATTTTACCTGCTGTGAAGACCTGTGTACTTCTGCAGTGAAATACGTTTTCATTTGGAAGTTGTCAGTTCCTCAAAGGTGAAATTGCTAGGCATTGTTCCAAAAGAAATCAATACATAATATTTTGTTAGAAGGTGTTAGGAGGGAAATACAAGTAGGATTGGCAAGCATGTCTTTATGAAGATGTCAGAGATAAGGCAGTTCCAAGTTGTTTTATTTGTGCTATTATTTATTACCTCATTTAATATTAAAAAAAAGTCAAAATGCTTCCATAAAAGTAGAACACTTATCTGTGCTAATGTCCTAATGCTTCAAAGGTAAGACATAAAATAAATGATTTCTTAATTGCCTCTTTAAAATTCCACTGCATACATTTGGAAGCTGAAGTGTGAATGTTAATAATTTCAAGTGATGAATTTTACTGTATTTCTGTAGGTGCAAATACAATTTCTCCAGGAAACCTGCATCAAGGAGATTGGACCCTAGATCTAATGTTACCAATGTTAACCTTAATTCTGTCATTTCAGTCAAGTGATCAGGGCAGTGATTTCCTCCTTTGCTTTATATTGTTGTATTGATTCATAAAACCTGGTCACAAAGCACTGAAGGAAGAGTGTCACAAAGGCAACAGCTTCATTGTGACAAATATATCTATTTTAACATCTTTTCTTGTTCCCCTCTATAGCCCACAATACTGAATATAAAACTTGTCCTAGACACATACACAAAAAAGGGATGTGGAAAAAAAGGCATACATATTGTAATAAATCAAGACTGGTCATGTTTAGAGTAATATCCTGTCTCAAGGGGATTAGCAAGTTATTCGTGCTTTGCACTTGTGGTGCATCACACCATCTGCTTTTCAAGTCTTTCCTATTAACTATGGGCACCAGTGGTTTAAACTTCAGCATCTTTTAAATGTTTCAGTGACCTGCAAAAAAAAAAAAAAATAAAGCCACAGAACTGGGATTAAAGTATCACACCAATTTCCAGTCCTGTATTTTGTATTTAATAGATCTATCATCAATTAAATAAGGGCATATGTTAGATGAGTTCTATGACCAAATACATTTCTCTGATCTGAATCCATCCATCTACATTGCTAAAAGGCCATGAAATAGCTTCTTTGATATTTTATTATCACTGAGGTGTAAAATTTAGCAGCAGAGCCAACAGTAGCTGAAATCTCTCTTTTCAGGAAAAAGGACAATATGCAAGATTTAAAGTCCAAGTGACAAGATATTAAAAAGTAGAAAATGGATGCTCAGAAAGAAATTCTGTCAGGAAAGCCATTAGTGAAACATGCCAAAATCAAAAGTCTTCCCTTTCAACAAAATATGCTTTTGACAGTCTTCAAATTCCAAGCACTCATTTCTTCTCCTGAAAGAGACTATGCTTAATGCAAATGTGTTCTGTGCTCTCTACTTTAACTGAGCAAAACAGTCAAGAAGAGCATTGCAATTCAGATTCACTCAGCACATCACCCATCACTTGCACACAGTAAGTGCTGAGGATGTCAGGATTGTCACAAGCAAATCTTTTTGTTGTTCATGGAAAACAAGTATTTAGAGAAGCAATAAAACTAACTTCAAGAATCAGGATATCATAAATGCGCAATAACTTGTGATACTTGACTGGGTTGTTTTGACGCTTGCAGACAAGAATGTACAGAGAAGAGAAACAGATATCTACAAAGGCATGTAGGTCTAAGGCGTTGTTCCTCCCTGCTGAAAAGTCCAACTAGAAATCTTCAAAACCAGACCACGAGAGGGTGAATGACATTAAAAACGTGAAATAAAGAAATTATCTGGGKTTTTTTTGTAAGGTGGTAGAAACACATCTGTTGCTGGGGATGCAAATACATTTTGCATCCTGACTATCAGCATTCACTGAYTTAAGAGTACCTTCATAAAATATCTGTTTTTCTTTTCCTACAAGAAATCTCTTCTCCAATTCCCAAGTGGCAAATCCCATTCCTCAGGAAAAAAAGTCACTAGCAGTTTAGAAGGCTAATATTAATTTTTCTTACCAATAAATTCCCACAAATATAATTCATTAACTTCCTAGAGTAATCAATAGCATGGTTTTCAGCAGGTCAGTGGATCACTGTTAATTAGTCATGATGACGTGGTTTAGAATGAAGCTAGAAGGCTGAATTCAGACCCAAGACTGCACTGTGAATGTCTTAACTGATATGAATCAAAAGGTGGCATCTAAGTATGGGAGAAAAGGTGACCTCTGTGTGCCACTCCTGTGGCTTCATCTATACATGCAGATCTATAAGGGCTTTTTCACTAATCTACCAATCTGGGAGTTGAAGGATGGCATATTCACTCCAAACTTTGATGCTTTATTTCCCAGATCGAAGAAGCCCTCATAACTTTCACAGTGTAATGTTAGTGTGTGGGATACATGTAGTTGTAAAGTCAGTACAGTTTTGTATCTTTTTTTTTTTCAGAAGTTTAGAAAAGTGCATGCAAATTGCATTTCATCACATCATCGTTTTTATTATGACAAATGTGTGAGTTCTTCCAAATAAGGACTTACTCAGGTGACTGATTTGCAGATCTCCAACAAGGCCTCTTTGATTGCAACATATTTACCGTAACTTTTTTTCCGTGCAAAACACCAGAAAGCATATAGATATGCCATAGACCTATGGTAGGTCTTATCACATTCTCACAGAGAACTGACTTGGGAGCCCTTGGACTTTGGGGCAACATCAGACCACAGTGATTCCATATAGATTACTGAAACTCTTGATAAGTCTTAACCTTGCCCCATTTCTTGTCTTATCAAGCTTTTTTAAAGAGCATGAAGGTTATAAAGATATTTATTGATCTTTATAATGACAGTTAAGTAAAAAAAACCTGTGGCTACATAGTCCTTTAATTCCAGTTTCATTAAACAGAAAATTAAAAATTCATGTAGTCATGATATATTAAAAAAGAAGAAAAAAATAAGAAAAACCAAGAAATCCTGGCTCACAAGTAATTTAACATAAACAAATGAACAAGAGACAGAGAGGAAGAAGAAAAGCAAACAAGCAAGCAAGTAAATACATGAGTATTTTCTTGTTGCTTGACATTCATGCTTTTTGTGCAAATCCAGATTAACTTTCATGTATTAATTAAACCTTTGAGCCATGTAAACAGAAGTAAAGATATTAGTTAAAATGTTTACAGAAATATGGCATATAAAATATATCAAATATTTCTGACATATCTAAATAATACTCTCTGTAAGAAGCTGCCTCTAGCCAAGTTCAGCAAAACAATAAAAGTAGTGCTTAATCCTACTGAAAGAAACTTGCATGCATAAAATTAATAATTTGCATACTCTGCACAGAAGATTTTTTTTCCTCCAACTTGTCTAAAGAAAACTGAGGCTACTACAGGCAAGTAACTTCCACCACCTCCTAATATCAGGTTTCAAAAGACAGTTATATATTTTTAAGTAACATTACCTGTAAAGCAAATCCTAAAAAGACTAAATTCTGGATGTGAGTTAGTATTATTTATCTTATTTTGAATAGAAAATCCTGGGTTTATATTATCTAAAAAAATTTAACCAATGAACTGTGTATAACAAAGACTATTTTCATCTTCTGATCTATTATTGTTTCTAGATATTTTCAGATTTCACAAGATAAATTAGTTTAAATCCCATCAACACTTCAGGTAAATTAAAACCCTTTAGGAAAACATCAGGCACTGCTGATGTGTGTGACTTAGTAGGTGACATTTTTCTTTTTGTCAGTACCAATGAAATTCCAGAGCATGGCATTAAGTGGAAACATGCTGTTGGATGGACTTTGTTATTCTCACAATACGTGTATAACTGAGAATCCTACCACTCACAGTCATTAATGATTCCATAGCTGTGCTTTGGGAAAACTGATGTTCCAGTCATATTTCATTTTCTCTGCTTACTTTCCGGAAACAAACTTTCTTTCTAGTCTCCCAGCAGGTTTCCCACGTGCTATTGGAAGAGCTGTTGTGCTCTCTTGCAGTGGTGGGTGAAGATTTTCAAGGCACCAAGCTTCCAAGATCTCAGAGAATCCAGGGAGTACACCTAGACCACAATCAGCCGGTCTAGGCTTCACCCCAGATAAGATTAGGAAGATGGAAGCCAGGAAAAGACTGTAGAAATGTGTGAACTGTATGCATCTATTCTAGAGAAACTCAAAGTACTCGGGATTTTAAGGAGCCCTTAAGTAATAAATTACTAGGAAGGATGACACAGTTTTATGTGTTAAAATATTTTTACCTCTTCATTGTATATTGCAGACCTGGGACAGAGATGAACAGGTTCTTACCCTACCTCTGCTGCAAAGAGGTTTTGCTTTTACCCTCTGATATTTCAACACGTTTAACAACAAACATTTCTTCCAGGGTGGTTTCATGTAGACAATGTTTATTCCCAACATTGTTACTATTTTGCAAGCGGAAATTTTTTTTCTCTCCAATAGTAATTTCTTTCTCGACTGTTTCACAAAGCATTGCTACCAGTATTGATTATATGTTTATAATTTTGATTTATTTAAATGCATTTGTTTATAATTAAAAAAAAAAGTCAGTAGGTTACGGTCTTTAACACACGAACTCATCAGCAAGACTGTGGTTTCTGAACATATGGCTCCATTCAGTTTGTACCACTGTCTCATTTGACAATGTCCCAAAAATCTTGCAAGTTTCTAAATTTTGCATTAAATTAAAAAAAAAAAAAACAAACCCAAACATAGTCTGATTGGCACATCTTATCCTGTTACTTCATAAGGATGCAGTGATACAGAGAGGACCAAGACTTTGCAGAACCTGAATAAATAATATGATTCCTTCCACCCATCCGTAAGTCAAACATATTACTGCAGGAAATAGAGCAGGGACTTTCAGGCTTTAAAAGACTTCTCAATTCTGAGTTTACCAGTAAGACTTGGTATCATTCAGACTTGAGATTTTTGTTTTCTCACTCACAGAACATCAGGCCTTGCACTTTAATTTCAATGGACATTTAAGTTGTCTTAGGGGGGGTTTCTTTTTATTTATTTATTTTTTAATAAAGTGAGTCTCTGGATGTTTTATTCTTTGAAGTTAAGAACTAGGCTTCTTAGGTATTGAAAAGTTATGCAAGTCACTACAAATTTAACTTTATTCTAAAATTGACATATTCTAGCTGTCAAACACAGTAAAAATATCTTAATAACTTTATAAAGAAAAAAAAAGACCAACAGTGCAATATGTGTCTGTCTTTGGAATGCAGATAATGCTGATGTCAGAGCCAAAGCTAAGCCAAAATTACCACCACACATCTGAACTTTTATGCATGCCAAGCAATGTCTACTCTTATTCACAAATCTTCATCTATTGCTCTAGGTTTTTTCAAACTGAAATATCTACTGCAAGAGTCTCACTAATTTTATTTGGATGAAACCAAGATTTGCAGATTTTATATAACAAATCTTTACACAAGCTCTTTTTGCTGTTTTGCAAAAAGTTTTGTAATGTGATTATCCTACTTTGATTCAAATTCTCATTTGGCTCCTATTCTTATCACTGCAGAGATCTTTAAGATTGTGTTTGAAGCTTTGACTAAACCTCAAGCTGATATAAAATAGTGTTCCTTTCATATTTTCTGGAATGCTATCTGTTTTGAAAAGTTTCTTCTTCTTGTAAATGTCAGAGTTTTTTAATTTACAACTAATTTATGAGAGAATAAAATTCCTGGTATGATGTTAATAGAAATTTATATGCTTCTATTATGAAAATGGCTTTAAAGTATGTTTTTGAAAAATTTTAAAATATTATTTTTAGTGATGCTCTCAATATTTATAACAACCCTGAAGGATCTTATCCATCATTCCTTATTTGAACAAAAGTGTGCTACAAAGGGCAGCAAATGAACACCGCAGAGTTATGCTGGCGAACAACTGAATGCTACAATCATCTGCTAGGCATTGCTGGTAATTCTTTCCTGAAGAATATGCAAATAATCTTCCAATAGAGGATTCCTGTCCACAGCTCTTTCCATCTAATTATCTGCCCAAGATGCAATGGAAATACTCCCATCAGTCTTTAGGATATATCTGGCTGGAGTTTTTTTCTGCCATGAATTCTTCTTTTGGTTTCAACACAGCCCTACTAACACAGAAGCCTTTTACAATGATCTCCCGACTGTATCTTCTAATTCTACAGAACCACCCACACTCTGAGCAAAGTTTCACTACACCATACCTTCTGTGCTTTTCTCACTTCGCTATTTTTGACTACATATTTTAGCATTTCACAGAGATATAAATCTCCAAACCCGTAGTGCAATCATCACCCTAGCAAACTTTCTGATTTACAGTTTTTACTATTGAAGTGAGTGAAAACTCAATCCGAAAGAGAAGTAGATGTACCTCTGTTTCCTAAAATATGTCCTGAAGTATTCTTTTTCACCTTCTTTAGGATGAAATTAAATATACTTCAGCTGTGCCTACAATGTGAAATAATATCCAGGTATAAATTGCCTCAGACCTACAGAAAGAAAGGAAAGATGCAAGGTACATGATTTAATTAGCTGAAGTTTTATTCAATTCATGTGGAGACTATGCCATAGTAAATTCTGCACTGCCAGTCCCTTTGATGAGAGACCTTGTTAAAAGCCTTTTGAAAATCCAGGTAGGCTTCTTTGTTGTCATCCACAGAAATTTGCTGAGAGCTTGCTGAGAGCTCTCTCATGTTTTTCAGTTTTTCCAGAGAGGCTTTTTTCACTTATTCAAATATCACCATTCACCTCTCATTACGAACCAGGAGTAGCAAGTGATTTTGAATATCTGAGATAATCACTTTCAGAAGGTAATTACAAACTTGTCTGTTTCCTGTGATTTACATGTCTTCTGGCTCTGTCTCCATTGGGGGCTCCATTCCAATATGCCAGAGGGATGTGACTGCAGTGCACAAAGGCACACTTCATAGCCAAGAATGCAGAGAGTGGATCTTCACTGTATTTCACTTTAATTTCTCAAACACGATCCATCTCATATTGACAGTGACTGGAAAGATAATGTGCTTTGCCAATTATTTTTTTCCTTACTTTTTTCTTCTTATTTTAGGAGCCTTGGATTTTATTCCTGAAAAACTCTTTGCAGCGAGAAAATAAACACAATWCCCTGTTTATTTACAGATTAAATAAGTAAGACACATTTTACAGAACAAATATACAAATGGGCCTTTGAGAAAGTCTTTATCAAGACACAGACCTTTCTCAATATTACATGTCACTTTTGTATCTGAATTCAGATTGCATTCTTTTTGCAACAAAAGCAGTATTGATGGAACCTGTAAACAGAAATTTTTGTGCTGCTCCTCTGGACCTACTCTGATAGGTCCATGTCTTTCCTGTGCTGGACACAGTACTTGAGATGGGGTCTCATGAGAGCAGAGCAGAGGGGCAGAATCACTTCCCTTGACCTTCTGGCCATGCTTCTTTTTATGCAACAGAGGATATTGTTGGCTTTCTGTGCTGCAGGCACACATTGTCTGCTCATCCACCAGTATCCCTGAATCCTTTTCTTACTGGTTTGCCCTTGGACATCAAGCCATTGACAAAGAGACTCTTTGGCCATGGCCAAAGGATTTAACCAATACCTTATCCATCTAACAGTCTGTCCATCAAACCTGTCTCTCTCCAGTTTAGAGTTCAGGACATCGTAAGGGACTATATCAAAGGCCTTGCAGAAGTCCGGGTGGATGACATCGATAACTCTTCCCTTGTCTGCTGATGAAGTCACTCCATCCTTCCATACAAGACTGCTGGGGTGATCAGGTATGATTTGCCCTTGGTGAAGCCATGTTGGCTGTCCGTATTCACCTCCCTGCTTTCCATACTTTTTGTCATGTCTTCCAGGGCAATCTGTTCTGTGATATCATTGGGCACTTGGGTGTGGTTGACTGGTTGGTAGTTCCCAGGGTCCTTCTTATTACACTCTTTAAAAATGGGTGCAATATTCCCTTTTATCCAGTCACTGGGAATTTCACCTGACTGCCAGGACTTTTCAAATGTGAGGGAGAGTGAGTTAGCAACTACCTCACTCAATTTCCTCAGGACCCAAAGTTGCATCTCATTGGGTTCCCCAGGCCATCTTAACATGATCTTCTCTTATGATGGGAGTGACTTCATTCTTTCAGTCCTTGCCTTGAGGTGAAACTTAACTATGATGAGTTATCAAGCAAAAGGCAAAGCAAAGGAAAGTAGTCACAAAAATCCAGGCTCAAAGAATTACACACAGAAAAAAGACTTGGAGCATCCTCTCTTTTATTCGTCCCCACTTCAATAATGATAGCAATAACAATATCAATAGCAGTAGCATTTACAGTAAAAAATAAAATAGTTTACTTATTACTTATTTTAACAGAATAAGTTTTGTACAAAAAGAAATAACAGTAAAGCATCACTAAGAGCATTTTGATTTTTACTACATTTATCTTACTGAAAGCACATTTTCTAAAAATGTTTTAGATAATCTTGCTAAGTTTATTTTTTTCTGTGTGAAGAAAGAGAAAATAAAGAGCAACAAAATTTCCAGGCTGACACACTGAGTTTGAGGCAAGGATAGAGTTTGAAAACATATGGATAAACTGTTGTACATTACTAATTTGAGGCAGATCACTAGGTGTTCAATTCAATTCAATACAATATTTTATTAAGTGTTGTAGAATTATCAGCTTTACCTGAGCAGAAACAGCAACTAAATGCAGACTTATAAAACTATAGGTAACTCTTACCTGAACAATGCAAAAGGTTAATGAAACAAAAACCCATGTTATTATCATTGCAAAGTTCTTAGAGCTGATACAGACTGCATATATGAAATGTTCGACAGCAACAGCATATTGACAAAAATACTTGATCAATACTTCAAGGGCAAAATTAAAAGCATCTTTTCATCCACTACAAAGAAAGATCAATGGAAGGTGTTCTTATACATAAATAAAAAATGGAAGTATGCAATACTTACCACTGGCCTTTTCCATTGTTTACTTTCATCCTCTCTATTGCTTCCCTGGGTAGGCCATTTGCAGCTGGTAAACATTTGATGTGGAAATAACACAGAAAGAGAAAAACAAAATAACAACTGCAACTGGGACAGTGTCTACCTCACAAAAACTGGATAAGATATGCAACCTAYCTCTGCAGCCATCTTCTCACACATAACATTTTAAGAAAAACTGAGGAAAAAGTGCACATATTCAGCATGAAAAGTGGCCATTGTTACACATTCCTAAATCTCAAATAACTTAGCACTTTGTTATACTCTGTGCAAAATTTATTTAGCAGGCAGAAACACTTCCCTAAATTTAAAGACAACAGAGATGGAAACTGAGAATGAGATCCTGGCTTTTCTTAACTTAGTGGGAATTTTGCCTTTGACTTCAAAAAAGACAGGATTTCACCCAAGCTGCTTAACAGTCTTTATCAGAGGTTATACAGATGGTCAGTACATGTAAGATTACACTGAAAACTGAACAAAAACCCAACTTAGTCTATAAACTGTTACCTTACAAATTGTGCAGGCATTAAAATCTATCGTGATATACTCCTAAGTATCCATGAGGTATCTGTTTTCAATTAGCATAGAGCCTTCTATTAGCAAGGAAAAATTGAGAGATTTTTGAGCTGTTTGATTAAAGAAATCTGGAAAACAGTTTTTGAAAAACAGAAATCTGACACTTGTCCAGTTCACAGTGAGCAGCCATATGAATTAACAAACGGCACTAATGGAGGAACAAATTCCTAGTCACAGTTATTTTTTGGAAGAAAAGCAGAATAAAAGTGGAGCCATATGGACTTGCTTAATGAGAAATTATGGTGTATAATATGCTTCTCTGATTATCTGTGGCTTATGTGACCATTTTTGTTTTAAATCTAATGAATAAAAAGAAATGTATATGATACTCTCACCAACTGCATTATAGATCACACCAGAAGGAGCACTCCAAACCTTCATAGGGATTGTATCTCTTGTGTAGCAGAGGTTTAGTGATCATCTGGTATTCCATCAAATACAAAAAAAGAATTGCAAGGTACATAAGTACTCTTGTTTTATGCAGGTGACATAGTGGGTGACAGGGAAATTCATCCTTTCATATATTCAGTCTTATATTCTCACAGTTGCTTCTAAGCCGTGGTTTGAAAGAAGCATACTTTAAACAAGACTGGGAATGTTTATGCTCTCCTGCCATCACAGGGTGGCTATGCACAGTATTTATGTTCACAACAAAGACACATCTTCATCAATTCTAATTTTGTGCTTTTGCCTAGGCAGCACTAGGGCAGTCTATAGTGCTGCCTCACTGGCTGTGACCAAACTTGGCTGTAAAATCTCTGGAGGCAGTGACAGATTTTAAGAACAAGTGGCAATCCATATACCAGCATATGATATAAAAGACCACTTACTACTGATCGCTGCTTCAGCAAGGTGTCCATGGCTATTTGTTCAAGTTAACAGGCAAAATTATATCCAACAATATTAGCAACCCATTTGAATTGCTTTAACTAGGCACTTGAATTCCATTAACACAGCTCTGAGTGAGAAGCAAGTGTTTAATGCTTTGATCTTTAGCCTCGTGTGATGCAAATATAGGTGGTACTCTCAACTGGAGATTAGTCTACAGATCAGAGGAAAAGGGAAGTCCTTTTCAAAGGTCGTGGAACTAACTTGGTAAATGCAGAATCAGTTTCCAGCTTTGATTTCCTCTATGACTTTAAGCAAGTCTTTCAGGTGAAGTAGCACAAAAAGGATTTAAACACATAAAAAGAGTAAGGCCACTAATCTCTTTGTAGATTTGAGTAAATCAGTAAAGTAACTGTGTTCTACGTCTCTACCTTAAAGCAGTAGCTGTGTACGATTAAACAGTATATGAGAGAATTACAGGCTTACATACATCGATTGGAAACACAAAAACCTGCAAGAAATAATGAGAGACTGAGCTACTCCCTCCTCTAACTTTGCTTTGCCTGTTTTCATTGTAAAGCACCTGCACACATCTTGTTCACACTGCAGCCTAAGATGGAAATTTTGAGCCAATCGCACCAAATGCAACAGCACAACAGCTATTTCAGCCAATTCCTCCAATAAAAAACATACCTTTTTGAAATCCTGAGATCTCATTTTTATTAAAGCAGATAATTTAAAATTATTTTAACTGTCTTGAGAGATGTTATTTAGTCAACACTCAGCTACTTGAATTGTGATAAAACTGAGTGTTAAAAGAAAGGCAATGCAAGAGTGTAGAGGAGTATGTCTCAGTCTTCTCAGCTCTGCCAGCATTACTGAGAACAATTTTGTTTTGACAACTGACTGGTTGTTTCCAAAAAGACAACAAAGCAAGGTTCTACTAAATAGTGTGAATAAAAGTAGAAAAATCTACATGTGAATCGATAACACATTAAGTGGGAAAAATGGGAAACATAATTGTGTTCCCAAAATGAACCAAACACGCAATTAATATAAGAAACTATACAAAACAAAATGACATAGATGTATAGTTCAATCACTCGACAGAATATCCAATTTCCCACCAAAATGCATACCTGTAAAGTCATATTATGCTGTCTTCTTTCTACAGTTTAGGTTCCTGAAGTGAAAAATAGCTACTGGATTTCCTTCATATTCATAGAGCAAACAAATTAAACGACTGCCATTCAGCTGCTTTCATTTTTATTGATCTCTTCTCAATTTTTTAATGCAACCAACTGTTTACCATGCTGTTATAATGGAATAATACAACCTTGCATTGCATTTTTTTTATTACTACCTTTTTTAAACCTCTGGATCATACAAGCTGAAAAAAAAAGGACAATGAATGAATGAATCAAAATCAGATTAAAACATTCTGATTTTTTAGATATTGAACAGTAAGCAGCAATTCTTAATTTTCAGCTATATTTTATGTGCAAAACACCAGAGTCAAATTCATCCCCAGTACAAACACGTTGGATGGAAGAATGAATTTGCCCTATTGATTTAAACAAAAGGATTTAGTTTCTCATAGAAATGCAAGACATATCTCTCATTGCCCATAATATGCATTCTCACATTCAAACACAAAATAAAGCACATGCAGAATGCAAAAGTATGGCCTCTTCAGTCTGGCCTTTTTAAAAATGTATTTAAAATGAATCATGATGAGGGCCTGCAAAACCTTTAGTAGAACCTATGGCATGAATAAAAAAATACTAAACAAAAATCCATGGCACCTTTTGTAAACAGCCATTGTGCATTACAAATACAAAAACCTAACCGCTTGTTCAGTTCCCATTCATCAAGTGAGTTTTGCTCCTGGCTTAGCTGAGGTGTCATTTCCATCCAAATTAAAGAATTAGAAGTTTACTTTTTCCAGCCCTAGGCTACCCTACATGTGTTCTAATGTCCCCTCTGCTTAATTCTCCTATCAGTCTTAGTCACCACAGGATAAGAAAGCCTGCAAGATGGGAGACAGAAACTTACAGCCAAGAGCAACAAAATTGCATGTTGTATAGATTACAAAACCGTATGGAGGAGGAGTGTAACAAGAGCCTTTAATCYGTGCTTTCTGTTTTTTATTTTCTGTTCTCTTTTTCTGGTTCTGGTTAGCCTGTATGGATCTGCATTAAGAACTATTTTCAAGAGTATTAACCAAAATGTTGAGGATTTAATGTCTTTTGTAGAATCATAGACTATCTCAAGTTGGAAGGGACTCATATGGACCATCAAGTCAAACTCTCTGTTGCTTGCAGGACTATGTAAAATTAAATCATATCACTAAGAGCATTATCCAGACACTCCTTGATCTCTGACAGTCTTGGTACCATGACTACTTCCCTGAGGAGTCTGTTCCAGTGATCGACCACCCTCTCAGTGAATTACCTTTTGCTAATATCCTGGATGGAAAAGCCCTGAGAAATGAAGCAGTGAATTGTAACATAAACTCAGGATGTTCAGACCTAGAGATATCATAATTACTGCAGAAGGGATGTAAATCATTGCTAAATTTTAATGGCCTTCAGCCATTAGAAGACCCAGCTTCTACAGATTAAACCTGGTTACATGACATCATTAAAATACGCACACCAGGAGACAATAGTTAGCTTTCCCACACAAAATATATGTGGCTAACATCTATGTGCTCAGCTCTCCATGCCTCGGCAAACTCCTCATTCTAGCTTTAAGAAATGCACTTGAGAAATAATTTCAGGAATTGTAGTAATTTCTGGTCCTTTATTAATACCGTATTGAAATGCTGGAAACAAACAACTTTCACTCAGGGCAACCCACAAAATTCTTCGCTGACTGGAGCATTTTGATTTCTACTGTAGGCAACCAAGATGACCTCCTCTATTAGGAAAATTCTAGAAAGTGAGGAATCCAAGTGGCGTTATTTATGATTTTTAGGATAACATTAATATTCTGAAATATGGGTACGTGCAAAGAAGTGAAAGGCAATCGGCTGCTAGAACAAAATAATGAATACTTCAGCATACTGTGAAAAAACCCTAAATTTCTTGTTTAGAAATTGCATATGCAGTATGTGTGTTAGAAAGCACTCTCTAACAGAATTCAAGCATGACAAAAGCTCCCTATTAGACAGATACATAGTAGGCCTATCTCAAAAGGCAATCACAATACTCCTTTTGGCCTCAATGGGTTTTGTAGCCAAGTAATCTGATAATATGGGTCTTTAACTCCACTAGGTTATGTTTCTGTGTAATTTAACACAAAATAATCACCTTCTAAACTTTACAACAATGTAACTGCAATGGAATTTTGTAGGTTTTTTCCAAAGTTCAACAAAAGGGTTATAAATTCTCATACCCATACATTTTGGGAAACTCTGTGAAAATGTATTCTTTCAAATTCTGTTGGGAATTTTCTTTACAAAAATCAGCATTAGAACTCTAGAATTTGTGACTTCTAAATCCAGGCTGTAATCCATTTTAATCTACCAAACCATACTGCTTGCATGATTAATCTTCCTCTCATTTATAAAACTGACTGAGGAAAACTGAAGAGTAAATAGTCCCCTGAGAGAGCAATGATCTCAGCTGCATAACTCAGTAAGTGGTAGGAGAGGGTCACTTTGGTATTATACCAATTACTGAGCCCTGCATGTGGAGTCACCAGTGAAATTCTATGTGAGTTCAAACACTTCCATGTTATTTGCTTCCCCTGAAAGACCGAATTCAGGAGTGAGTTGGTCTCATGGATGGAGTGATGGACTTCACCTTCAAGAGACAAGCAGCAATATACTTTATTGATATAAACCAGTGAGCAAAGAAAATTCAATGGTAAATTCAATAGCGGTTTTAACAAGATTCAGTGGCAAAGTAGACTTGATTATGAACAGCCTAGAGGACAGGGTCAGACAAAGTTTATCAGGGAGACCTTCCCACTGAATCATGARATTCATAAAGGACCCTCTTGATTTCTAAACTCCTTCTCAGAGAGGACTCTGRGTGCAGCTGGAAACAATCCTGCTTCCAGGCTTGATCAACATTTTATGGCTAAAGGATTAYACGTGCACAACCAATCCTTTATATCACTTGGCTAAGATTTCAAAGTTTAACATGCTATTAATCACTTACCAAGGAGCTCTTGTGCCAAGGAATCTCCCAACATCAAGTAGGAACCTTGCAAGGCATCCCTRCTAATGGGGAGATCCTGCTGTCATGCAGGAGATCTCAATGGGCCCTGGATTACACACTATGTGTGGAGTCAAACAACTGACTYATAGTCATATTTGCATACCAGSAACACATCGGGGTCACTGTTTCAGACAGCCCTTGGCTACCATGTTGCCATCCATCCCCCAAAATCTGGATGCAGCCATCACAGCCCCCACTGGTGGTTGTGGCTTAATGAGGGAAGTGAGAGAGCACACTGCCACAGTTGTAAAGCAGTCATATTTGGTTGGTGGGAAAAACAGCAGCCTAAAGTGTCAATATACATCTTCCAGTCTTAAATAAATCGCTGTCTTCTATGCTTCTCTATTTTGATTTAATACTGTCACCTTGTTCGGAGCATTTCTTTTTCTCTTTTAAGCACTGGATTGTTTCTAAAGAGAATCTTTTCCTTCCTTCCTTCTTCCTTAAAATGTATCATCACCACTAAAGCCTGTTTTCTTGTGCTTCTTTCTCAAAGGGGCGCAGCCCAGAGACTTACATCAATGTGCATTACATCTCTGTGATCCTATCTTATACTGACATACAACAAAAACTGTGGGAAGGAACCACTCATGTAACAAAAATACTTCATGTCTCATTATTTTAATGCATGAGATAGATTGTCAATTATTATAAAGCCCAGAATAAATAATAGTGCATATGCACACACTATTCTTGTAAAAGATGTAATCAAATCTGGTTTGAGTCTTGAAGTTTAAATTGCAAAAAAAAGACTTAACTCTTTTTTATTTTAGATCCCTAATACTTCAGCTTGAATGTGGCCCATCAGCTTACAGAGTTAAAGTATGTGTGAATCTATAAAAATCACAGAGATAAAAGATGGGAGAAAACAAGAAAWAGTAAGATTCTTTGGTGCTTTTTCCTTGGTCTATCCTCTCTTTTTTTCATTCTGCTATTTGCACTGTCTACTCTTCTGTCTTCTCTAAAATGTGTCCTCTTTCTTTAAGATTGATCATGGGATTAACTGGCATGGAACTGTTATTTCYACAAAAAACAATATAGCCTGAGCAAGGTGTACTCTGTGTTTCGTGCAGGAAGTCAGCCTCTTCCACTGAATTCTGCAGAGTTTCTGTATCAGATATGTAGGTGGGTGTAACAAAGAARAAATTTGCTGATTCTTCGTAGTTGTGAACACTCAGAATTTTACACTGACTGTTACTTCCATAGCTGTTTCATGATAATGTCGACATGTGTAAGTATATACGAGCAGTGACAAAGGGTCCCACTGAAATTCCTGGCTGAYTTATAGGTCTCAGCACTGCCATCTCACTGCTTAAGCATTTGAAGTAACTCTACCTGTGTAGCCACTTGGCAACTCAGGCCACAAGTTTGTACAGGAGACATTGTACATGACCAATGTACAATGATAGACCGATTTTTAACCTTCTTTATACTTTGTTCAACAGATGATGTTTTCAGCCCGTGAATAATTTTGGAGCAGTTCCACAATTCAGTGGTGAAATGTATGAAATTGTTCCTTTGGTTGCTCTTCAACCTGCCAACCAGTAATTTTGATAATTGTTCAGAAACTCTTGTGATATGAGAAAAAATAAAATTCTTAAGAGTTAAGCATTCTCCATTTAAGATTTTATACAATGTCATTATTTCTTCTGAGTCATGTCTTTTCCAATTTAAAATTCCTTGACTAGTGTTTATTMTTATTTTTATTATTTGTTTGTTTGTTGCTATTTTCAGGTTTTTGATCAAAAACTATATTGAAATCTAACCATTTACTCCCTCTAACTGTTAAAAGATGCATTTTTATGTAAAAATATATGGTTAGGCTCTGTACATTACAGCTCAATCATTATGTTGTGCAGAAATTTTAAATATTATTGTTCTTACCAAAAGCAAGTTAAATATATTTTCTGTTTTTCTTGCAACACTTCTCTTACTTCCTYTTCTCTTTCTTCTATTTTCTTTTATAGTAAATAACTTCTATTTCATTGACATCCAGAGTCTGCAACTAATATTTAAAAGYACAACAAATTTTTTACATTTCTTTTATCTTGAATTTGTGCATTTCATTCCCTGCGAATTTCTTGTGTGAACTGCTTTCTTTTGGAACTCAGTAAGATTCTCTCTTTGACTCTTTAAAATCTGTTCTTTCACAGGATACTTGAACAGATTGTAATTTTCACAAAATTAAAAGATAAAATATATTCTGTTCAAGGTTTACTGAGTGCAAAGGTTTTCGGTTTATGGGAGTTTCTTCTTAGATCTCGTCTAATGTCTGTTTTCAGTGATAGTGTAGATTTTCACCCTACAAAGGTAGGTAACTTGTTTAAAAATCCAGTTATTAATGYTCCTTATGCATTGTATTGATTTCAGGCAGATTGTAAAAACTCCTGAAGTCAGTGTAGGCAACCACAACATAAACATGGAACTTGTCCACTTTTTACATATTTGAAACAAATGAAGAGATGCCAAATAAAAACAGACCATYATTATGTACAAGGTTCAGAACAGGCATCAAGCAGATAATATTCAKGTGGAATAAAATGTGCTTTAACTTCCAGTGAAAACATCATCCAGCTTGCCCTAGACACTGCTGAATGAAATAGGTGGCCAGACTTTTCTTCTATTTTTTCTTGGTGTCACAGGGGAGGTGAGTGAAAGGCAAGGCGGGAGTTTGGCTTCTGGCAAGGTCAACTCACCACAATCTTTTAAAGACAACTTTTAAGCAGTGTATCACAGCCTTTGAATGATCTTACCATAGAAGTATCATAAAATAAGACATGCAATTTCATGACATAACTGACCTGATAACCCTGGAAGAGATCAAATCCTGACACAGCTGCAAGAGGACAACGTCTTAGTGAGACTAAGAGCTTAAAGATCTCTTTCGTCCAATTTTACATCCATGTCTTCTGTGTTCTCTCTCTAACATCTTCCTATCAGGAAAGAAACAGTAGTTCTATAGTTAGGTTTTTATGTTTTAAATTGATTGCTTAAGTCTTACAGTTTCTAAAAAAAAAAGCAAATCCCACTCTTGTGGGTATCCTCAGCTGAAAAGTCCAGTTTTGCTGGCTTTTGAAGGAGAAACATAACTGGAAATTTGCCTGAATTAAAATCACTGAATTTGATGCTATGTATAGAAGAATCTCCCTTTTTTGGACCTATTTTCCTTCACAAAGATCTTGGAAACTTCTCTTGAAGCTGTTCTTCTTATTCACATCTCTAGTATAAGCTTGATATTAGATATATATAGGAGGGTGTGCTCCAGCTTTCAGTGCAATATTCTACCATGATGTTAAACATTCTATTTTGRTATGAAGGTTATGCCAGTCCATTCCAGGAACTGCCACCAGCCTTTTTATTTCCTGACCTGAAATCTTATTTTGACAGGTTTCCTATAATGTGGCCTGTTAGTATTCTCCTATCTGTTTTCCTGCTATTACTGTCAAAGAAATTGTTGCTGACCAAATTTCTCTGAAACACTGTAATGACAGAAGAAGYAGAAGCAGTATGTTGTATGAAGCAGTCATGCAAAATTGTCGTAAACATTTACTAACACTGACATAAAAATCACTTGCTCACTCTCAGTAAAGTGGTCGTCAAGAATTTAAAAGTCAGTAATATTATGCCTGGAAATAGGTTTATGTGAGATAAAGTTGGTATAAATATTTGGTCTGTCAAAAGCAGAGTGAACACAGGAAATGCATATCAAAATATAAACCTGGCAGGACATTGTTTAAGACCACAGGATTTGTCCACCCTCTTCATGTTGTCCACAGTAGTAATTGTAGCAATAATTGTCCATATAGTCATGATAGGTTTGGTCTATCATTCTTCCATGTCATAAAAAGAAAGCTCAAACAGACTCCACCACAAGATGACACAAACTGATTGGCACCCACTAATTAGCACTGGTGCTCTTGMAGGTAGAGCTTTAGTTTCCTTTTCTGTCTGTGGGATCACAGCACTTCTTTAAAACATGCAGTGTTTAATTGAAAAAAAAATCAAGCTGGTAGTTAATTGTCTTCAGTTTTCTTGCCAATATTAACATCAGTATCACATAGTGGACTAGAAAAAAAAATAACCAAAACTTCAGAAGGATGTTGTAAATATTAAAATTAAATCAGATGTCAGCTGTTATTTGCAGAGATGGAAAAACCTCCAAATATATTTATCCTTCCCTAGTCTTAACTCCTAAAAGAGATACATACTGGCAAAATAAAAAACCCCAAACGGTAGAGCCTAATGTTAATAGAATAGCCCAAATAAATCAAATTGGGATTTTACTCTTACATTTGACTTCATTTAGAYGTTGACACAGTAGAAATACATGACAGCACAATTTCTAGACCTATGAAACTGAGAAAGAAATTGAAAGTGCATAACTGGTGGATGGTTTACCACGATGTGTCTTGGGAATTAGGGTTCCTTTAAATTTGTTTTCACAGTCTAATTTGGTTAGAATTGACTGTATCCTTTACTTTCTGCTCTTTTTGTTTGGGTTTGGTTTCTTTGTTTTACTTATCCACACCACTCATACACACGAATAGTCCCCTTTTTGTAACCACTTCTAGAGCCTGAAATATCTACTTTCTGGACAGAGTAAAAAAGTACAAGAATACAAGTGTGTAAAATCTGACTTGTACTCTCATTCCTTTTTTTTTTTTTTGGTGTTCTCAGCCCATGTGTTCCTCAGCTTTGCCTCTATTGGGTTATTTGAAGCAAGTATGAGAAGGTTTTATTGCTGATAAGGGTACTTGGTGCACATTTGTATAAGGACGGGTACATTGGAAGTATGTACAAAGCATATAATATGTAAAATATGTTAGAGCATTAACATTTCTACTCTGTGGTATTTGATGAAGATAATAGGATATTGAACGGGCCGATAGATAAAAAGGTGAGAAAACAGGTTGATCCAAAGCATATTTCACGACTTGTCCTGTCTACATATACATGGCACATTTTCTGATGACTGTACCTTAAAATAAACATACCACTGAGGACAGGCACGAGGAACCAATCCCCTTTTGATTCATTCTATTTATGGAGTGCTACTGTTGTACAACCCATTGCTGATGAATGTCCCATTTTCCCATTTTCTTTGGGTTTTTTTTCATTGATCTCATCAGTAGTCGAGATGAGATGCTACTAGATTAGTATCAAGAATTCAAGCAGTTAGACCAATTCTCAAATAAAATCTTTTTAAACTAAAATGTCTTTTCTCTGAAAAGTCCCAGTGTGTGTAAATACACACTACATTAGTAGCTAGAGGAAAGATAGTAGGTAAAGTATTACAGCTGTGAAAACTATTGCAGGAGGACAACACTTATGTGGATGTTTGCAAAAACTAGGTAAAAGAATAATGAGCTGGACATATACAGTCTAATGAGAAACCCAAGAGAGTTACATGTAAGACTTTAGTGGTACAGTGAGGAAATCCAGGCCAAGAACTGTCCAAATATAGTATTTAAACTCCACACATTGCTCTGATAATGACTGAAGTTTGAGTACCTAGTTTATGGACTAAGCAATTTACTGACTAAATTTGCACCTGATGATATATGTATTGCAGATGGTAACCCATAGGACATAAATGGTATCCTATATAAGGACCTGATTTAATTTTGGAAGTGATATCAAGCCTGTGGCCTCTAATTTGAGCCAAACCAGTGGTCACCAGACCCATGCTGACTTTGTTGATATTAAGTGGACAGTTACCAGCTACAGCAAGATGCAGTTGATGTATATAGCAATATATCCAGGAGATACCTGGGAGGAAGCAGGTGCTCCTATTGTTTCAGGCCATTACTTCACAATGACACTATATTTCCCCCACGTTGCCTGCTGTAGTTTTATCCAAGTGCACAGCAGATGCTGTGACACTGCATCATGTGCAGGAGAAGCCACGCTTATGCCAGTAATTAACCTATACCCTCCTGTGAAATACACCACTTACCCTTGCCTGACAACAAAGAAATGAGAAACACGCAACAAAGCAAAAATAATGCCTTGGTTCTCTAGATATACCACATGTGCAGTGCAAAATGCGGGGTCTTGCTCACAGAACTCAGTCCAGAAGACATCATTACCCTGGTCAGCATGGAAAGAAATGCAGACTGTCCATGAGTATCAGAAGTATGTCTTCCCCAAAATATGTCAAGATGCCCTGGAGGAAAAGAAATCAAACCAGGCATTGTGGGACAATATTTTCCTTAATTGTAGGTCAAAATGTGTTGCCAATTGCATTCTATCCATCACTGGATATTTCCCATCTTAATAATAGTGTGATATCTTCATATTTTTAATTTTGAGGATCCATTTCATCTTTCCGAGTAGTTTGAATCAGGCAATGATAATTGGAAAGGACAGACTTCTTTRAAAAATAAAGTTGCAGAATTCCAACTCAATTATGAGTTGACATTGCATTCACAAATTCAGTCCAGTGTGTATGTAAGATGGAACTGGCCATCTGTTTTATTATTCATGCATATGTCTGCATGGATAAAAGATGTTCAGAACTATTTATTGTATTAATCTGTTAAATAATGAAGGGGTGTGTGTTTGCTCACTAAATTTTATGTATTACTTTGCTTATTGATTTGCATTGTATTTTTATATTGTAAAGAAATCTGGGAAAATAGAAGTATTTTCACTTCAGTTAAATTGAGTCATGTCTATTGTACTTTTCCCCCAAACTTATGAATTTTCTTGTGCTGGGTTTCATTCCATTAATACCATCAACACAATCTGCAGTCAAATTGCAGGTAACTACTTTTTAAACTACAAAATAACGTTTTTCTAGATCAAAACCTCCTCCTCCTCTGCAGCAATGACACAAATATTTTTCTGGTAACTGTTTCTATGCTATAATTTGTGTGAATCTCTGGTCCAAATAAACAATTTCTCCTAGAGTTTTATTTTGTAAATTAATGTTCCCATAACTTTCATGGTGGATAATTTACAGTTTATCTGTTTTGGAGATGGTCTAYGACTGGGGGAGGGTTAACACAAAATTAAATACCTATTTTGTGTGCTATTTTTCCTCACCGATTACTCACTTGCCACCAGGGAAGTAAGGATCATAGCAGATAAATATAAAGGTATGTTTTATTTCCCTTCTTTCTGTCCTCCAAGCACATGATTCTCCTCTTTACCTTCTGTAGGTTGCTCAGCTAACCTCCTTCCCATGGTGAGAAAATGCTTATCAGTGTAGAACATGCAGAAGGAATTACGTGGACATTACATCTAGGAACCAATGGAAAAGGACAGAGCTTGCAGGATGCCATAATACACTAGGATTTATCACTAGGTTCAGTAAAAATGTGAGAAAAGACCCTCAAAACGACCTTAATTAGAAAAATCAGGGGAAATCTTGTTGGAGGACACAGATTTGCCTACATAAAAGAAGGAAAATCAGAAAAACAATCTCCACAATACAATGAACCATGAGGAAATGCAGTTTTATGTTTGTGAAATTAAATCTAACATACATTGAAGATTTAAAAAAAAATGTCAGGTTGAAGTTATCAAAAGATAAATATTTCACTCTCTTATTCTCAATGGGAAATGAAGAAGAATAAAAGTAATTAAAATCTCTTCTGGAAAATTATAGTAATGTGAAAATTATGGTTTTGAAAAGCAAATKAATTCAACAGAAAATTCCGGAGAAACTGTAAGAAAAACCTTTCTTTAGTATCACTCTTGTAAAGGAACTGAATGCTGCACATAGCAGTTTTTGATTTTTCATCCATACCACTATAGTATGTAAACCTTTCTAGTTTTTACAGGATAATTCTTCGAATAAATGTGTTGAAGTGGAGAACTGTAATCATTCATTTTGCATGTGAGTACAAACCTTTTGCCAAGATTCAAAATGAAGTTTTTGTGGCATAATTCTTTTTGTCCTGTAATTCTCAATTCAGTGATTTTCCACATTGCATAGRAAGAAAGGAAATCTACATTAAAAATATTAGACAACTATATCCTTGGGGAATACTTTAAAACATACCATTTACTTTAACAAAACTACTGTTTTTCTTTTTTGTATATTTCTCAGGTCATCAAATATAAAATGAAGTTATCTTACTTTTGAGTCCATTATTTAAAATTATACATATTTACAGCTACAGTGCATTTTGTACATTTGAATATGTTTGTGTTTAAATTAAATTTATAACACTGTTTATGCCTTCAATAACTTTATTTGAACTCAGTGAATTCACATCAAAATAGATTTCGATCTGAATCTAATTACATAAAGAAAATATTTTTTCCATAATGTTTTAGGTGTAAGACTGTATGTAGGACTCTCAATTTCTTGAGGCTTCAGAAATGGAAGATTTGAAGAGCGAATTTAAAACTATTTCCTATTACTTGAGGCTTCAGAAATGGAAGATTTGAAGAGCGAATTTAAAACTATTTCCTATTACAAGACTCGTAAAGGATATTTGCACATGGAGTAACAACTCCATAACATATAGCAATATAATTTTTAATCTTTCAGTAAGTCGTACCATTTTCTTAAAGGTGCATGTTGTCTAATTTATTTAGAGAGAATCTGTTCAATTTTATTCACATAAATAAAAATATGAAGTAGGCACCTGACACATAGCATGTGATGCTGATTTACCAATATTTTTTTCTAAAGAAGATATAATTTATGATCAACTAATTACCCACCAAAGCTTTTGTAGAAACACATCTATCAATTAATGAACAATGACATAAACATTAGTAAATATAATTTACTATAATTTATAATTTAATTTCAAGACTGAAGCAGAGAAATCTTTTAAAACACTCTTCAAAAAAGGCAAAATAGTATTCACTAAGTATCTTCGGGAACCCAACACTTTAATTCATTCAGTTTTGTAAAGATGTTAAGTAATCTTCAATTTTTGTCAGGTATGGAGATCTGTTATATAAACTCTAAGATCAAATGACAAGATTTTTATAACACTTCCCCCTCCCGAGAATGGGCTATGGGTGTTGGGAGCCAGATCTGCTGCGGTGTGGGGATGGCCTGTGACAAGGTCTGGGCACCACCTGCCCATTGACCTCTCCATGCCTGTCCAGCTACCCCAGGGCTGTGTCTGACCCTGGTTCCTAGCCCTGGTCCTGCTCTACCCTCCTTTCTTGGGAGCTATGGGACCACATCCCACCTCTGTGATGTCCCTGTCCTGCCAGATGTGCCATGACCCACAGCTACTAACTCACCTCACTTATGGGGCCACTAGCCCTCCCTGCTCCCTGACACACACAGCCTAGCAGGATTTTAGCTCAAATATTTAGTCCCACAGTGATCAAGTTCGTGGGRTCGTGTATGATGATCCATCTGTGATCATTCATTGAAACACAGAAAATAGCAGAGCGTGTCTGATACATGAAGTGTCTTCTGTTAGTTTAAAACACAGTGGCGAAGTCTGAGCCCTTTGATTACAACATATTTCTTACGTTTCAGTTAATCCTAATGCAATCTCAGTGCTGTATTGAAAATAATGAGGCAGGCACCAGATAGATATTCCCCTTCCATTATGTAACAATGAACTATTACCAAAAGTATGTTAACATTTCTATGGATTGAGACATCAGTGATAGTGGGGAAAAATACATTCTTTTCAATGCATTCTGTAACTCAGTAGTATTTTTTTACAATGGAAATAAGGGGCAATACATTATCTGAAATAACAGAGCTTTTACATATCATTTGAGTTAAGAACGATTCTCATAAAGCAGCAGTGTCTAATTTGCTGTCACAATTAATTGATCTATATGAATGGCTGCTGATAATATTGTGCTTTCYTTGCTTTTCCAGCAGCCACTTCATTTTCTTCTGTAACACACATTTCTTAGAAGTGACAAAGTGTTAACCGTTTTCTTCTTCGAAATTCTGTTGGAATTATTTTATGACGGCCTCCATTTGCATCCTGTCTTTTTTGCTTATGACTACTGAGAATTTTCTTCTGAGAGAAAAAAAGAAAAAAACCTCTGTCTCGTTATATAAATTCTATTTCCATCAATTCCGGAGAAACAATTCCTCCATTCATTCCATGAAACTATTTTCTTAAGTACCTGTGTCTAGATTTGCTGACAGGATGTTACTGTTGGAGACCTGTGGCAATAAAATTCCTCTATGGATGCAATTCAGTGCAAAATAAGCAGTACCTTGATCTTGCTTTTTGTAGTCATCATGCCAGCACTGCAGCTCACACTGGGCAGAAGCTCTGTTCCATGCATCAGAACTTCACAATGACTATAGAAATTACCCTCACATAAGCAAGGGCTAATTCTTGAGAAGAAGTTACCTTCTCAATAAAATATAAGAGTTCTTTAAAATTCAGGATTTTTTTTTTCTTTCCATATCCTTTGTACAGGCATTCTGCAGAAAGCACAGCAGAAAGATAGAGTTTATTCTTTTCATATATATTGGAAATGCTCATAAAATGCTTTTCCACATCCAACAGGCTCCATAACCTTAATTTTCAGTGTCTCAGAGAACAGAAATTCATTAAATTGCTCATTTTCTCCAAGTAGTGACAACTGTAGTGCCAACAGTCATCCCTAGATAATGTCAAAATATTGAAGAAATAAATTACAGCAGTAAGCAAACAGCTAGGTTTGGAGATCATATGCCCTGTGCAGCATTTTTAAAAGAAATCCCCCTTCTTTTTCCCTTCAAAAACATGGTGTTCACATTTACTATCTTTTTGCTTACATCTGTCAAAAGAACAACAGTTGCTAAGGAGAATTTAATAAGTGAAAACAGAATAATATTACCCATTTATYGATAACAGGGAAGGCTAGTAAAATAATATGTTCAAGACAGACTGTGGCTTAGCAAAGCAGGTACCASCGAGTGCCAGCTCTGCAAGACACCAATGCCAATTTGTGGGAGGTAGTTTTTCAGTAGCAGCATCTGGCTTTTTGGCAGACTCTCCAGGCTGTTTCACTGACAGTTTCTCTTCCCTCTAAGTTGGTCACTTGGCTATGTCATTTGCTGGGTGAATAGTCTGCTTTGTTCCAAAAAAGCAGTGTTTATATCACCTCTCCTCCTGATTCTTAGCTTCTCTAGTGTGATTTTTGCCTGCATACCTGCTTGATAGCAGCTTAATCTGTGAGCATTATTGCTGGTATCGGCAGGATTAGTCAGAAAGTTGTCCTGAAGAGATTTGTCAGCATAGTACCATCATTCCAGAAAACCCTTTTTAGAAAGGCAAGAGATTATATCAACAAAAGGGTTCTTTAGGGGTAGAGCTTTAGTGGGTAAAGGGATAGTTTCCCAAATGAAAGGAAAAGGTGTATCAACCACAAGGTTTGACTTTATTTTTGTATTTTTTTTTGTTTGATTTGRGATTTTTTTGCATGTGGACTTGCACCTCTGCCATAGTGTTTTCCAGTGTAAGTGTATTGCTTCAGGGTTTCTGCCAGCACACCCCAGAATCTGAACAGGTGCACTTAAGAATACTTTTAAACACAGAATGACACACTATTTAAGTAAACAAGGAAAATCCAGTTCTAAAGGAACCACTTGTTCATAGAAGAGTAAGAGGATATTTTACGCTGTGAAAAAAATCTGTTATAAATCCCTGTACACAATAGAGAGACATATGAAGTATTTGGATTCTGTTATTTTGAGCTCCTGGTATGTATTTCTTCAGCTTCAGAAAAAGGAGTCTTTATTGCATTCAAATGAACAAAGCAAAGATAYCAAGGTAAAATATCATTAATTTCTTTTATCCTGCATTTAATGATTAGATGTCTTAATTTCTAGATAAAAAAAGAAATAAAATTGGTTTTAAAAGAAATGTACAATTTTCTTTAAGGCTTGCAATTATTTTTATTTGTTAAACTACCATTTGCAGAAATTAAAGAATGTTTTTTTGTCAATTTAATAAGAAATTTCTTGCAAAAATATTTTTATGAGTACTTTTAGCATRTGGACTATTACAGGAGCCTGATTCCTACAGTATGCTGGGCCAACTTGTCTGGAATGTACATTTGACAAGAAAAGTTGGACCAGATGATCCTTGGGGTCCCTTCCAAACTGGTATTCTGTGATTCTATGATTTTCCATAACAGTGCATCCATTTAATCTGTGTTGTCATATTTAGCTCTTGGCACTATTTGTGAAAAACAAAAGAGAGAAAATGATAAGTGGAATTTGTAATAGAAGGATTTCTTTCCATATATGTTTCTACATGTAAATTATATGGCTATTTCCTCTAATATTAATCTCAAAAAATAATCTGGAGATCTCTTATATACTGATTCTGGCACTGTGATTAGATTAGCAGAATGTTAACAACAATGTTGGTTKTGTTTTAAAATGCTAACATGCACACAGTGTCAGCTCCACCATTATAAATAGGAGCTCAGGTGCTCTGAAAACCAGCCTTTTAAAATTAATACTAAATCATTATATATTCCAACAGAAAAGAGTTTTTTAAAAACTAGAAATTTTAGTGTTTTTAAATCTTCAGTGTTTTTAATATATCTTTCTTATTAAAATAYAAAAGAKTGATATTAAAAATARTTTCTATTTTTAAAATAGAAATTCTGTTCTGTTTTTTTTCTGTAGCACTGTGTACAGAAACACAAGACAGTTTTGCCACCTCACAAATGATAACAATGTCTAACTCTGTAGTGCCTTAGGGCTCTTTCCACAAGTAACTAATTTATGCAATTGCAGATTAGAAATACTTAATTCTTTTTATAATGACTGACAGGCTGTGGACTTTATTCTGTAGAATATATTATAAAATCCTATGCTGTGAGAAATGCAATAGGGAAAATTTGATACTAGTAGTACTTTAGACATATATTTAGAAATAAAAATTACCCATGAAAAAAGAGTTTTGAGATTAAAAAAGGGGGCTTATTCTCCCATTTATTCCTGTCAATCTCATACTGGATCAATGGATGTCAACTCTTTCAAATCAATGCTGGCATGGTTTTTGACAGAAAATATGCCTAGGAAAGTGCAACTTCAAATTAAGAGCCTAAACAGTGATGGAGAGATATCCATTTAAATGTCTTGTATATCTACACTAAAAGCAAGGACAAAAATTCCCACCAGGGATAAAAATTCTCCCCAAAAAAGAACATGCTTATGGATCACAATACTTGAGCATGCATGTACATCTGGGGAAAAAAAAAAGAACAAAACAAAACAGAACAGTTTTCTGTTCTGAAAGTAAATCTGTCATGTATATATAATTAGCATTGTGGATGAGGTTTTTAGTCTCTCTATAACACTCTGAAGATTTCCTGAGAGACAGGCAAAACAAAATAAAACATAATTTGCATTCAGCAATTTTAAGATAGACTATAGTATTCATATCATCTGTGACTGCCCAACTTGACATTCAAGAAGACGGAAAAGTAGAAACTTCACATTCACTTGGGATTGTGCTTGTYGAGATCAGGAAAAATAATGGAAAACAACAGAAGATAATGAAATTGAGGACCAAATTATATATTATTATTAAGAGGATCAAAATACTGCAAAGAGATTAAGGCTCTGTGTTCCATTGTATGTGATTCTCACTTAGCCACAAAAAGCCTTATAGATCTGTTTTCCCAAAKGAAAAGTTCTTGGGTAGGATTTCCCACTTCATTGAGTAGGTTGGCAAAATATATATTGAATTGAATTAACAACCCTATGACATTTTAAATCGATATATATATATATATATGTATCTATATATGCAATTAAAATAGAAAAAAGTCTTAATTCTTGTGTCAAGTTTGCATGACACAATCACATTTGATCTGGGCTTKACAAAAGGGTATGTTATTCCTTATGAGCCACCTTAAAACCTCGTCCACAATACTTAAATATTCCAGTAAAGAAAAGTTTATAATAACTTAATCTATTTCTAAAATTACCTTAACAATTCAAACAGAGTTTAGATCAGAATGCAGGAAGTTTTTTCASTGAGGAGATATTTAAAAGTAGAAAGAAGCGAGCAGAGCCTGACAGTCCTGGAGGCATCAGATGCTGCAACATGAAGGGAACTTGTCACAGTGGTTGGAGACAAGACTGTAAATGCCACCACTATGTCTGCCCAGATTTGCTCTCAGTTTTCAGTCACGAAAAACCAAAAAGCTAAATATAATACTGCTGAAATCATGTTATTTAACCACTTCGTTTATAATCTTAAGGAATATAGATAAAGGGGGGTGGGTGTGGAAGTCGGACCACAGTCCCCTGGGGCTGTCAAACTTTTTCCCTTTAAGGGCAAGTAGCAATTCAGGGGAAAGGTTTAAGGCAAGATACAAACCTGTCAAATATTAGGTTGATTCAAAAACTCCTCACACTACTACCTAATGAAATGCTGGACAGTCTGCTAACCATATCACAAGATCTTCCAGGCAAGAGTATCCTACAGTCTGTTCACCACACTCTCCCCTGCCTTTTCCCCATGGTCATAGCAAAAACTGGGTTAAAACAGTTCCTGTGAGCACCTCCCCAGCCCTTCTCAGCTCTGCATGAGAGCACTTCTGCTAGATGCTCACTGGGACATATTCCTGAGTCCTCCACGTTCCAGACATTTAAGCCAGTACAACCTTTTTCTCATGTCTGAAAGTTTAAAGCATTCGCCTCAGTCATAGTGTTAAGTACTGCCAGCTCATGCAAATGTTGGCATAGGAAGAGTTGTCCAGTCAGAAGATCAAATATCAGAAAACTTCAATGTTTTCATAATTTACAAAGACTTTGTCAAAACTCAGATTTTCCTCATTTTACATTAAACAGGATAGATTTTAAGGTATGAATAAGATTAGGCCTAAGACCGCATTAGGAAGCTTCAATGGAAGAACCTACTGCCTACAGCAGCAAAATAGATCACATCAATAGWGGCACATCTTTCTCATAAATTTTATTATACATCTCTAATTGAGTTTATAAATTGGCCAAAAGCATTTCCTCTGAGCTGAAACTTGGTGTGAATTCAAGAAAAATWATAAAACACTAGTTTATTTGCATGTTTTTTTCTAATAATGAGCTTCTCCAGCCCCAAACCAATAGAATTTTAAGAACTTCCAAATCAAGACCTTATAATACTAGTACATATTGTTGCTGAGATTCAGAATTGTAGTTTGGAGGATAGGATTTCCTAGGTGACGAAAAAGTTAAGACATATGAAGTTCTCAAGCTGAAACTGCAAATGTTGAGAAGCAGCTGGGAGAATTTGAGATGAGGAGCTTTGTTAAAATTGACTTTTCTATCCCTAGACCATATAAATCCTGTTGATCAATGCTGAAAAGACAAGCTGACAAGTTTGAGAACGCATTAAAAACACACCTTTCATTTGCCTACTCTGACTATGTCGATGAGCCATCACCTCACAGTGAAATTTATATGTCCTAAGGACAGCTATTTTCTTTTTTTTATGGTAAGAAAACAGAAATGGGATTTGAAGGTTTAAGCAGTATTAAATGATAGTTAGAATTATTTTTCAATKTAAGGTCTTACCACAGATAAGGAAGGGTATAAATATATTTATTTTAAATTGCTTCATAGAAGATTAAGAAGAAATACTTGCATGAATTCCTTTGCTATTCTGCACTCAAAACCAAAAAAGGTAGTCCTAAAATGACTTTGAGAGACATTATTTAGTAACTCACGGTAGCACTGAGTTTATATTTCAAATTCCTAAAACTTTCGGAGAAAATATTTGAGTTTACTACATTTGGGAAGTCATAGTCTGTCTGCAGTTTGGTTTTAYGCACTAATGCAACAAATATTACAATTTAATTGGAAGTAAATTACTATTTATGGATTGTTTGCAACCGATATAGTCTAGAAATTCCACTTGAGGGAAGAGATTACTGCTTAGTCATTGTAGTAGCATCCTAAGAGGCTCAATTCTTAGGTTGTTTTGGCTAATTCAAYACATGAGAAGTCCTGGTATCAAAGATTTTCTGAGCAGCAAGTTTATGGGCTGTGTCCCATAGGTCTCCTGGTTCCGCATTTTTTTCTCCCTTGAATTCCAGGCTGTGCTCAGAGGAGTTCAATTCTGYGCAAAAATAATTTCTCCTCCCTACCTGCACCTCTTCTCCTAAAGCAGTACTTCTACGTGTGTCAACTTGTCAGACTGGCTTGCTGCAGCAGGACAAAGCTAATGTTTCAACCCAAGGCATGTTACTATTCCTTTTAGTTTCCCTTCACAGTTTAGGAAGAGATATATCCTGAATGTAGCTGCCAGTATCAGCAACACCCATTAGATATAATATTTCATGTCACAAGAAATGATTGCAAAGGATTTTGCTCTGCTTCACTTGCTCTGAATTCTGAATGATCTACATCCCTTTTTCCCAGCCATCAAAAAAAGAGACATCCTTAATGAGAAAATGCCATTTTGTGATCTTTTCTCTCCTTCTCCTTGCAGAATAAATCCATAAACGTGATCGAAACATCTACTGTGTGACCACGAATGGTTGATTTGCATGCTTGCGAATTTCGCGGCTGCCAAATTTACCCCTCTGTGTAGTTGCAAGTGGTAGTTTTATCTGCAATGTTTTTTATCAAAGGTCAACCAGGCAAATTAAAAGCCTCTGAGATGAAAGGCATGCCAAAGAATGCCGTTGCAAAATTGTAGCCATAAGTACAATGGCTTATATCTCGTAATACATTTGAGACACAGAATTAGCCATCAGTAATTATGAGAGCTACCCCTAGGCAGAAGATGAAGGATAGTTCAACAGACTCATTATGACATATTTTGGATATTTGAAAGTTTCTGGGTAACTCAGTCTTTCAAATAGTGCAAGAAATGTTGGACAGTCTGTCCCAGTAAAATTATACCTACGCCCAGGATATCTAAAAGTCTATGGACACATCCATTTTCAGATTTTCAGTCTCCAAGATGATTCGCTATATTTACCACACAAAATATATGACCAGAGAATATAGCAGAGAATATGTAGGCTCTGTTCCAAATAGATTGCAACCTAAGCATGTTTGCATACTATATATTTATGCAATAATAAATATATACAATATGTGCGGTTATCAGCCTATCATTAGAATAGAATTCTAAAAGTATATATTGATTTTTTTAAAAAACATATAACCCCCYCCAATATTGTCCATTTGCTGCAGTCTTCTTTCTGTTTCTACCCTCATATTTTTTCAAATACACAATGTATCAGTTTACAATTCGACTGTGTGTTGCAATAATCTCAACAATGAGAGCTAGTGTCTGGTTGTGGTTGAAGACGAAGTCTTTGCACTTTGCTTTCAAAAAAACTGGCAAAAGAGAGCTTTGCTTAAGCATTATTTCTGACACATCTACAGGTGTCATTTGTATGTTTCCTGTCTAAAATGGAACCTACATTTTCAACAATTTTTATGAAGCTTCATAAAGCATATCGCTGCAGTATAATTGTTACTGTCATGCATTTGAAAAACAAACGAAAGTCTGAAGTTTCACAGCTGCTTTGTTTCCTGTTAATTCCYCATTTTTTTAACCCTTACTTTGGGTTTTCCCGGTATGAACAAATCCAGGTGACTTCTGTATTTGACATCTCACAGTTTACATTTCTCGGCTTTGTCCAGTGTTAWTTCTGCAATATCAAATCATTTACCAGGTCTTAAAAAGGTTGTTGACCTTTTTAAATATAACAAGGAGATTAATTAAAGATTGGTATTGCTACTGTTGATAGAATAGTCAAAATATTTAGAAAAATGAGCCATTTATCTGTAAAGAGGTTTATCTAGTAAGCAGCAGCAGTTCCCACTAGCCCCTCCTACCCCCAGTCATGTGACCATGTCAAACCAACACATTTTGATTATCATTCAAAACACAAAATCTTTTTATGTTATGTTCACATCACGTGTCATGTGGAGGAAGCTCTTTCAGATTTTGTAATTTGTGTTATCTTGACAGTAGGACAAGATCCTGGAAACTGTTGATTTTAGCACTGGCTGTGCTAAGCTCCGTGAGACAAAAATGTGGTCCTATGCAAAACTCATGGTACATCAGCTGCTTAATTTAGACACAATATATCACAGGTTGTAAAATATGGCAAGCAGTGATTAGGAAAGGATGTTGAAAATGACAGGAGGATTTTTTTTCACAGTTACAGGAATAAGCTGGTCATCTAGCCAGCAAAGGCACCCATCTTCCTGTCAGCCTGAGGCCTTTGTTAAGCAGATGTTTGCTGACTGAAACAGATCCTCTGGAGTCTTATCAGGAAAGCAAATAATTTAAACAATTTATTACACTTAGTGTTAGATTTTTGGTTTTCTAAGTCTAAAAATAAGCATTTTGTAAATTGTAGAAGTACATTTCTTTATCAGCAACTACAAAATCTCACCGTAAAGAATTATTTTGCAATCTCTAATCCATTCACAACCTTACTTGCAGCTGGTGTATCAACACTGACTCCATGAAAATATTTCCTGTCAATGTCTGCATTAGAAACTAAATTACAGTATTTTAAAATTACTGTAATAAGCATGAAGCTATTCTGGATACAGAAATGCTTTTTGTTCTTATGGTACAACTCAAATTACAGTTTGAAGTACAACTAAATTCTCTCTTGTTATGTGCTGTACAGCTATATAATTTAGTGGTCTTTAAATCTCTTACTGGGGACCTGGAATATGCTTGTACCCTCTTCTAGCCTATTGATGGATAATAGCAATGAAAATGTTGTGATATAGCTTTGCTTCTGCTGTTACGGGGGGAAGCGTATTTCAACACCTTATATTCCCATCTGCTTGCATTTGCTCAACAGAAAAAAAAAGTGCCTTCTTAGTATAAATCACTCTTATTCCATGGATTTCAATTCAGCTGTGTCAGTTTATATACACTGATTGTCAGGTCCAGTTTCTTAATTGTTCCGGTGAAGTGAATTCTGCCCTTAATTAGTATTTYGATCTGGAAAAAATCCCCATGACTTTTCCTTTGTGTGGTTAGTCTTTTTCTTTTCCTTTTAGACCATTTAAGAATTATCTGCAAAATGAAAATTAAAAGGAGTAACCTGGGTTTTTGTTTTATTAAGCATGTATGGAAAAATAAATGAATAAGTAATGCAGCTTTTAATATGACAAGTCCTAAAAACTGTCTGTAGCTGTAGAGGGATGCAAATGCTTGCTTTCGAATTTTTTTATGGAAACCTGTGTCTTAAGACTTCAGGTTGAATACCAAATTTATTTCTGAAAGTACAGAATTAAGAAAATTAGGCAGTATAAATCACTTCAGAAAAATACATAGAAATGGCCAATAATTTGACTGTTTCTTTTTATCCATTCAGATTTGAATATTAATGAGATTATTCTGTTGTTTTCCTCTCTGTAGTTATTAAATATATAAAAATAGTACTTCAAAAAGAACACAAACTGATCAAAATCTTTTCACCACAAAAAGAGAAAGATTTGTCTTCTACTTGAGAAAAGCAGGAATACCAATGTAGAGGTGCATTTTCTGATCTTATGCAGTTTAGCAGTACTAAGGGAACTACAGCAGACCATGTTAATACATCAGGTGGAGCAGTCTATCACCTAGGAAATGCTTCTAGGAATTTTAGAACAAAATCCTGGCTGGAATTTACATCTGTGGTGCCAAATTCCTAAGTGATACATAAAAGTATTTCATATGACACTAAGCAGGTAGAAGACAGACTGGAGAACTACTAGCCAATTCAGTATAGAAGTCAAATAAGCAGAAGACAAGTCATGAATCTCTGAAGGTTTGTGCTGTAATACTGGAAATCAATCAGAAGTCTTGTGAATGGTCTAAAATACATAATTGAGGAAAAAAAGGTGATACTTAACTAGTTTGGCTTCACCATTCACCTTTAGAGAATGCAAAAGTAGATATCATACTCTTTTGTGGTCATTTTCCCTCTTTTGATAGAGATTCAGAATGCACTGTACTTGTACAAAGTACAGTGGTGCTCATTATGAGAAAAAATTCCGTAAGAGTTGTTTGTGAGTATAACACACTACAATGAAGACGAAGGAGTGAGTTTGTTTCTCTTGATGATGTAATCTGTTTTCTTGTTGTTTGGACTCTACCAATCAAAGAGTAAGCCTGTACTTGTACCTAAAGATGAGACTTTTTATTTTCAAGATAATTTGGTAATTTCTAACTACTTAAATCTCGTTCCAGTTTTGTACTCTTTCCTTCCTTGGAGGGCATCTCTTAATTTGGTCTGGGGTGTTTAAGGGAGTGTATGAATTATGTTAAAGTAGGGGTAAACCTAAGTTGTACACAATCATGAGATGTGTATAGGGATGAATGTAAGTGATGATGCTTGTGTTCAAATTTACTTGCTATCCTTTCCTGACAAAGTCTCAGCATAAATTCCTACTTCATTTCGGTATTTATTCTTTTAAATAAATGTTCAGTTTGAAGAACATATGTTAAGTGATAGAGGTATTTAATTTCTTGCAATAGACGAAATGTGGCAGTGGGATTTTTTACAAGATAAAAATGAAAAGCAGTAGTGTTTTCTTAAAACACACTTATGGTTGGTAAACAGCAACTTACTAGAAATTGTATCTTTTGATTTTAGTGTCTTTGTGTCTTCAAATACACAGTGCACAATGATGTACATAATTTTTGTGTGAGACTGTGATCTGCTGTGGTTTCATTTGCATCATTTTTGAACCTGGTGAAATAGTAAGCAGCAGTTAGCTCTTTTCACATCTCACTTCTGAAAAAAAAAGTTCACACCTCAGAAATGTTTCTTATATCAATCTGTATTTCTAATACGTGGAAATGTACACCAAGAACTAGATTTAAATTCGTCATGATTAAGTGGATTTGAATAGGAGATACAGCAGCAAATAATAGGAGACATTCTGCTCTACAAAGGAATGTCAGAAGGTATTAGGAGATTGTTCTATTTATTTGTCCAAGGAGTCAGCAAAACAATTGTTACTGCAGCATGCATGGCATCAGGGACTTCATCAAAATGATGCTGCTTCTGCTGCTAATTTATGCTGAGCAAGGTAATGAAAAGTACTGAAGGTAGAAAAGTGCTGAAGAATCATAAGCATCTTTTCTAATGTAGATGATATTTAAATGAAGAGAATGAAGAAAAATTAGGAAAGCAAGCACATTTAGTGCCTTCAGTGCACTTCAATATTCAAAACTCACAAGGTAATGAGGCCAAAACCAAAAATTGTCAAATAAATGGCACTGAACAGAACAAAAGAATTGAACGAAGAAGAAGGTTAGGTTCCAGTGAGAAAATCCTGCTTGCAACTCATTGCAAGTAGGAAGAAATTGAAAGAAATAATTCGTTAGTGTTTAACTTAAATTAACAGCATGCAGTTCTGCTCTTCAAACTGACACAGTAAAAAAAAAAGAAATCCATACATCATTGTTCCTACGTACCAAAATGTGACCATTTCAATGGTCATACCCTGCATTTTTTGAGTGCTCATAGGGACTAATATCTACACTTGTCTTTCTGATCTGAGCAAGATTTGTAGCCTTTGCCCTTGCTCAGGTGCAATATACTGAAAGAACAGAACCAAATACAATTGCCATCAATGCCACTGAACACAGCTGACTTTTGATTCCATATCTACCATTCCTAAGACAGAGTGATATTCACATTATACATCTGCAAGCAAATCTGAACAAATATAAAAATTAGTATCACTGTGTTATTGAACTGGTAGGGTTCTTTGTAGATCCCATCTGGATATAAGGATAATGCAGAAATGAATAATAGCACAGCACAAGTGCAGGAATGAGTGGCAGGAAGTGGGCATRGACTACAGAGTGAGATTGAGACCACAAAAGACCCCAGAAGCCCTTCAACCCATTTCCAGATCAGTCTGAAAGAAGAGACTGCAAATGATAACTAATTTACATAGAAACCTGCCCACATAAAGGTACAGCTTCCCAAGTCTGGGCCCCTCCAGGACCCTGGGCATCTCATTGGCTGGACTGGTGCAGATGGATTGATGCTTATCAGCTGGATCAAAGGTGATACCAGGACTGACATCCCCTCAGCTGGATTTACACTGGAACCAGGACTGGTAATCTCTTTCTCCTCCCTCTTTTTCTTTTTTCCTCTTTCTTTTCTTTTTTCTTTCTCTCTTTCTTTCTTTAATCCATTTCTCCCTCTTAGTTTCTCTCTTCCTTTTCACTCTACCCCTTTGTCTAAAATCCACTGCCATGTGCTTATATTGTAGATCAGGAACCAATACACCAATTTCCCTACCAGTGTGTAATTTACTAATAAAACTTTTTGATTGTATGCAGACCCTCTGACTTTTGTCGTTTTGACCAATGAGCGTTTACGAATCTTAGGTGCTTCCTTCCGCTTAAGAGGGGGTTATACCAGAGAATACACTAACATTAATTATTCTCTAAGGCATAATTTTCCTTCCTTTTTTTTCAAGAAAAGACCTGATTTCTTTCCTCCATGGATTCTAATATTGTCTGCTAAATTTCCTTACTCAAACTTCTGCATGTGCACGAATGAAAAGCCATTGGATCACTTCAAAATATTTTTTAAAAAAAGCTATTATGGTGATATGCATCAAGTTATTTGCTATTTTGCTGAAAAAGCAACATGTAATACATCCCTGCCATAACTAAGGGTGCTGAAGTACTTACTGGACCTTACGGCAGGGATTGCCATGAAAGCTGCTCCAGCCCGTTTTTAATTTGATGTAACTACCTTAAGTCATAGAAGTATTTTAGCAAAAACAAGGGCAGAAAAGGTACAATCACGTCCAAGTGACCTGGAGTGCTCAGAGAAATGCTATATTGTAACTGACCTTTCTCATGTATTAAAAAGTATGGACCCACAATTTCTTTCTCCGCCAGAACTCTATGGAAAATTGTTGATAGTGACATTTGTAGGATAAGTGCATTTGGCAGTGAATTTTGGAAATAGTGTTTCATTAAAGTTTAATGAGCACTGTGCAGGGAGACTGCAAATACTGCTCTGTGCTAATGTGTCACTGTAAAAATTGTCATGTGACAGACATCTCAAAGATAATGAAGCTGAGAGATAATGTTTCTTTCCACATTTTTTTTTACCTAAAATTTGGGGGCTAGATAAAGCAATCCCACTGTCTCCCCCAACCACTTTTTCAGCAAAAGCTTTCATTATGACAAGGAAGAAAAACACATTCAGACATTTATTAAATCTYCTTATCCTGTTAACGACCTCCAATTCTTACGACACTGAATGATGTATCCGTATACTGGATATTAATGTAGCCGATGCTTGATGTAACTGTAATGCATTGCATTGTCACTGGAAAAGATTCATGCTACTGAAATACAAAAATGACATCCACAGGTCCCTTGTGTTTGCATTAAATTGAACTGGACAACACTTAAAAATCAATAGAAAGCTATGTTGGGAGTTCTGCATGTATTTTTGGAATTTGCTTTATAAGCTTTTGCTATTATTCAGTCAGAGAGATTCAGAAGGTAACCTTCCTGCTGCTTTTTTATATCACTTTCAGAAAACAAAGTGTTGTCAATCTGTGGGATAATGGTTCATTGCAGCTATTTCAAAAATAATATAGATTACGAGAAAGTGGAAGCAGCTGTCAGAAGGCCTGAGCAAATAAATGGGATTCATTTATGCTCCATACACTGCTTGTTGTGAAACTACTCAGGAAAGAAATATGGATTCTCTGGTACCTTAAGGTCATATGTGTGCTGTTCTCAACAGACAGGATGTGAGTCTGGATGCAACTTTATATGAATTAAGCAATAAATAGCTTGAGACCATCTTGACCCATGTCCTGTAGCAGGTGCATGAACAGGTTCAACAGAAGCTATGCAATCACTGGGCCTTCAGAAAAAAAAAATTACAGTTGCTGAAGTTCTGTTACACAGAGCCTGTGAATTGATGTCTTAGGCATTTGGGGTTTAATAATGATTTTAATAATTTAACCATGAATATTTAATAGCAATTAGGTTTTAACACTTCATATTTTTTAAAAATTAACTTTGCAATTTTCAGTATTTTCTTACCTCTTATTAAGCATTAATATTTGATTTGTTTAAAAGGCTTTTTCAGTAAGATTTGAAAGCTTTAAACCACATTAACAAGGAGGTTACAGTTTATTCTGTAAAATGTATATTTTAATAACTGCCAGGTAGAGATACTTTATTTCTGTAAAAGATATTAAAATGTCACATTTTCCTCCAGCAAAAAGTACAAAGAAGAGTAGAAGCAGTGTGAATGAAATCCACCTTGTGAGTCACATGAGAAGTGCTACATCCTTATCCTCCACAAGGAGTTTACTGAACTTTGCTGCTGCGTGGCAAGCACTGCCACATTTCCACATTGTACTTTAGCAGAATATATATGGAATTCTACAACAAATGAACACATACCAAGCACATGCACAAAGTATGCTCAAATTGATCACCACAGCCTTTCTGACATGTATCTGAGGTTTTCAGTCAACATTACTTGACCTGACTGAGACGACTGAAGCATGGGTGATACTGCCATAGAAATGGTCTCACACAAGAAGACTTCTTGTGGTGTAGAGGGGCTTAGAGTTCATTACAGAGGATTGTTTTTCCTTTTTTTTGTTTATGATCATTTTCAAGAAACAAAGATAAATTTCTTGAATCAATCAAAGTGGGTGTACTTGAGTTTTATACGGTTGCTTTTCAGTCTTTCAGGGACAGTGTTAGAAATAGGAGGAGCTTTACCGTATTGAGGCTGCTAATGGAAGTTATTGAACGAAAAATTTCTATTTTATTTTTCTGTTCTTCATGTCGTGATTTATCGTAAACTTGAACTCTGGCAGTCTGTTTCTGTCCTGCCATAAAATACCATTTCTATCAATAAAGTTTTCCTTTCACACCAGTTTACTTAAAGGTTGCAAATAAATCAGTATATCTGTTTGAATAGTTCCCAAATCCTAACTAGGATCCCACATTATTTACATATACTTATGAGACTGGAGGCAATGCTCTCCACATTTCTGAGCAACCTATTCTCTCTACCAAACACCACTCCTATTGAATTGCAGCTGTTGCCTAAATAAGATTCACTTCCATATTTCTTCAGATGCATAGTGAAGTCTTCAGACTTCAGGATTTTAGTCATGTCTGAGACCACAGCAGAATTCTCTAGGCTATCTGGAGAAGCAGTGGAATAACTTTAAATAAAAACTGGAAACTATAAATAAAATATTTATTAGAGTGCATAGTGATCTAGATCCTGGTTATGTTATTTATTACAGGAGATAGAAACCAGGGGCAAAGCAAATTGTAAGACCTAGGAACACTTCTGAGGTATCATGGCTACGGACTCCGCAAAATCCTAGTTGTATTGATGTCCTGGGTTAGTTATATATTCTATTACCACCCACAAAAGCTGAATAAATTTCGTAATTACACATCTGGGACTCCTTATCTCAACTGAGATAAGCACTCCAGCTGACAGGAAGCACCACCCAGCTGATTATCTGATCTCAGCTAACGGCCCATTAGCACCACCCAGCCTGACTAATTAGCCTGAACCCCATTGGAGGACCCCGGATCATCTCTGAGAACCCTCAGGAGCATCTCGGAGGACCCTAGGGCTCATCCAAGCTCATTACCGAAGCAACCAACAGAACATCGGGAAGATCCTCTTCCATTGTGAGAGTCCCCACCCCTGGGGGAGGCGCCAGCCAAGAAACAGCATAAAACAAGGGGTTTGGATGGGAGAAGATACCCTCGACTCGATGGGACTCCACTCTCGGGACTCCACTCTCGACGGGACTCTTGACTCGACTCAACTCGACTGGACTCCAGTCCTCAGAATTGGATTCAGCTAGCTACTCCACTCCCCGGAATTGGACTCAGCTACTCCACTCCACTACTGGGACTGGACTACCAGGCCTTCCTGCAGGACCAGTGCCTAACTGGACTGCACAGCTATCACCCTGGTCAACAGGGTGTCAGGTTGTACCGTGACTCTGTCGGTTTGTTTAAGCCTGTGTTTCTCTATTACTGCATTTATTTTAACCTTTTTTATTAAAATTGTAATTTTGACCTAAAATCTCGCGAGGTATTCGGTGTAGAGTTAATTTCCCCTGCTGGTTTACAGCCAAACCAGCACAATTGAATACTATTTCCTCTATACTGGTATGCCTGGAAAGGAACCTTTATCACAAGAACCACCTCAGAGAAGCAGCATGCCTTAAGAAGGATCTCGATCAACCTGACCATAAAGAAGATGATACCAAGACCATACTGTGGCATGACAGCACACATCAACTTCAATGCTTTTCAACTGATCTCTTAAAGACCCCTCCATACTTTCTAAGATTCAGAGGCACAATATACCTGTTTCTCTAATGGTACATCTGTCCCTTGTTTACATTCTATAAAATTTCAAATTTTTCAGTATTCAAATAGATTGATAAAGGAGGGAAATTCTTTTCTGTTAACTATCCAGTAATGCCTTGTCATGAACTTAAGCATCTAACAGATGGGTTTGGATTCCACATGAAGGAACCAGGCACAAAATCTTCTGTATTATATATACACCTGATTGGAAGCACTTGTAATATTCTACCTAGAATGCAATATATGGTTTTCTGATTTACTTGTCTTGATCATTCTGTATGAAAATTTAGTTGAGGAAGAAGCACCACAACTACTAACAGATCTGGGAAACTATTCATAGAATATATTTTCTTTTTTTTTTATTGGAATACGAAAAATGGCTTGAAAATAAGATGCAAAACAGCATGAAAGTTACAAGGACAGAGTATGAGCTATCTGTTTTTTCCAGAAGGACACCAATTTTCTGACTAGTGTGTCAAGAATCCAGCTGCAGTCCCAGAGTCACTGATGATTCTGTTAGGCGATATTTGGTGAGAATATGCTAACAAGGAACCAAATTTCTTGGTCACAGCTGGAATCTGATTTTGAATAGATGAAAATGCTGGAAATGCCTTAGGCCAAAGAAAATTGGCTTCTCAACAACTCCTGCACAAGAGTCAATATAGGATGTTTATTAAGTGGACATTGCAAGACAGGAATGTGTATTCATGCTACTTCAACCACTTCAGACAGGGAAAACAGAACTTCTATCAAAGAAAAGGCTCTAGCTTTAATAAATATTTTTTTCAGCTTTACATTAGATGTACTTAAACTGAGAGCCTTTAAATCCTTTAGTGACAGAAAAACATATGTCTGCCTATTAAATGAACAATCTCATCTATATTAGTATAAATCATTCATATATTTTCCTGTTTCATTTCATTTGATATACTTGGAAAAACTCTGCATACTTCAACACTCTGTGTAACAGAAATTCCATGTGGATTTCCAAGATAAGTGTTTAATGTAACTGAGAGCAGCAAATGGGATCTCCTCTAGGCACTCTGGATTAAGTGAAACAGCAATGTTTTCCGTGGGGGATTTTTTAACTCCAAACTTGAATACTTTATTATTATAAAAGAAATGTAATTAACACTTTATAACCATACAGCATCTTGAGGATGTCAACTGGCCAAAGCTGTGTTGTTACACCTCTTCTACATACAGCTAATGCTAGACTTGAAGCAACCAGACTGACATAACTGGCCGAGGAAGAATACACTTTAGTTCMTGATGCCAGCCTGTGAGAACAGAAGGAAGCAGTGTTTAAGGGACTGTCACTGCTCTTGCCAGACCTGAGTATAGTAGATGACTTTGAAACCACATTGGTGCTTCCATTCAGCTATAGCTGAGCTGGTAGAGCAAGGGAGTAAAACCTCCTAAACATACAGCTAGAGGTTTGTTTTTTCTTCTTGTCAGAAATGGGGCAAAGGCGAGAGGGATTTTAAACTGCAAATGCTTAAGCAGCACTTTTTTGACAAGGGGCCAATTGCGGGATTATAACATAGCGTAAAGAGATTTGCACAAAGATAAAAAGGGCTATAAGTGGGTAGATTTGGGAAACAACTGAGTTCAAATTGCAGGACGCCTACTCTACTTTGTTCTTGACATTACTAAAACTAAGAACTTGTTTTTTTTAAAAAGGCTCACATTTTCTTCCATAAAGACATAAATACACTTTTCTAGATGATGTCTGGAATGCTCTTGATCCTGTCAGAAGCCTTCTCACATTTATCATGTGTAATGTCAGCCGGGTCTTGGACGGAATATTTTACTGAGAAAGACTTACACCTGTGACCTTGATGCAGTACTAGCTTTTCTGTTTGATTATTTTTCTTCTCTTTGTGACAGATTTTGAAAGTTTGGGATAAAAATTTCTGATTAATTCAGTGATCTTTTCTTGCTGAGTTCTGAACCTTGTTTGACAGGTGAGTCACTTTATGAAAACCACTTACATGAATCCTAGTTACCTTTATTGCAGCCATCTATTTCTACTCTGCACTAGGTGACTCAGCTTCATTCACATCGCAGAGATCACAACCAAATTGATTTCTTAATGCGTGTGTATCAGTAGAATTACTCTATTTAGCACATTGCATCTGAGGCAACCTGAATGCTACACAACTAATTTTGGCTTGCCTTATGGTCAATATCAAGAAAAAGGTTTTTTAATTCATGCTGACAGTAATAAAGAAATCCAGGCAACCTGAAGTATTCCTTATCATCTTGACATTGAGCCAGTGAGCTCTTATGGTGCCTGAAAACCCAAAGGTGGATCTGAGGTAGAAGTGTAGAGTACATCCATCCCAAAGACAAAATATTGTCACTGGTCTTAAATGGGGGGGGGGGGGAAGAAACAAGTAAGGGTGGCATGGAGGCATTTCTGCACCTTATTTTTTAAAAATGCAAAAGTGTTGGATGATGACTGGAAGATATGTCGTCACAAACACTTTTAAAAATTCAAAAGTGAATTTCAACTCCACTAAGAGTTTTGAAAGAGCACATTAGGAATTTAAAGGTTTTGTTTGGGATTGCTATTAAAATTCATTCACTGTGGGTTTCAGCATATCACCCAGCTGCTAATAATTTGCTATTTTTGCGGTCTGATTGACAGACAATTTCAGAGTAAGGGATGCAGGATTGTGTTAAAATAAACTAAAACTCTAGATCTGACTGTGTGGTGTAGATATTTGTATCTGCAGTCTGTAGTTTAGAATGTTTATCTTTTCGTGAATGTGACTTAGTAGGAAATTAACTTTTCCTTTAGAGACCAATTTTTGCACAAGGTTTAAGCAAATAGGGCCTTTATTAATCGTTCCTTTCTCTGTAATATTCTGCTTTCAATTCAGTAAAATCCCTGTGTGCTTTCAGAATGCTGAAGATTAAGTAACTCTAGTCTTGAAAGTGAATTTTTTTCTGACATTAGTGGAAAAGTGTTGTGTGTTTCCAGGCACGCTGGTAATAAACTATACCTCCATATTGATTTCTTTAGCATAGATATATGTGGTATGTTGGTGAATGGTCTTATTAATATTCATTAAATTCTAAATAGCTCTCTTTTTAATGTATCTATTTAGGAAATGAATAATTCATGCATGTATAGGAAGCTCAGTGCTGTCACTTACAGCATAGACCTTTGCTGATCTAAGGAGGTGTTTGAACTGAAGGACACTCTAAGATGTGCAAAGCAATTGAAACATTGAGCACTGCTCAGCTTCTTACCACCAAGGGCATTTCTTTATCTTGAAAATTTCACTGACTCATCACTCTTCTTAAAGCACACATTCTCAAATATGCTTTAGTGGAATCATATATATAATTTTAATATAAACTCATACTTTACAAAAGCTGAAACCGTTATGATTTGTTCACTGTATAAAAGGCATGTGGGCCACTGTAAGCCTTCTTACCCACATATGTGTTAGTAATTGATGAGAATGTTGGGTTTGGAGAGCATTATGTATATGCATGTTTCTGTCACAGGGGGTCTGCATCATAGAAGACATTCATTTTAGTCCTACCTTAGGTTTCTTGCGTCTCTTGCAGTAGGTCCTCATTTCTCAGTGCTCCGGAAACCCAATTCTCACATTTAGTCGCCACTCCTAGAACACACAGCATATCTATTTGCTTTGTATTCAGGACTGGTATTTATACCTATACAATGTATTGTGAGACTTTTTTCATATTTCTGTATCAGGATGGGCCAAAATTGTAGTTGGTTTCTGGCTGTATATGTAATATGACTGATGCTAGTATGAGTGACTGTGATTAATTATATGTAGAATCATAGAATCATAAAATCATTTAGGCTGGAAAATATCTCTTAAAGATCATTGGGTCCAACCATTAACCCAGAACTGCCATGTTCACCACTAAACCATGTCGCTAAGCACCATATCTACTCATATTTTAAATACCTCCAGGGGATGGTGACTCAAACACATCCCTGGGCAGCCTGTTCCTATCTGGGAGAAGACACCAACCCCCACCTCACTGCAGTATCCTCTCACACAGCTGTAGAGAGCTATAAGGTCCCTCCTGAGCCTTCTTTTCTCCAGGCTAAACAACCCCAGCTCCCTCAACTGCTTCTCACAGGACTTGTGCTCCCGACCCTTCACCAGCTTCATTGCCCTTCTCTCGACCCGCTTCAGCACCTCAATGTCCTTCCTGAACCTAGGGTCCCAAAACCAGACAGAGAACTCAAGGAGCAGCCTCACCAGTGCTGAGTACAGCGGGACAATCACTGCCCTGGTCCTGCTGGCCACACTATTTCTGATGCAAGCCAGGATGCCATTGSCCTTCTTGGCCACCTGGGCACAAGCTGGCTCGTGTTTAGCCATCTGTTGACCAGTACCCCCAGGTTCTTTTCCGCCAGGCAGCTTTCCAGCTACTCTTCCCTAGATCAACAGGCCAACACTCTCTGGTGAGCCTAGTTATATCCTTTTTCCCCCTTCAAATTAGTTTAAATCTCTTTCAATGAGCCATGTTAACGTTCCCCCCTTGAGACAGGTGTGCCCTGTCTATCACCAGCAGGCCTATTGTCATATAAACCAACTTATGATAAAAAGACCTCCAAATTATACAGAGTTTTGATTAATAATGCAGTATTTATGACTACTTATTTCTAAAGAAAAGGCGCTAAAATCTGGTGATACTTCTATGACAAAATTAAAAGTTATGTGATATATTGATATCTGTCTTCATTTGGAATAGATTTTGCGTAATTCTTTGAGGCAAAATAATGATTCTTTTTCTTATACATTTTATCTTTTCTTATTAAAAGCAACAGTCTCAATATGGCTTCAAATGACAAAGTGAAAAGTCCAATATAAAATATACAGAAAACATAAATTTTCTGCTTTCTTTCTGTACTCAGAGTCAGCAAGGGTACAGTATGAAAGGGCAATAAAAAGGCCATGTCAAGAACACCTAAAGGCACATAACAGCTCTTGTACACAAGGTTGTACAGAGCTTAAAATGCTCTGCAATGCTTTTTTTTCTCCGCATTGCTCTCATCCATGGTACCCTTTCCTGTATTTTTTGTCTTGATGTGCCTCCAGGGCATGTGTCCCTTTCCGATTAGGTTGAACACAAGACTTTATTTAAAATGAAATATTCCCCTACTTCCCCTTAGAAGACTTAAAAGACAGATCACAGACATAAATGTCCAGTTATTTCGACTGTAACGAAAATCTGTGAGATTGAAGGAAGAAAAGAATGTTTTGTGGTCTGAACCCAGGAATACCTTTAATATAATTTGAATAAGAAAACTGGAACTTTATTATCAAATGTTGAAATTTTTTTTAAGTGATGTTTGATATGGTAGAAAAACAGAATTTAAAGTACTGAGGCTTAAAATGGAAAAACCACAAGGTATACAAAAATACATCTTTCCAGTTTACCCTGCTGAGGGAAGAAAATGGCCATGAACACACATGTTTGATACCTGGCCACTTTTCTTTTTTCTTTTTTTTTTTTTTTTTTTAAAGCAGTTATTTTCATGATAGCTCATGCAAAGAAACAATGTTTCACCCACTCTTGCCAACATTCTTTCCAGAATATTAGAAAGTGCCTATGCCACACAGATGTATCTACGCTCTTTCTGAAATGTGGCTTGCTCACACACACAATCACAGTAGGAAAAGTTCTTCAATAGTTTTGCTTTTGAGAGTTCTGTGAAAAAGTTCAGCTTTGTCATTTATGCTTAAGCTGAACAGAGCTTCTTTTCAGGTTTAATGTGCAAGACTTCTATCCTGATTTCAAATGTTTCTAGTCTAGATGTGCCTTGAGAAAAAATTAATTGAAAGAATAATGGTTATGTTTAAGTAAGTAAAACAAAAAGACCAAATTCATAATAGGATAAAGCTCATTTCATGTATACAGAACAAGAAAAAGAATAGATCTTGTTTCTTTATCTTTGAGAGGAAGGAGAGAAAAAAGGGGAAAGGAGCACTCCAGAATACATGCAGCATTCTTGTGCTCATGGATTCTACGAAAAGATTTATTAATCAGCCCTTTGCAGACCTATCCCTTCATTTGTCTCAAAACAGCCTCCTGCTATTGTGCTATGCAAAGAAATCCCTTTCCTGTGACATTAATGGTGGACTCAGAATGCCTCCAGCAGTCCTTGCACAGATTTCCAGCCATATGTAGATCTGCTCTACGTTATGGCTCAGTGAATTTTTTTCTCACAAGTTTGTCCTGTTATTTGTTTCATTTCAGTCAGCTTTATAAGAGTGAGACCAGGTATAGAAATTCACATGGAACCTCCATAATAAGGCTCAAAAATTGAATTGAAAATCATAAAATTAAAGTTCTTCCATGCAGCCAAAGTGCAAGATGATATCCAGGAGTACCTGTGTTTCCTAGACGAAGAAGGAAAAAGAGAAAACGTTTTCTGAAACAGCGAGAAGTTTGATAAAAAATAATGTGACAGTTCTGTCACATTGCACAAAGAAACCACATTGCAGAAGGCACTTACCCCTAAAAAAATTATATTAATTTGACTTTGGAATATCTGTAGAAACTATTGCAATAATAATGCAATGTCAAATTATCCTGGGGGAATTTCTATTCCAACTCGACTGAAAACTTTTGTCAGATCATTAGAGGCTTTCAAAGAGAAATCTGACCTCTGTGCCTTATAACACAGTGCTACAGAAAGCAAACTAGCTAGGCAAAGCCAGAGAAGTACTGCAGAGGGAAACATCTTCTGCTAGCCTCATCAATAGTGCCTAATTGGTCATATGAGATAGAATCAAAGTGTTTGTTTCATTGTTGCTAATTGCCTCATTTCATAGACAGTTTGAGTTTAGCCCTCTTTCTACTTTGATATTGCTATAGCATGTGTGCATGTGGAGGTTCCTAATAGCTGTGTAAAATAGAAATGCTTAGCTCTGCAGAGGTTCTGGGGGAAAGAAATGGGCAGTCAGTAAATTTTGTTATTATTTTTTAGTTCTTGTTGTCTAATGTTCACAGGACAAGTATCAGCACGAGATGTCGGCCTGTTGTGTAAAATAGTGTGGTACTACATTACGACTATGCRTGGTGGAGCTTAGTCCATAATAATTTATTGCCCCAGTTCAGCCTGGCCAGCTAGAAAGACTAAAGAAAAGAGATTGCTTTGCAGTTTGTGTTTATGGTATGCACAGCTGGGAGGCAGACAGGTGACTTTGAAAGAGCCCAAATGCTGTGAGTCTGGTTTAGTTCTGACCCAGGGTCTCAACTATTGCTACTGAGGACAGAACTGTTAGTGCACTACGAACATGAAACCTCTTGGCTTCTTTCATTGCATTGCAAACTAAAACCAGAGAAAGAGCAAACAAGGGAAAGAGAGATTCCTTCCTGACCTATTGCTGAAAAAGTACTGTGTCTCATGCTTTCAGCTCACACAGAGATGCAACAAAATTCGACAACTTCTTTGCCTCTTACATCTTGTAGAAGCAATTTGCATTCTGTCATGTTCTCTCACACATGGTGTTCAAAACAATTAAAAGAAAATTGCACCCATTTTGCTCAGTGTAGCAGGCTGAAAATTTCAAAGATGAGAAGCACTTCTCAGCATGACTAAACTGTGAAGTGTTTTTGAAAATAAGGTTTTTAATGATAATTGACATTAAAACCTTTATTTTCTAATACATTTCACAGTTTGTGCTTGTCGGGAAGTGCATGTTTTCTTCGAAACTTTGTGCTTGCTACACCGAGCAGAAGTGATACATTCTCTTTAGAATGAAAACTAGTGATCCTTTTTTATTTTTTTTGCTGTTTATGTATTGAAAAAATTACTATCCAAGGCTTACAAGAAACTTTCCTAACTTTCCCCTCTACGTCTCATATTAATATTCATCTGGGTAGCTGTAAAACACAGAGAACAAGTCTTACACGGATGGCAGTGCAACTTCTTTCAAGTACCTGAGAGAGGAAAATCCTCACTCCATAAATACAACTTAGGTAGCATGTATAAAAATGCCATTCTTTCTCCTTCCTTCAGCCAACAGCCTTCCCTCTTGGCAGTTCTGTGATCAACAATGTACACTGACAACTGAATAACTGCAAAATCAATGAAAACGAAGAAATCTTATGGGACAAGTTTTGCAAATGAGAGTACTGACTGGTTTGGGAGGAGCGTTTGACACTCAAAAGTGTCAGCTTGTGCAGATAAACTGAGCTTCATGGGTAGAGAATTGTTTTAGCAACAAGGCTCACGATTAATGCCTTCTGTGCATAACAAGGCTTGATAGCACAAGACAGACACAAGCTCCTGTTATCAACAAACAAAAATAATTTTCCAACACAAAAATAAATGGAGACGAGACGGACAATTCTTTGGGTTTTTTAGCTAAACACTGAATGATTGCAATGAATTAAGCAAATCCTTTCGGAATGAGAATGCAGAAATAGTCTTTCCTACTCCCCAATAAGTTATCTTGAACAGGTATTTGTTTCTGAGAAGGAAGACCTAAAAGAAAATTATCAGGTAAAATAAATTGTGTTACATATGGATGTTGTAACAGAGGGAGCAAACTCTTGCTGAAGTTTACGAAAACTTTAAAAATTACCTTTTCACAGTTGTGGAGGTCAACAGTTCTGGTGCTCCACAAGAGTGAAAATATCAATAAAATCATATTTAACTAGTCAAAAGCAGTTAACCATCGAATTAAATTTTACTTTTGCTTTTTCCTCTCTTTCCATCCCCTTACTATATATTAACAAAAACATAAAGTAAGAGAACACCTGTTATATCTTTATTTTGTACTTTTCTACAGAATTTCAGTTGTAAGTAAGGATTGAATCTTGATTTCTTCATAAAAGATAAATGGTTTTTATGTGAGTTTCTGATTTCACCCTAATTATAGTTTTCTAATAGGTAGGTGTCCTGCTTCTGTTATTCATCCAATATATTATAGCTCCAAACGCTGAGATCCTTGGAGGCTTTCCTTCCTTTGTGTAAAACATTTAATATTTTATTAGTAGTGTTCAAGCCTATTGACATCATAGTTGAGAACTGAAAATTACCTTTTGGCTCTTTCATTGAGTTCAAATAATGAAGATGGAAGATTACAATACATGGTCAATAAGCAAAGATTTTCCTCTAGCAGGTATGGAAGGTAATGACATTGCTTATCTATTTTGGATAGTATGGGGGAAAAGGTCACTCTTTAGTCTATCTCCTGCATACATGTGATGCAGATTTTAGCTGCATACAGCCACAGATTAAATATTTTTCCAGGAGGTAACTAAGTCCCTTCCCCTGCCATGAACAGTATTGACTATACCTGAGTCACTCTTTCCATTGTCTGTCCAACCATTTCAAAAAACTCACATGACTGGAGTTTCTGGACTCTCCTAGGTAATCTGTTTCCAGGTTTAACTATTGGTACCACTGGAAATTTTTTTGTGATTTCTGACCCGAATCTCTTCACTAAAGTATAAACATCTTCTTTGAAAGTATTTTTATCCTCTTTAAAACAATTTTCATGTGTTTGAAGACTCTTAAAATACTTTCCCTTCAGACTGGTCAAGATTTAATCACTCTTAATTCATTAACTCTTTCCTCATAGAAAACTTTCATGTTTTATTTGTTTTTCAAACTCTCTTGCCTTCCCTGTGGATAAGCTGGAGAAAGCCATCACCTTTTTCAAATATGAGGTCCTGGCTGGGTATTCTGGACCAACTTAGGGCTCACTGTCTGTTATGTCCATTTGTTGTAGCATTTCCTTTTGTGCCGTAGTTTTTCTGACTTTTGTCCTTACGTATTTACATCATCCTTTTATGGTTGTTCTGTTTTGTAATTTAGCCTTGTTTCCCTGCTGTGTGCATTTCACTAAATGATGCCATGTTAATAAAGATTTCAGGAGCTTATTAATTGGTTATTCCTTATCTTCACATTGTGATTTATAGTTATATATTAAATGTGAAGGGAAGTCACAGTTTGGTACTTCATAGCTACTAGATACTTGACTTACCTAATTATCTTTTAATATTACTGAGGTTTAACCCCAGCCAACAACTAAGCTCCAGACTTGCTCATTCTCCCTGGTGGGATGGGGGAGAGAATCGGAACACGAAAAGTGAGAAAACTCATGGGTTGAGATAAAGGCAGTTTAATAGATAAAGCAAAGGCTGTGCACACAAGCAAAGTGACACAAGGAATTCATTCACCAATTCCCATGGGCAGGCCGGTGATCAGCCATCCCCAGGAGAGCAGGGGTCCATCACACGTAGCGGTGACTTGGCAAGACAAATGGCATCACTCCAAACATTTCCCCCTTCCTTCTTTGTTCCCCAGGTCTGTATGCTGAGCATGATACCATATGGTATGGAACGTCCCTTTGGTCAGTTGGGATCAGCTGTCCTGGCTGTGTCCCCTCCCCTCCCAACTCCTTATGCCTCTCCAGTCTCCTGGCTGGTGGAGTGGGGTGAGACACAGAAAAGGCCTTGGCTCTGTTCAAGCACTGCTCAGTGATAACAAAAACATCCCTGTGTTATCAACACTGTTTTCAGCACAAATCAAAAACATAGCCCAGTGCTAGCTACCATGAAGAAAATTATCTCTACTCCAGACAAAACCATCACAAATACAGATTGTTCACATTTGGTTATTGTTTAATTTACCTTTGCACATGACAGAGGTTCTACTTCATTTTTCAAACTTTTAAGTGAAAAAAAAAAAATTAAAAGATAACTCAGTCTTCAGATTCTTACTCTTTGTTCTTTTATTTTCATTGTTTCCTTTTAATTCACTCAGGTAAGAAATATGGGAGCTTAACTGTGTAGTTGATACCTGTCTTAACTCTTTGAGAGGAGAATTAGGGCCAGCTTCTTATTTAGTAATTACTGTCTATTTCTAAATCCCTTGCCACTTTTTCAGTGTACTCAAGTATTTATAATTTTACTACAGGGCTGGCTCTGGTGACAAAGAGGTGTGAATTGTGGAAAGACTTCTGTATAACAGGATGTAATGACTCTGAAAAATGTGACATTTCAGATGTTACGGTCTGTGAAAAACGGGCACCAAATGAGCAGGACCTCGAGTCTCTGCTTTAGGAAGCAGACTGCACTGTCACTGGGCAGCTCCCCATCACTGCGAGGGGCGATGCCCTGGGCAGCACAGGCAGCACTGAAAGGCCCAGGTAAAATGCACTACAACCCCATCAGAGAGCCCTGGGGCAAGCACTCCAAAAGAGGAAGGAAGGGAAGATAGGCACTGGCCTGTTAACCAAGTGTGGCCAGTGCTTCTATAGATGAGGATAACAGAATACTTGCACGGATTTTAAGGAGAAAAGAAGAAAATAAAAAACTTCTAGACGGCACGTTTATCCTCTTGCTAACAATGCTAAAAGAAATCTACAATATAAATTCTCAACGCTGTCAGATCTAAATATTTTTGGAACGTTAGTAAAAGATTTTTATTAAAGTGTAAGGGCTGAATGACCAGTAAGAAGAGAAGTATGTAATCAGAGTCATATTTACTACACATTCACAGACATAGTCTTGTTCATTTAGCACTATTCAAATATTGCTTAAACACTGAACTTGAACTCAGATCACCTCTTTTATGTTCTGCAAACACAGGTAAGATTTTTTTCTCATTTTTGCATAAGGAAAATCCACGGAATTCAACTTCTGCATTTGTGACTGTATTTAGTTTAATAGCATATGTTTATAGGTCAACAAAGAAATTCTGTAGGGGACACTAACTGCTACAGAGAGTTTACAGTGATTTGAAAAGACTACATTTTATTTCTTTTATTTTTTAAAAATATTTTCCATTTGAAAAGGTATTTTCCTAGAACTTTCAAAAGACTCTCAGTCTTGACTGGAATTGTAGAAAGTGGTTGTAAGACAGAAATATTTTTCTTTCAGAAGAATATTAACATTGTGTTACTCAAAGAGTAATTTTTAGAATCAAACCAGGTAATCTTTATGGACAAAAGTCATTAAATCAAGTTTGTGCAGTGTCCTTGTTGACATGCTCCAGAGGCCCAAGTGGATTTACTCTTGAATTATTATTATAAAAAGGAAAGATAAAATTGTGCCATATTTTTTTTCTATATTGTTTATGTTTATGAAAGAAAAATTAAGTCAGTTAGTGTATGTTTACTTATAAATACTCTCAAAAAAAGGTTTACATCTGTGTGCTGTTTTTTGTTTTGCTGGAGTTTTTCACTGTTTTCTGTCTAAATCAGAAGCCAATTACGTTATTTACACAAGTTTTTGCAGCTTATGATGCTACACAAAACTTAGGAAATAATAAAATATCCAGATTCTAGCAACAGATAAATAAGATGAAAAGATAAATARGTAAATAAATTAGTTTTGAAACCCACATAAGGATATAAATTTTTTGAGGAATTATCAAAATAAATTGGCTGGAGTACAATGAAAGCTTTTTACTGACCTATTATTTCTCTTCATGGTTACTAAATGCACACAAACATGAAACAAAACACCTATAAACGAGAAGTTTTTCCCTCTACCTGTACACAGAGAACTCCCTTTACATCTCATTTTGTTCCCCCTCAGTATAAAATGATTGATTGATTGCTCACAGCTTGCATGACTCCCTGCTGCCCTAGATCCATCTCCGCTCTTCACACTCCGTACAGTTCCTGCATCATTGACTTTCTGCCAGCCATTTTGCTGCCAGTGCATGAGCTGACATTTAATGATCTTTAGATGCAGTAATGTCACATTTATCACTCTTTATCAGTTGTGACAGACCTAAATTCAAATGCAAACATGAAATGCAGACTGAATCCAGTCCAAACAGCTATATGTTTTTGAGTGACATCCATCAAGGCATGTTGAGCAAGAAGTGAAAAATTACCTGTTTCCTATTATTTTATAACTACAAATAGCAGGGGTTTGGGTCTACTCTAAAATATTTCTCCTTGCAGTTTTCAGGGAAGCCCCATTTGGTTTCTAGAATGTCATCTCTCTTTGGATATTTGAATGTTACTGAATTTTCAGTATTCCTAGATCTTACATTTTCAATTTAATTGAATCCCAAGCTTTACATGAAAAATCCCGGGAGCAGATTGATTSCTATGATCACTCTACCTTCATCTGCTGCAGAAGAAACTGTTTCTCCCTTCTGAATTTAAGCATTGCATTAATCCTGACTCAGCTACTTTTATTGCAAAAGCCAAAGAATAAGACAGAAATTAGTCTACTTTTATCCTTCTTCCTCCCTGGTTGGCATCTGAAAGTTTCCAGATCCACATGCTCTCCCAGAGGACCTTGACATTTCTTTACATGTGGTCCTGATCAGTGGTCTTTACTAACACACCTGTTAAGTTAGCTGGGCATCACTTTCTAGTTATTACTGTGCTCTTCAAGGAATAGATGCAGATTTCAGGGTCACAGATATGACTGTAAGTATCTGTGTCCACCGTTTCGCAATTAGGGGGTGAATAAGATAATTAAGCCACAAACAAAAAAAAAAAAGATATTTGTTTACTTAAATTTCTTTTGTGTTTTCTTCTGCCCTGGAGAAGGTCACCCATCAAAAATGTCTAAAGAAATTGTGATGATCGTGGATCATGACCTAGTGTGGGAGCTACAGCCAGCAGCCCTGCTACATCTCGAGATGTTCTATGGCTTTGTGATATTATGTATCACTATAACATTCTGTTGTGCTGAGTTCACCGACTGAAATCAGACCTTACCAAGACTTTCGTGGGCTTGTCCTTTGTCTCTGATTGAAACATGGCCTTAGTGGCAGTAAAGTGACTGTTAGTTTATAGGTTAGTCATGAGTTTTCAGAAATACTTAATCACCATTCAGTGGGAGAGGGAATTTCTCTTTTCCAGATGTATTTTCTGGATTTTCTGCACAACCCTAGGAGGTTGCATTTGATCTCCAGCATGCTGGTATAACTAATGCATTTGCTGTTAGAAAGAGCATTGCTACCATATTTCAGCCAGAATTTTTCTCAAGCTGTACATATTTCATGTACATGACAGATTTTAAAAGAAAACATCATGAAGTAAAATAAAAGTGGATGAAGATTAGTAAGAAGATGCATTTGTGGCTGCATCAAAGCTGAATCTTCTGAGATGGGTGAACTGCTGGCCATTTATTTGTTTCTTTAATCTCAAAATTAAACCAGATTTTGGCAGAATTTAAAGCTGTTTATTCTCTTGTCCATTGCAGAAGCACTGGCTAAAATAGTTTTCATTCTACTCTTTATGTCAAAGACAACTGCATTTTTGCATAGAAATCAGAGCTGATGCAGCCTGCACTTCAGAGAAATGGATGATGCATGAGATCACTAATTCTAATATTTCAGTTAGAACATACATAGAAGCTCTTCTTTTGCCAAAGAACAGTATGCCATCAATTAATTATAAACTACCATTTAATAAATTTTAAGGAAACTTTCTGATAAAAACATATTTTTAAAATATATGAAAATGACTATTCTTACCTGCAGAGAATAAAAGAATGTTTAAAGACTGAACTTTTATAGAAAAACCTGCCATAACTATTTCCCAATGTTACTTCGGTGAAGAGGGGTAGAAAGCACAGAGATAGGCAGCACAGAAAATGGAATGTCCCCTAGTACCTATATACAGATGTTAGTAATTATCATAACATTATATAAAATGGAAATCTAGGTTGTGTTGTTTTATTATTGCTTACTACTACTGATCATCTTTAATATGCTGTTAATTAAACACATTCTSTGATAAGTTCACTGGGTAAAATCATACTTGCTTTCAGTGAATGGAAAAACGAAAATAAACTCTCTAGAAATTGCCAATGTAATTTTATGAGCCAGGCATCAAAAGAGGTGTTTGGTGTAACAAATTCCCCCACACACAATGGATGAGCACCCAAGAGAAAACCTCGGGGTTGAACCTGAACTTGGGAATCCCTACAGAYCCTGAATAGATCAGATATGAAAGCATAATTTTTAAATTTTTCTTACTGGGGAGGGTTTGTTTCAAATATTTCCCCCTCACTGAATCAACATCTTGCCCCACTTGCCCCCTTAATTCCTTTTCCTATTGCCTAGAACCTACTCACAGCTTTTCAGCTTTTGCTCTTTCACCTTCATACATACCACATTATATATTCCACCTAGTTTTATCCTTACTTGTTTGGGTTGAAAGCTTTCAAAGAGAGGAAAAGCCTCCTCCCAGTTGTTACATAGAGGGGGAGAAAGGCCAGTCTTACCAACTGTAGTCACTGGCCCTAATCATTACCAATTCTTGAAGTCCACAGTGAGTGTGAGTAGTAAACAGTCATCAGTTTTGGACTTCTGTATTGTTACTGAGGTGTTAACCCTTGCTTATCTACCATTCTGGCAATTCCTACGGGTTTATGCATTATACACCTGTGACTTTTTACTAAAAACAATTTATTCTTGCATGGTTGGGAAGAAAGTGCAAGCAGTTGTAATTTATCAAGAAATATCTGAATTTGACACAAAGGGTCACCTCTTAAGACATCATTGCCCTCTGAAAAAAATGTATTTGGGTTTTCTGGAGAATAGAAAAGTTATGAGTTGAACAACCACATTATAATTGATTTCCCTTATTGTTTAAGGTTGGCTGGCATATCTGTAATAAAGTCTTAGTTTTTTCAAAACTCAGAATTTTTACTTGAACATTTCCATATCTCTTGAACAGAACAGGTTTTCCCCAATTCTTTATTTGGAAATCAAGACGTTCAAATGATGCTGATAACCTGTAGAGGTTTCAAGACCATGAACTCACATAGGACTTAGAGAAACCAAAGGAAATAGCTCTGCCATTTCTTGAGAACTGCCAATATTTCACATATAATTTTTTTTCCTTTGGCTATTTGACCTTTACTTTACTAACAAGAAAAAAAGTATTATTTTCATAAACCTGTTTTGGAATGGTAAGCAATATCTCTCTTGTGCCATCAGAACAAAGTCTCAGAACTAAGCAGAAATTAAAAGGAGCTTGCTTTCCTCCAGCTAGAAACAGCTTAATTAGGTTAATGGTTAATGTGAATATAGAAGCCTATCACAGTACCCCAGTACAAGCACAAATGATGTTGCCCCTACTGTCTGATTTGCCAGAAAATTTTACTTTCCACATCAGCCAGTACAAGTGTGTTTCGCAGTCTCTTAATTAATTTTGTCAGTGCCTCTTGGTACTAATATTTGCTATCGTTCATCATAAATAGCACAATCTTTTGTCCTGGATGATTCTGAAGTCCTGATGCTTAGAACGACTTCAGAGGCAGGCTTCTAATATTTTCATTCATTTTATCTTCGTGTAGTGGTAGTAGTGTGTTGTAAAACCACAGAAAAACAACCACCCAAATAATGTTATTGCAGAGCTCAGATTTAGCCATGAAGATCAAACTTACAGAAAAGTAACAGGGTCTTCTTTTCAGTAATTTTGAAGAAAATGTATCTGTAATGTAGAATCCATTTTAAAAAGATACTTAAAGAGAAACCTTTATCAAAAGCAAGCGGAAACCAATTCTGGAAAGCATTTCTGTAACCACTGCTCTGACAGCCCTAATGGATTTTGGATTTACCTATTCTCAGTTTATAAAATAGAACTGSAGTGAGACATGATTCTAACTGAGTTAAAGCTAAGTAAAGATGACAGCACTCATGACACTTAATTATAGTGACTTTTTTCTCATAATGACCAAATCATTAAAAAATTCATCTCCAAAATAGGAGAGTTTTTTCCCCTCTGTGCTCTTTTAAAATATTTCAGTATGATCACTAGGGAAAGAAGTTTGTTTAAAATGAAGGGTTTGAGATTGGCCATGAACCAATGAGATGTTTCACTCTCTTCCAACCACTTTCCTGTATCTTCTCTCCCTGCTGCTCTCTGCCTTACCARGTAAAATCCCTACAGACAAACCCCCAAAACACACCAAAACAAAAACACAACACAAGCAAAATGTGGTAATCAAGCTTGAATATTTATTCTCCACATAAAAAATATGCTTGCTAATATATGACTGGGTTTTTACAGTATAAATGCTGAAAGTCACTAGTGTGAAACCTGTGTTGGCCCCTGCAGGTTGGACAGATGGACTGTGGTTTAGATGACTGCTATAAGGCTGTGCTTAGGTTCACAGTGATTTACACCGGGCTGTGCTCTAGACATCTCCATTCTTACTTTCCCCTTTCTCTCAGTGCATGACATCCTGTTATACAAAGCCACTTCTGTTTTGGAAAGACAAATACATTGATCCACTGACCTAAAAACAGGAAGTAATATTTCATTACTTAGGAGTGTTCTAAAAAGCGATTATATATATTTTATGGTGCTGTAGCATTCTGTCTGAGGCATTTTCTGATTATTTAGTGGGATTTAAAGCATGTTTCTRTTGGTGTTCCAGGGTCACCCAGGACATTTTTTTCAAGCTGGATTAAATCTTGTTGATTTTAACCGAAGTGTGTAGAAAATTGATACACATTGAGAATTTGAGTCTCAATATATTTTTCTTACAAATATGAGTAAAATATTTGCTTAATTATATTATTTGTTTTAAGATAATTAATTTGTAATGTGCTTTATAATTAGGGGGGGCTTAAGATAACCTTAAGAGGTGATGTACAATTTCCAACTGCAAAGATACCAACCTCAACTTTTATTTTGAGTGTGTTTGGAGGGATGCTTTCCCCCTCATTTATTATCCCTTAGGCAATAACCCTTTACCATGCTTACATATGCCAGATGTCTAAAGCCTCTCTACTGGATGTAAACATTTTCTGAAGACAAAAATCAACAGCTCATTACCATACCATGAACTTCAGTTAAAAGTAAAGTCTTAAAATCCATACAAACATTACTATATTCTACTTCCTTCTGGAGGACAAGTGTGCATAAATTCCCTCTTTCTGTTTCTTACATCTCAATTTTGCACATTAGAAGCACCTTTACATTGCTGAAATGAATTCTTAAATGTACACTGAATTCATATTTTTAAATATTGGTGTTGGAATGTTGGGGAATTGGTGTTTTAGTGACATGGAAAGGATGGTTTTTTTACCTAACCTAGCTGTGTGGTAGTGGGCTTTGTTTGTTTTGGTTGTTTTTTTTTTTCCCCAGAGAAATACCACCTATCAACTTTACATATATGTGAAATTGGTGTTAATAACTATATGCATATATATATACACACATATATATGCACACACCTAGGCACCTACATTCATATATACATGTATGTTAACACATACATGTATATATACACACATATGTTTAATTATGTAAATCTGGAACAGGTTGCTCAGAGAAGCTGTGGATGTCCCATCCTTGGAGGTGTTCAAGGCCAGGTTGGATGGGGCTCTGAGCAACCTGGTTTTGTGAATGGTGTCCTTGCCTGTGCCAGTGGGGTTGGAACCAGGTGATTTTTAAGGTCCCTTCCAACCCAAACCACTCTATTAATTCTATGAAATAAATGCATAATAAAATCTTGTAAACTAATACATATATACCAATACAAACTAATATATACAGCTACATATGTAACCTATCTCTATATATGTATGCACAAATCATCTTTAATACTTATTTCAGCTGGATAGTGTGATGAAGATGTAAAAGAATAAACACGATGATGTAAACTCCCTGATGTCTTTGGTCACTATAKCACAAGGGAGGGCAAATCTTTATGTCTCTATTTGATGTCACTAGTTATAACTCGAGACAGACCTCCAAAGTGGCTCAGGGAAGTTTTGCCTGTTGGTCGCATTTGTTCTTTTGATCATTTAAGTCTGTATTTTCAGGGGTGTTTATTAATTCCTGCTGCCGAACTGAAAGACTGATTTGAAAAACTGTTCTGTCCTCAGCACCCACATTTGCTTTGAGCCGAATTCTGTATGCATGGTGTTAGACTCAGAGTTTGCCAATCCAGACACCCATGTAGGACGCATGGTAAAAAACATGGATGTTCAAACACCACCATGCACCATCCAGCACTGCAAAATCAATGTCTACCTCAAAGACCATCTCTCAATGTTCAAGGTTCTCATTTTGACATTTTATCACATTTTGTGTTTGACATCACTAAATGAAATATGATAATAATGATCTAACATTAATAAGACAGTACCCTAACATCTGGCAAGGACTGTTCCTGTAAAATTTCAGTGACAACTTTCAGTTAAACATGATAGGCAGAAAAATTTTTGATCCACTTCTGTTTTGTTTTTCTCAACTCTTTTTAGAATTATATAAGAGCTAAGTTGTTTATTTAATAATAGTTCAAAACTTGCTTTTTAGTGTCAGTATCCTGCATGCAATCATTTTAAAATAGAAGATTGGCAATGTCTAGTTTGAGCACTGTTCATATCTCATCACTTCTGCAATGCTTTGATGCTTTCTTGGAATCACAGTGCTGAAGATAAAAGACTTAACAGCTAGCTGAGAAAGAACAAAATAATGTTACATGGCTGATGCTCAGCAAAATGCAAAAATTATSTGCAAGATGGCTACTACTAAAAGAGAAACAATATTAATTGGACATCCAGGGCAGAGTCTTGAGGTTGAAGAATGTGTTGTGCCTGTTGGCTCCTGGTTATATGGGTTATGCGAATGTTTTTTTCTTGAAGCTGTGTTTCATGAGGGTTCAGTTTGTGTCTGCTTGCACATCTCTATTCTTATATTACTTGTGCCAACTACTTCTGCAGTGGAAAAAGTGATTATTTTGGTTCAAAAGGGAATAGACCACCTAATGCTCACACTTACACTAACACACAAAAAAAAATTGATTAAACAGATTTAAAGTTGTTACAAAGAGATGAAAACAAGTTTACCTTTTATGTTCGGATTTTGTTTGCTTTTCAACTGGCTCCTCACATATAGACTTTATTTTGACCATGTAGGAGCATAGAACCGTTTATCAGGTTTTAGTCCAGACGTGGGACCCTTGCTCTATGCTGCCACCAGGGAGTGTGTCCTATAGGAGGAAAACTCTTTGTTTTCAGGATCCAACTATAATGTGCATTCCTACCTGAAGTACAGAGCAGCTGCTTTACTCCACTTTCCTGAACACCAAGCAGAGTTGAGTACAGGTAGCAGATCCAGTAGGTTTCCACTGCAGAGGAGGTCCATGGGCTTCTCCTACAGGAGAAAGGTTTTACCATTTAAAAGCTTGAAGAAACACTGACAGCAGGGAAACACCTGGACTGAAGTACTCTTGGAGATCTGCTATCTAACAMGATTTGATTGTTCAGGAGCTATGCCCAGCAAGGAGGAAAGGGAACAGTGCGGTGAAGTGCAGTGCAGAGGGAAGGTTTGCTAATAACCCCTGCTGCTGGCAGGAGGATGTGAGAAGTAGACAGCGTGAGACAGACCATAAGTCTGAGGAACCTGCTGGCCTTGTGGGAAGAAGGACTGGAGTTGCTTGTTGTACGACACCAGACAGGGGAGAGTAGAGAGTCTGCCAACCTGTATAGCTGTACCAGCTCAGTCAACTGTTTCAGTCACACAATTAAGGCACGAAAGCCACTCAGTGTCTACACATTTAAGAGTAAAGAAAATATAAGTGGTGAAGGTAGTTTTCAATACACAGATTTACCACAGATCTTTCCAATTTTAGCTTCTGCTTGCCCCTTCTCTCAAAGTATGTGAGGAGGTATGAGCCTCTTCTTTTTTTGGTGGTTTGGTTTTTTTGAGTTTTTTTTATAAGCTGTAAGAGTCATTTCTGCAATATTTCATAAGGCTATCCTTTCTGTGGGGAAAGAAATCATTTGCATATTCAAACCTTTTAAATGTCATCTCTTCCTTACAGCACATCTAATCAATGTCACCTGCAGAACAGGATGCCCAAGGCTCCTGTAAGGGCCAAACTCTATTTGCCAGCTGGACAATCCAAGTAATGCCCTTTATGACAGTATTCACAAGGTTCAGAACACAGTAGCTTTGTTAATTATGAGACAACTTCAGTAAAGAAGTGCCGACAGGTCACAGATTGCAGAGTGACAATGACAATTCAGCTGGAACAAACAGTAATCTCTAAGGTGCTTTAGTTCCTGCCACTCTCAATGAAGTTCTTTACTCAAAGTAGAATAACCATAAGCTATTCCTCTGAGTACAGGGCATTGTGTTCCCTGTCCTTGTGAAATGCAGACAGTCACTTTTTTGTTCACATGGTTTTGTGGAGAATAAAAGAGGTATACTGGATTTGTTCAGACATCCTTGTCATTCATGGCTTGTAGCAAACATTATTAATATAAGGAACAGGGAAGAGAAATTACTGTGAGGCCAAAAGCAAATCGTGAAACATGCAGAAAATGAAATGGCAGAGGGAATAGGAAAAAAAATGAGTAAGAGGATAGGAGAGAGAAATAGATTATAGGATGAAGGACTATTATGAAGCAGAGGAGTTCAGGTGGCAAGAGATTTGTGAGGACTAGCTCAGGAACACAGGAATGAATGATTTAGAGTAAAAATACACTATGAAGAAAAAATGATAGCTCTCTGAATTCAGGATTTCTTTACTTCTGAAACAGAACAAAATATTCCATGAGAGTTTGTGTTCATTTATGAGACATCATTTAATGCTAGTCTGCCAAATCCTTATGTAGCACAAACTCACAAGACTTGGTCAAAGCACATGGAGAACTGAAACATATTTCTGGCAAAGACTTTTTATGACCATAAGGCTCTCAGCTAAATATCTTTATATGAATTAGTGATGAAATATTATTACACTGGTATTGACTTTAATTAGTTATACTGCCATTGGCTCCAGGAAAGGTTTCAAATGCCTTTTCAGAGGTGACACTTTCAAAGAGGAGTCTCAACTGCTATTTATATTCCAGAGTTTCTCTGTGACACCAGAAAGTCACCTAACAACAGGTTTTTTAAACTTATGTCTGCGACTAATGAGACTAACTAACAATATGTTATTTTTTTAAAGTGTCTACACATTTAATTTCCATTGACTTCTAATGATTGAAATCTTTTAAGAGTTACGTGTCTAGTTTTCATCTGCTTTTGACATATATCCCATTTTTATCTTTAAACACCTTTATATCTTTAAAAATCTGTCTTTTATCTCTATGGTGCATTGTACTTTTTCTATAAGAGAATTAGCAGGAGTTCTYTACCTGTGACAGGTATTGAGAAATGCCAAAGAACTTGAGGACATATTCTGTTGACAGATTTTTATTAAGCATAGTGCTTAAATGCTATTACAGTTTTCTCTTTGAAAATTAAGCCATACACAAAATCTGAAGATATTTTCGTTTGTTTTTTTATTTGAGAGCCATCCTACCTACTATGTAGCCAGCTCTACTTCTTTTGGAGCTAATGACATAACTTCCCTTAGACTTCAGTAGAAAGAACATTGGGAGCACAAGCTGCTTCCTATTTAATTAACTACCAGTTTCTTGCTGTGACCAAATCAGCCTTCTTCAGAGGAAACATGAGCCTCAGACACTTTTTTGCCCTTCTCTTCTGGTTTTCCTCAGTGGTACAATAGTTTGCTATTTATCCCTGCCTACTTCTTCTCTGTTATTGCTTGGCTGGAATCCATTGAACTCTTTAAGATATTCACTCTGCCTCTCATTGACATCTTGATGATAACCTTGCTGGCGAATATTGACAGGCTCGACCACCATATATTAATTAGTAGTCACAAAATTAATCAAGCTTTTTGTTGCTCTTCAAAAAGCTTCTATTACAATGGAGACAGCAAGACCACATTGTTTGCAGTTGCTGGTGATGGTATTAACCCACTGTTTGCTACTTAAAGAGGGTGACACATTATCGTTCCCTGGTGTAGCAAATGAAGGCACGGACTCTCAGCAATTATCCAGCAAGGAGACATTTATTATAAGTGCACAAGGCCTTTTATACTGTGCTGAAAACAAGAACTTTTCTACYGTGCTAAAAATAAGGCTTCTTATAATGTGCTAAAAATATCTTTGTTAACATTCTTGCTAATTAAACAAATACACACTGACCAATGGCACATTCTGTGTTGCTGCTCAGAGCTTTTTCGACAAATCAGTATCTTAATCAGCTGCTGTCCACGCAACCTTCTTTCTTCTTCCCAGAGTACCTTTCGTGAATCACCAGCGAGCAACAGTGAGCAAGTGTCTTTTACTTATCTCTTAAGACTTCTCTTGTCTCCCACACCCTGGCATTTATGCCATGGAACAATTGCAGGCTGCAACACTGGACAGACATATCACTGTTTGCTAAAGGAACAGTGGTAGTAGTACAGGGCATCGACAATCCTAATGAATCCTTATGCAGATGCCTTAAAGAAAATTAAGTACATTATTTTCTCATGATATCCAAATTCAAGTATCCATTCTCATGCTGACTTCTTAAATAAGAAGGTTAGTATATGTGTATTGGCATTCAGTCTGGGAGATAAAGCACTTGTGTACCACCATTAACACTTGTCTGGGATCTCATCTAGATAAGGAAGCATGATCAGACCTCTGCAGTGCCAGCAGCAGACAACTGGATAAAGCAACTGACTGTCAATCACTCTGAAATCTCAGCGAGGTGTATGAATACAGTTTAGCTAAATCAGCTCTGCTACATGTTTGTCGAACCTTAATATCACTCCATGAAATGGAGGCTTTGGGTAGTTTCGTAAAGAGATTGTAACATTTCACAAGGGAATATTGACCTTGTTGTTTTAGTGGAATCTCAGCACTAAAATTGTGTTCTGGTTATTTAGGATTTTACCTGTAGTTTGACTTCTACAAGAATTACTCTTCAGCTTTCTTATACTACCAAGTAATTAGTATATTTGATTGGAATACAAAATTCTGTTGTTTATACATAATAAATGTATACAAATAAATATTCCTATCTTTTCTATATATGAATACTTCAGGACACATGAGGATCCTTTTCTGTTGAAATGTGTTACATATAAATACAAGCTCTTCTTCATCTTTACTTTCACAGCAAACAACTATGAATATGAGAGTTACCCAAGAAAAACAATTGTAATCTACCTAGCTTTATATTTCCCCATCAAAATTCTTTAAATAGTTGTCAGGTTAGAGGAAAGCGTCACATTTTTATTTTCTGTTGTTTATACCGGGGAAACCAATTAGGGTACAATAAGAATATTTTCTTAAGATAAAAATAATGAGACCAAGACAAATAAAACTCGTATAGTAAAACATGGATACAGGGTACAGATAAATTTGTGAGTGAGATAATAATTTAACATCCCCCAAGAGCCATTTAGAATCAGAAGGCTTTAAAAAATTATTTTTTTCTGGTTCTCAGAGTAGATGAGTAAAATTAAAGCAATCTTGGACCAACACCAGAATTTGAATTGCTATGTGTTTCATGTTTCCCCCTTCTTCTGCCTCCCTCCCCGCCAAAGCTTGGCAGTTGCATTATTATGGCAATCAAGCTGTCATGTTCTTACATCACATATCGTCACCAAGAAAACTAATTTCAGGATCTCAAAATGTTTACAACTCCTTAGAAATAGTTCTTGCTGGTGATGATGAATGGATTGTAGAAACACAGGGACATCCTATGGTCTAGGAACACTTAGATCTAGGAGAAATCTAAAGCCTTGGTTAATGTTGAGACTAGTCCCCTATGCAACCAAGTATTCCTAGGTAGGAGAAACAATGACCTTTTTCCCCTTGTTGCTTCCCATTCCACTTAAATGAGGTGACATCCTACTGTAGATCTTCTCTAGATATTATAAGGGTTCAATCAGACTTAAAGACAGTTAGAGAAAGTTAGAAGAACTGTTTAATTGCTTTGTGATTACCCCACTTGGGTATAAAGTCCATTTTACTTCGATAGATCTATGGAACATAGACAAATCTGAGCATGACTTCAGTTTCTTATATCCCAGTGTTTCAGGCAGAAAGCTCAGGACATTTGTCTAGTATTTGTAAAATTCAGTAATCAGTTGTTGGAGCCAAATTTCTGCACCACTCCCACCCCGCAAAAAAAAAAAAAAAAAAAAAAAATTTTAAATAGGGCTTTGAGGCTTTAAAATTGAAAAGAAGTCATGCCCCAAGCTTTTTGTAATGTTAGGGAGTAAAAGGAACTCTAGCCTTGTATATTGTACACATCATCACCTTATATAACTTTAACTTACATATTGTAAATTGTGTCTTTATGTAAAAGGCAAGATGTTTCAAGGCATTTAGACAAAACATGTTAGTTTTCAATAAAGACCATGGAAATTACGTGCTTATGTGTGCTGAAATCACTGATTGATTATCTTTTTTTGTTGTGAGACAAGCATTTTTTCTTTTGACAGAATTGTCTAATAGGTACATGAGATGTAATACAACTGTATCAATGCAGGGTGTATCTTTAATTCTATGGAAACTTTCACCTTTCTTATAAGAGGTTGAAATTGGTATGTTTACCTAGAAGATCAGTGTAGCAGTACAGTCCATTCTTAATCTTGCTTCCAAATGGTGCTAACATGCTTCCTGATACCACGTTGTCTCGTTCCTCTGCACTGTCACACTGCAACGCAATTGCACATCCATATGAGAAGAGATACATTACACAAACATATATAGGCAAAGTTTTTCCCCCCAAAGAATTGCAAAGCTAGAAGCTACAAGTACCCTTTTTGTCTTCTGCCTTGAGAAACATTTCAGTAGTACAAAGCACGGTAAAAAGCATGAAACTGTGTTATTTTAATCAAAGTTCATGGAAAAAAAATCTCTCAAGAGACTCTTTTTTGCATATATTTATTTATTTGTTTCTTCTAATTGTAAGTTTGCTCTCCATGTTATATTTTATTTCAAATTAAGTGCATTGTATCATGCCCAGAGATGATTTAGCTGCAAAAAAGCGTTTTCATGTTAAGCACTTAGGCTTTCAGCTGAACTTTTAGATATTACTTTACTTAAATAGCCATATGGCAAGACAAAATTGTTTTCATGTGTTTGTGAGTCAAACCAGATGAAAGATGAAGAAGAAGGCTACATTGTATTTAAATCCAGTATCTAAAGTAAACCACTAGGGTAGCAGAAAATAATTTACTATACAAATTTATCCTCATGGAAAAATCAGTTCCTGCTGTTCTTATCACACAAAGGAAATTAATTCCTTGTTTTGAATGAGCTTTTTGAAAAATAACAAGAGAAAGATTAAATTGTTTAAAGTTAAATTGTTAAAAGTTTTCATTTCTTTGAAGAGGAAACTGAGAAGTTGAAACGATACTCCTAAACAGTTCTGTCTAATCTTGGGATTTAATGTTTAATTGTTATAAATCAGGAAAACTGCCCTGCTCCTCTCATGATTATTGGTATTAATGTTGAATGGTCAGGGATGCAAGAAGTCAGCTTTTCTTCCCATTTTCCTTCCAGTTTTGAAACAGCCTTTTTAAAGCCCTCACATACATTCAGTGGGAGCCAAAAGGGTTTGGTAAAAGGTACAAGAGGTCTGCCTGCACAGAGCCATTTTCTGAATGAGAACATTAGATTGTAAGAAAAGTAAATACAGAATTCAATTCATTGTTCTTTTATCGCTAATCACATCAAACGGAGAAAGCCTCTGAAGGTTTTATTATCTAAGCTGGTGATTCCGAAAATACTTGACTTCAAAGAGCATCTTCATTCATGGAATCAGCATCACAGAGGCAGTTACTAAGCACACCTATAAAGTTATTATTGTAAATCATTTGTAGGATCAAGACCAGCAACAGACGAGCAGGAGAAAAAAATTGCCTCTTGAGTTTTTACTTTTTATTTCTGTACTCCTCCAGTAACAATTTATATGAGCTGCAATTATATATTTATCATTGGATAAAGGTGCTTGAACCTGATAGGCATGGAGGTCCTTTTCAGTATCCCCTGCCTCATTACCAGAAATGGGATGGCAGCCATTCCATTAAAAAATTGCTATATAGAACAGTGAAGATCAGATTTATTTTATTATCTTTTGATTCAATACATGTACAACTTGTTTTAACATTGTTATTTGACAAATGGATTTCACCTCTGAGACCGCTTTGCCACCCAAACTTCCATTCAAAACATGTATCTCATATGTACTCTCAAAAGTCTCTGCCATATTGGCAGGCAATAGTATTCATTGTTACTGCAGAAATTACGAAACCATTTCAGATAATGTGGATTATCACCACATCTCCTCTGTGTATGTATATATCTATATCTATATCTATATCTAATCTATATCTATATCTATATCTATATCTATATCTATATCTATATCTATATCTATATCTATATCTATATCTATATCTATATCTATATCTATATATCGATATATGCACATGTATATATATTTGTGCATCTCCTATAYTGGTTTTCAGAGGGTAGAAAACAAGCAAAAACTAACTCTTTAAGAAGGCTAGACTCATTGCAATCATCGAACTGAAATCAAACTTTTCATAACATCAATCCCTCCTCTAATATCAGAATGCTCTCATTTTTATATTTGTCAATCCATCGGTTGTTACATTGACTCATAGCTGTGTATTTCATTAAGTTTTCATTACTCCCTGATGCTTGGTCATCAGTAACTCCAAATATATTTGATGGAAATTATCCCATGTTTCATGTTTCATCGTCATAAGAAGATATGATCTTAGGCTACTTGCCTTGTGTCCTGAGGGACAGTCAGGATACTGACAGATAAACTAAAAAAAAAACCAGCTAAAATTCTCAGTAATCAAAAGGCCTTTGGAAAGCTGACTCAGAGGCCATGAATAAGAGATCGTGCAGCTTTTTTCTGTTGCATTTGCTATTTATACAAGCAAAKGTATCCCAGGACTACAGAAAACTATGCTGATGCTAAGGACTTCTTTCCACTCTTCCTGCTGCTTTATTAGAAGATGCTGGTGGTGGGAAAATATTTAAGACATTCTGCAACCCTTTGGCCTCACATTTGGCTTTCATTGAAACTATTGGGACTTTGAGTGTAAGTTAGAGCCTCATGTACAGAAACTGAGTGATGGTTGTAAGAGAGTAATTTCTAGGTGTTGATGCTTCTAGAATGTTGTGTTTGCTTGTTTGACCTCAGATGCGATATTGACAGCGGGGAACTTTTTTTGTGTTCCTTTTCCTCGCCTCTCACCTGATAGAACATTGAATAGGTACAACGTTTGTGTGATTTTTTTCAACTGTTAGCATTTCTACTTTTGGAGGAAGAAAACATGTTTGTTTTTACCTCTGTATATATGCACACACGCACGCACACTCACATATATATAGACTTGTTTATCAGCTCATGTTGACTTAATATTTTCCATTGCAATTAAAGTGGTAAATAGACTGTCATGGCAAAACACCAAAGCATTATCATTAGCTCAGGTGTGTTTACTCTGCAATTTAAGCTTGCAAGCAYGTTGTTTCCCTTCGTTCTTTGCTTTCCTAAAGAAAATTTTTTTCAGCCTTTTCAAGTTCTTTGGTTGATACATGAGGATATTTTCAAGCATCAGCTACTTGAAAAATATCAAGTCCTGTGGGAATTAAATAAAGTAAATTTGTTTTAGTTGTCTGCCAGGCCATTCTAGAGACTGATGTAAACTCTACTTGCAAATTCCACCTGGTTTAAATCAAATAAAAATAAAATAACGTTTCGCAGAAAACATTAATTTAAAATGGTATAAAGCATTTTCAGTAACATGAGCAAGACAGCTCAATTGCTAAGGGGGAAGGAAAGGACTGTGGGTGAGAAATAGCCTTTGGATTACAAGGAACACATGGACACCTCCAAAATATAGACAATAAAACATTTAAATACCAGGGAAAATATGTTCTGATAGAGTATAAAAGAACATAAATTAGGTTTGGCCTTCATGCTTGTTAGACATTTGTGAGAGACAAGTAAGTTATCACTAAAACTAAGGTTTGTTTATTTACCTGTTAGCAGTGAAGCCTGACTTCAGTCAAATAATCCAGTAGGTACACACTGTGGAGCCAGTGATGCCTTTTCTTCCTTAAGTTGATGTCCTTCTGCAATGATCTGCTTTCAGACAGAGCAAACAAACTTTTTTGGAATTCCAGTCTGTTGAGAGGTTTGAGTTATTTATTCTCTCTTGTGATGATTTCATCCAACTCCTACAGATTTATAGATTTTGGCACTTTGCTGGTGTTTCAAATTTCTGCTGTCAATGGGTACGGTCAAGAATGAAGCTTAAAGAACTGCTTAGTAATGAGGGAAGCAGGTGCATTGATTTTAATGGCATTTCAATGGCTGTAAACCAGGGTGAGACTTAGCACAATTCTCAAGACACCTGTTACAATCTATATACGTTCCTCTTCTACCTCACACACCATTAAAAAAACCAGAACTGAATTAATTTCTGAAAACCAGGTCATTTAAAGAGGTGTTATTTATTTAAATACCTGGGAAATACTTCTGTATTGCCAGGAGAAACAGCCCAAAGAGCATAAAAAGGGAGAGAGAAGTAGTTAATATCTTAGATATAATTTGGAAACAATATGCCAAATCATTCCATAAGATATAAAGACACAGTTTCACTACTAGCCAGGACAGAAAATGGGTTAGAGCAAAGGACCAATTATGGAAGTTGTCATAACTGCACATTCTGCGTTAGTCTAGTGCTGTGACCATGGCACTGCATAAATTCAGTACTTTTCATAAGTCTGCATTACCAGGATTGCTAGGAATGCAAACTCAGGCTTTAAAATCTTGTAGTGCAAAAGAAGCAATATCTTCAACACTCTCTTTCTCACCTGCATTCTCAGTGGAGTGTATATATATTGCTGTTGATCTGGTCATTCTGAATCTCAAAAAACTTGTCAACAGTTTGTAGAAGTTTTTGGGAGGGCTTGTTAATTATTTTTATTTCCTTACTAGTTATCAAACACATGGACCAATTTTTTTTAAATTTACGTGGCAGCTCTTCTATTGTTATTACTGCTTATAATCCAAAATTTTAGCCAATAATCTGCTTCTACAAATGTTGTAGGATCACAGAATAGTTTGAGTTGGAAGGGACCTTTAAAGGTCATCCAGTCCAACCCCCCCCCCCATCAGGGGCAGGGCCGTCTTCAACTAGATCAGGTTGCTGACTTTGAATATTTCCAGGGATGGGGCATTTACCACCTCTCTGGGCAACATGTTCCAGTGTTTTACCACGATAATTGAAAAAAAAAATCATTTTTATATCTAATCTAAATCAACCCTCTTTCAGTTTAAAACCACTGCCCTTTGTCATAATGTTGTTGTGTCAGCAATCTGCTCAGAAAATATCAGGAAAGTAGGAAAAATATGTGAACCACTTGTGAAAATCATGGCCCCAAAAATCCTCAGTTTGAGTTAGCAAACAAAAATGAAAAAAACCAAACCAAACCAACAAAAAACCTCAAACAAAACAAAAGAAAAACAACAACACAAAATTGAAAAAAAAACCAAAAAAAGGTTAGAAAATCCTTTAAAAGTCTAGAAAAAAATGCCAAGAAAAACAATCTCCACCAAGATTAGAGGTGAGAGCTCATTTTCATACAATATTTCTTCTTTCAGAAGAGGTGAAAAAAAGAAGTTAAGGCACATTCTTTTAACTGAAGATGTTGGTGAGGGTTTTTTAAGCACTTAAAATATTTTACAAAATTTCATGCATGTACTCATAGTCCAATCAATTTGAGCAACCCTGAGTAGCATGTATAGCGGCCCATTTCTCTTTGAGTGTGAGGGAATGTATTTTGCATATTAACTAGATGTAGAATCTAGGCTGTAATATAGATAACTCTCAGCCTTTTCTGACTCTTGAACCCGAAAATGAAAGAGATTTGTAAATACAGAGAAGAAGAAGAAAAAAATATCAATGACTTTCATAAAGCTGTAGATTTATGTTTCAATAGGTTTTCTGATAATGTACGAGTTTTAACGCAGAAGAGTATTTGCTTAATATTATATTAACTATTTCAATATTGTCTGAACATCTTTTCATGACTCTTCCGAACCTCAGGGAAAGTGATCTGTCTAGTGAAAAAATCACTTATAATTAATTTATAAGCTTGTGGATGAAATGAAAAGTCAACTTCAAAGATTCAAGTGGAGGTTACCTTCTAACCTCATTGAACTGAAAGTTTCTGGGTCATACTTTAGATAGTCTACAGAGATCTGAGGTGACAAAGTTCTTATCTCAGCATCAATTAAGCCAAATCCTGTTAGATATTACACTTTCTGAAATATTTAAGTCAACCCAGCCACTCAAAGATAGCTGAATATCTAATACCACTCAGTTTTGTTGAAAATGCGGCAACTTGGGAAATATGGGTTTTAACATCTAATTGGTCACTCTTGGAAAGAAATGGAAACACTTTAGAAATCACCACTTCATATATGTTGGGGTTTTTTTTCTTCCTTATAGGGAAACCCACAGATGCAAAGGAGTAAACAGGAAGGTGGAAAACCAAGCTTCTTCCAGTGAGTTATACACTGTAGGAGTTATTCAATATTTACCCTGCACCAAAAAAAAAAAAATTATGTAGCTAAAATAAACACTTTGAAATGGGTTTAGAGCAAACACACTGCTTTCCCACAGAGAGGGAAACAGCTCAAACCATGTAACAGGAACAAAGATTTCATCACCATTTACCTCAGAGAAGTTATTTCAGAACTGCTCAAAAGACCAGCTTTGTAGTTTGCCTCCTGTTATGTCTATCCTTTTTTATCAAGATGTCCTACTGTTAGGATCAGGTTACCATGACTACTGTGATGTTAAGGTTATGTGTAAAGTTTCTTTTTGAGGATCATTCTTACAATCAAAATATTTATTTTCTGGAAGGAGAGGGAGGGGGAAAATGAAAATGTTTGGGATGGCTGTACTTTTTCTGCTCCAAGAAATCCGTCGTTAGACCTGTTTGATCTAAGTCGACTGAGGTCACTTTGGCTTTCACTTTGCTCTGACTGTGGAAAATGTCTTATATTTTTTATGTAAACCATATGAGTGAATTTGAGATCTGGACTCAGATGTGAAGAGGTCAGGTTTTCTTGTGAATGTTTGTTTTTTCTCTTGGCTTTGGATTAAATAGGTGCATTTGTTTTCTAATGAAATGTTTCCCTTTTCTCTGTCTCAGTTTAAAAAGTCAATTGAAATATGACTAGGGATGGACCTAGAGCAATAATCCACATCTGAACAAACTCAGGCACTTTGGGAATTTATATCTGCTTTTAATGAACATCAAAACCATCTTTTATCTTTGTGATGCTATTTAAACTATTAAATGATTTGTGAAAGAACATTGGATGAGCCTTACCTCAGACTTTATGGTAATGTAGACTTCAGGTGCTACAAAAACCTTTGAGTGTCATTTTTGACCATGGTCAACACCACCTGATCATGAAGGAATTACAAAGACAGTTATGCACAAAGATTCACTGAAAGGTACCAGTTCTCCCCTGAACTTCAGCGCCCTGTGTTTGTGCTGCTGGGAAGACAGTAACAACAAGTTGAGTGAATTTTGTGATAGGCTTCTACAGTATAAGCTATAGTAAGTGTATTTGTCAAGGAAGTGACTAGAACTGAAAAAAAAATGGCTGAAAAGATGTATTTTCTCCTCAGAGCAAGGAATAACTTTGCATCTCCATTTTCTTCCTCCACAGATATAAAATGAGCTTTCTCAGAGGTTTTTGGCAAAGGTATATTCCACGGAGATGATTTGATAGAACAGAAAAATAGATGAGTAGTATCAGTACCCTTCAAGATCAAAATTTATGTACTAGAATATCTTGAAAAGTAAACAAATCTATATGAATTGCAAAAGCTCACGGAATGAAAGCGATTCTGGTCCAAATACTTCATTGCCATAATCCCACTGCCTGCAATAACAATCTCACTACTGGCCATGAAATGTGCTGTCCCCTCTTTGATTTTCAATGTACAGTTCTACATGGCCTTAATATAAATCTTTTAAATTTGAAGTGCATAGTCCCATTACTTTCATGTTTGAAGCAGATATTCTATGCTACTATAAAGTCACTAAGGTTAAACATTTTCTTATGAATAACTTTCTTATAATTTTCAGATCCTTAAGCTCACAAAAAACTAAGCGTTGCAACTAAATTTGCATGTATAGCCTTTGTAGTGTCTGTGACTAATGGTGTAATTTGTACTTCATTATAACAGTTCAATATGAAAAAATTTAATAAATAATTAACATAGATTGTAATAAGCATACTGTGGAGTGCAGCTCATGTGCTTTAATTACATATAAGCTCATCTGCAAAATGTGTTGCAACTGCTTATCAATCTGTTTTATAACCAAACTTTCTCCAGTCAGATGCTGTAACGTGCAATTAACTAGTGGCAATAACAATTGTTGAAAATTGATAACCTAGTTAAAAATGTATCCTTAATATAAAGTGTGTCCAAGAGAACCTTTGTACTGAAAAAGCTATTTTTAAGAAACAAAATATAAATACATTCTCAATTGGTATTAAATTAAAATCTAAGCACAAATAGAAGTTCAGACAAAATCAAATATACAGATTTATATATTTTTGCTATAATATATGTGAAAATAGTATTTTTCCACTCTCATTTGTTACTAACATGCTGAGGTACAGGAACAAAAATTTGCTGATTCAAAGACTTTCCAAGGTTTTTCACTTGGTCAATATAATCATTTTCACACAGAATGGGTCAAGTTGAAAGGGACCACAGTGGGTCAACTGATCCAACCTCCCTGCTCAAACAGGGTCCTCCCAGAGCCCATGGCACAGGACTGTGTCCAGACGGTCCTTGAATATCTCAGTGAGGGAGACTCCACAACCTCTCTGGGAAATCTGTTCCAGTACTCTGTCACTTTTGCAGACAAAGTAGAAAACATTAGCTGCTATATTTTTGGAAATTTAATCTTTCCAATATCTTGTGTCAGATCAGAAGTCGGTTTAATGTTTTTACCAAAATTTAAGTTTTCCATAATGATAAAATATGAATGCTGTACCACTGGAGAAACGTTTCCTTTGACAAGTAAAGGTCTATGTCTTTCTGCCAAGCAGCAAAACAGACACAGATGACACACAACTTACTTGTGGGTTTTACAGCAGATTTATGTGAGTTCTGAGAGCCAGAAGTGGAGATTTTGTTTAACATGGCACTTACTAATACAATTTTACCCGTAAGAACAGAAATTATCATTGTGTAAAAATCTAGATGCTGTGCTTGGGCAATTCATTTTCAGGTCATACGTGAGTGGAGTAGAGGTGGAAATACCGCTTGAGGAAATACAACCATTTTTTATATTACCCCACTTTGCCGTGTCTTCCAGGCTGTGTGAAAGTGTAATCATCTTCAAGAAAGGTCATATTTTTCAGTACCAATATGACAATCTACACCATTTTTCCTTGCATTTCTCAGGTATGGGTATTTTGTCTTCACATCTCAAGCATTTTTACACAGAAAACTGAGAAGAATGCGAGTGGTATTGTCTTTTATGTCAGAAGCTGGCATTTGTTAAAAACCTCATTTTTATACGCTGTTTAAAAAAGTGGTCATACTTTCTACAAATGACATATCACATGTTCAGCTTTATATTAAATAATGATTGATGCTTAATGTCTCTCTCAGTTGACTATAGTCACTCTTGATCACTGATCATAGCCATAAGAACAAATACCTATGATACAAAAAGGCAGAAATTATGCTTACCTAAAATAACACTTTTGCATCATAGAGGTAGTCAGTCAAAGAGTAGCTAGATAATGGTTATAACGTGTGACATCTTTGTATTACATCAAGGAGAATGGTTTTAAATGCTTTATTGAAGTGTATTGCTAAAGTAACACACCATGAAGATGGACAGCATCAAAAAGTGCTCCGTGGAAGCTGTCAATAGTCTAGAATTACAGCACGTCACTGAATACAAAGATATACAGCTTATTTTGATGTGATATGAATTTTCTCTTTTATCTCTGTTACATTTTGATGCAATAGAAAATTAGTTTTCTTACAGCACTGAAGATCTCTACAAATAATGATATTTGTTTAATGACTGTGGAGAGAATCATTGACCAGTTTGAACATGTAAAATGTTTCCAAGTCAGAGAGTTATGAAGATGGATCATCAAAGCTAGCTGGAACCATTTTTCATACTGATCACTCTGAGAGTAAGCTTTGGTTTTTTTCTGTTGATTCATACTGTGAGCATCAATAACATTCATTATGACTAAGTCCTGTTTAGAACTGTTACCGGGTTTTGATATTTCTTGTGCTTAAAAAGAGAAATATTTATTGGGATTTTAGTACTGTCAGAATTATAGAGTGGTTTGGATAGGAAGGTACCTTAAAGATCATCTAGTTCCAACCTCTGTGCCTTGGCCAGGAACACCTTCCACTAGATCAGGTTTCTCCAAGCTCCTTCCAACCTGGCTTTGGAGTCAGTATTGACTTAAAAGCATTCATCGTATACCTACTGCAAAAGTGTGCATTTCAGGTTACAGGGCCCCTGCTTATCTCCTAAAAACCTGAATTTCTGTACTGGTTTGACCCTGGTTGGATGACAGGCACCCACCAAAGCTGCTCTATCACTCCCCTCTGCAACTGGACAGGGGAGAGAAAAATATAGTGAAGGGTTCATGAGTCGAGAAAAGGACCAGGAGAGATCACTCACCAAATACCATCACATCAAAGCAGACTCAGCTTGGGGATATTAATTGAATTTATTAGTAACAAAATTAGAGAGGATAATGAGAAGTAAAATAAACATTAGAAGCACCTTCCCCCCACCCCTCCCTCCTTTCCAAGCTCTACATCCTCCCCACCAGTGGCACAGGAAGATGGGRAATGGGGGTTATGATCACATGTTGTCCCTGCTGCTGCTCAGGGAAAGAAGTCTTTTCCCTGCTTCAGGATGGGGCTCCTCTCATGGGAGACAATTATCCACAATCTTCTCCAACATGAGTCCATTCCACAGGCAACAGCTCTCCATGAACCACGGGTTATTCTTCCATGGGGTACAGTCCTTCAGGCACAGCCTGCTCCTGCCTGGGTCTGCCACAGGGTCACAATTCCTACCAGGAAACCTGCTGCAGCATGAGATCCTCTCTCCATTGGTCTGCAGATCCCTGCCAGGCACCTGCTCCAGCGCAGGCCTCCCATAGGTTCACAGCCTCCTCTCAGGCATCCACCTGCTCTGGCATGGGTCTCCTCCATGGGCTGCAGGTGGATCTCTGCATCCCCATGGACCTCCATGGGCTGCAGGGGCACAGTTGCTTCCCCATGGTCTGTACCACAGGCTGCAGGGACATCTCAGCTCCAGTGCCTTGAGCACCTCCTGCCCCTCCCTCTCCAGTGACCTTGGTGTGTGCAGGGTTGTTCCTCTCCCATATTCTCACCCCTCTCTTCTCTGGCCACAATTACAACTGTGCAATAACTTTTTTTTCTTCTTCTTCTTAAATCTGTTATCACAGAGGCATTACCACCATTTCTGATCGGCCCAGCCTTGGCCAACAGCACATTCATCTTGGAGTCATCTGGCATTGGCTCTGCTGGACCTGGAGGAAGCTTCTGGCAGCTTCTCACAAAAGCCACCCCTGTAGCCCCCCACTACCAAAACCCGGCCATGCAAACCCAATACAATTACTCAGGCATGTTGCATTAAATATTTTGGGAGCAGGGGGAGGATATTGGGATCCTTTTCAGAAACTTATACGAAGTAAAATAAATAATACATTGCAATATATTGCAATTGAAAACTTTCTATTTTAAAATAAATCAATCAGACAATTCTCACCACAAGCTGAGATAAAAGTAGATGTTTTGACACTGAAATTCATCAGGGTCTGGGACATCTAATTTCATCTCCGCCTCTAAAAATAGCCTTAAATTAACTTGAATTCATGTATAGACGTCAGAGTTGATGAGATTGCACCTTTGTATATACCCAGAAGAAACCTAACTTTTACAGAGAGAAGGGACCTAAATCTGCTGCAACCTGGCAACTAGTTTCATGGCCATGCCACTGTAGTTGCTTCTGTTTGCAGAATGTACTCTATATTGCTTCCCAGTAAGCCAATAAATAAAATGTTTCATGATCTGAAGGTCTCTTAGATACTAGGGTGTAAAAATTTTTTTCGGCTTTCAGATATTAAGAGAATCTAGATGGCAGCATACATCTGGAATAATGGTAAAATACATAAAAACAGTCATAAAACCCAGGAGAGAAATGTGATGAGCCCTGTTTTAAAATCCTGGTGGTCAGTCATCTATGAGACAAATCTTAAATGTGAGTAGCACAGTTATCTAGATTTTATGCCAACTCAATCAATTTTTTTTTTTTCCTCAGCCACTCTCAGTCTTTCTGTGGTATTGGCAGATCTAATGCAAGTTCTGAATCTCGTACAGGACTGAGCCATGTATTATACATGAGAGAAAAGCACTATTCTCTTGCAAGGGAAATCAGGACCCACATAGCCTCATAATATCTGGCTAATCAAGATTAGTAGAAGTTTTGGATGGAAGGGACCTCTACATAATTATTCACAAATTTTGCTGAATAAACTACCATGAGGATATTTTATGTTTAAAACCAAGCAGTAATTTTTATTTGTTTGTCCTTAAATGAAAATCTGTTAATCATTCTACTTAAAATCTGACTCCTGAAAATCAGCTTGTAATCTGAATGTCAGACTGGGTAATTAACATTAATATAAATTCTGACCAAGACAAATAGTTATTTTAGCTATGCAAAAATGCATTTCAGGTTTTTTCTTCCTCTTTTAATAGCTCTACAGGGGACATAATTATGAAGAAGGAACTGAAGCTGGGACAGATGCTCCAATACTTTTAATTAATGGATTTGAGCAAACTTCAGTCGCTGGTGAATCTTTGGCAAATTATGAAAGTGTGCCCTGAAGAAGCATATCCTTTAAGACAATATTATTTTCCACACAGTCATTGTTTTAACAACCATGAAACAGCAATACAAAATTCAATATAACTGTTGTATTTGTCTAGGCAAAGGTTACTATCATCACCTAGCTCTACGAGATGCTCTATCCACCTTTTGCTCAGGACTACGAAAACTGTAACAGCATTGTGTTAACACCTATGCCTTTTGTCCTCCTTTAACATGGCTTTAAAATTAAATATACACCACTGGATCACCCCTCTTCTCTTTCTCTCTCCTTTCTAAGGCAAAACTTTTCTCATACTCTCTTTTAGAGGAATAGCCCAACCACAAATGTCAAATAAGGTGAGACTGTGCTACTCATGGGCTTTCACATCTCTCTTCCCATTGCATGTCGAATCTGCCTGGCAGATTCATACAGTCTACACTTGTACTGCATCCAGTTCTCACATTTGACTGATATGCTTATACCTTCAGAAAGTCCTTTTTCAGTGCTACACTATCTCGTGCGGGGAATCTGCATCTTCCTCTCAAAGCAGGTAACTATTGGAGATTTTGGCCCTGGTCAAAACACTTTGGAGATATAAACCAGAGGCTGGATCTACCCCAAAAAAATTGCAAACATCACAGAAGTCTATGCCAAGTGCTTGAGTGATTCTAAGTTGCAGGCAACAGATAGTAACGAAATCCAATTTTAAGATAAGCAGAAGACGAATATTCATCAAAGGAGCTTCTGATTGAACAGGTTCTTAAATCAGTCCAACTCTTTTAAATCATTGCATTAAAACCCACTGATTCAGAATGTAAAAGGTAATTTCAAAAGTTCTGTTAGAAAATAATTTTTTCTTCATGACTCCGACTTAAAAGCTGCTGGAAAGACAATTTCAAATGGAAGAATGGCACTTGTGGAATAGCACAAGTGCAAGGTTGAAAAGATGATGAGCAAACAGCTGTGTCAGTCATTGTCTAGCCCTACTTGAGTTTTACATTGCTAGGTAGAGTGCAAGTCATAAATTCCTGGATTTAAATGCTTGAGGATTACAGGTAATCCTTACAAGTTCAGCTTTAGTAGCTCAAACACTTCAGATTTTTGAAGGGCGTAATATGAATATACAAAAAGTATGTGTACTTCTGTCATAGGAAAGATTTTCAAAAGTGACAAAGTTTAGTGTTTGTAGTCTATTTTTAGTCATTGCTTTTATGTATGTGATTCTACACTAATGCAGAAAACAGAGATGAATGTGTATGTTTGCCAATGCCTAAGTTTTTTTTCCTATATGACTTGGTAGTCAATGCACGGCACTGTATTTCAGCTGAGAAGAACCACTGCAGGACGGAAAATGTGGTGATGGAGATAAATGAAAGGGCAAAAGTTTCTAGTCCAGAAATCAGTGATAGAGGTAACGATATCTGAGACAGGTATCAATAATCAAGTCCAGGCTGTGTGACACAAAACGGAATGAGAAAACAGCATACAGAGAAGGGGAAACAACTCAAGATGGAGACTGGATGCTGGATGTCAAGGAAATCTCTATCTGAAGAAGAGTTACAATTTGCTTGTTATCCATCTATGTACATGAGAGCTATTTTAAAATAAAATAGAAAATATGCATTATTTGTGTGAATTTTTAAAAGTGTTTGCTAAAGGAATAACAAAAGAAAAAAGTGAGTGTAAAAGTTCACACTCCTCAGCATTTTACAAAAGTAAAAAAAAAATAAAACATGCCCGATTAGACCAGTAACTTTGCAGTCTTGTATTATATTCAGTATCACTTATAATGTGGAAAGCTCTGATTGTCTTCCCATTATAAACATTTCAAATTATTTCTGACCTGTATTTTCTCAAGAGTCTTTCAAGCAGAAGTACAGGGTTTCTGACTGAAAGAAAAGGAATTCAGCTATGCACCTTGCTTGAAATATTTTTTTTTGCATACTCTAGAGGATTTAAGAGACATTTCAGTAAATTTTTCTGGACTTATAGATGTAACTTCAAAAAATTTTGTAAGTTTTATCACTTCATTTTATTTGCAAACGCCTATGAATTCAATAAATAACAAGGAGCTTTCTGTTAGTTATGTTTATTGCTTTTCAGTGCAGGACAAAAAATTTACAGAGAATATTCAGACAAAATGTCTCTAATTAGAAAATGGAAGTATTTACAATCTGTTAGAATAGATCTTTACATTTCGTCTAAACCTTTGCCATTCCAGGCAAGAGCACTGACTACTGGAATAGTCTCCTTTCCTTTTCTTTGTGAAAGCCTTTGAAAAGTTTAATGCATTTCAGTTTAAGAGGGGGGTTGAAGGGGATAAAATCTGAAACTTTAAGCTGTTTMATGAAACACCTTTCCCCCTTTCTTACTCTAAAATATGATTGTTTTCATGTTAATCTCTGATTTCCAAATAGAAGTAGCTGGAAAGCTGTTGTGGAGGAAACATACTGGGAATGGATAGAAGTGAACACTTTCCATCTCATACTCCTGTTGTGGAATCTCACAGCTCAAGGACCTTCACTGAAAGAAAGCTCCAGGAATCTGGTAGAATAATTTTCCCTTACTTGAAAAAATCTCTAGGATATTTGTAACCGACACTAGAAATGAGATATTTCACTTCTTGTTCTATTATTTAATTTGAAATCAAACTTTTTCCTTTTTTTCCCCTTCTTTTTATGCATACTACAATGCACTCCACTTATTTCAATGCACTGCCTTCTAATATTTGTGATATGTCAARTCATAACAAACATTACCCATTACCCTTGAGAAGGCTATGTTTCTTAGAGAACGGGGTGAGTTTTTCACAGAACCACAGAATCATTAACGTTGTAAAAGATCATCGACTCCAACGTTTGACTGAAAACCACCCCATCAACTAAACCATTGCTCTAAGTGCCGTGTCATTTCATGAACACTTTCAGGGATGGTGATTCCACCACTTCCCTTGGCAGTGTGTTCCAATGCTTAACCACTCTTTCCATGAAGAAATCCTACGTAATGTCCAACCTGAACCTCGCCTGGTGGAGCTTGAGGCTATGTCCTCTCATCCTGTTGCTCGTTGTCTGGGAGAAGAATCCAACCCCCACCTGGCTACAACCTCTGTCACAAGTGGAGTGGGAGCTTCAGACAAAGTTTACTAAAGAAGCCCTTCTGAGTCATGAGGTACAGAAAGAACCCCCTTGCTTTCTAAACTCCATGTCAGAGAGAGAAGCTTGTGTGTGGCTGGACCAGTCCTGGCCCTGGGCTTTCTTGTCTCAGAGGTTTTAATGATTGCAAATCAGACATGTTTATACATGTCACAGTTTTGAGACAAATTTAAGAGAGGACACTCTGGAAAGAGTAGTCTCCTCTAAAGGGTTTCAACRATCCCCCTCCACCAACAGAAGATGAATAGCTATAGAGGAAAGCGAAAAAAAAACAACCAACCAACCATTTATTAACAGAATGCCCACAGAGCAAGGAAGAAGAGTAAATAACTCTTAAATATTGAACCGTCAGAACTCATCCCCCTACACCCCCCCCCCCTCCACAGGAACAAAGACCTAAAAAATGTCCAGAGAATGGGGCCAATGTTGGAGAAATACCCCTTCCCAACATGCGGTGCGAGATGGCATTGGCTTTCACACTGAGGGAAGTGGAGCTTCCACGGAGGAGTTCCACAAGCAAGAGAAAACCCAGTGGCTACCTGGTGTCAACCTCTTCTCCACGGCAGTCACGGMAGATGAAATAGCTGGGTTGTAGCTTGTTGGTGTGCTTTTTCTCCCCGGCTTGGCTCTGTGAGGCTTCGGGCTGGAACAGGTGGGCTCCTCTTCTGCCAGACCCACTCCTCCGGTCCCGGACCAGCAGCTGTTTAGTTCACCTCAAGGCAGCTGAAAGATCTCTGCTGAAGCTTCTCCAAGCCAAGGAAGGTAAAAGCTTTTTTGCCTGGACCGAAAAGAACCAAGCTTGCCAAGAGAAGCCAAACAGCACCATGCCATGGAATGCCTGGACAGCGAGGCTTCCAAAATGCCCGTGCAGCAAAGCAAGAAACCACTCCCCACCCCTGGCCCCACACATGTCCAGTCTTGGGCCTTAAGGATACAGCAACAATTTTTGGGCATAAGCACAGGATCATGGAATAGACTATCATCATAAATCACTCCAAGACAACRCAAAAATGAATTATTTATTATGATAAATGATTAGACAAAAAGAACTCAATCAGAATTATTTACTACACAGTATAAAAGCTAAAATTACTACTACAGTATAAGATAGGATAGCGCACTGTATCAAAGCAATATTAAAGCAATTATAGCAAAGTTAGCAAAAAGAAAAAGTCATTAGAGATTGATGTAACTCCCCCATACCAACAATCATGGGCAAATCTCCTTCTCTTAACCTTGAGGAATATCCTTGGTGGGCATCCCCAAAACTCAGGGGAGGAATGTCCCCACACTCCAAAGAGAAATATGTTAGAAAAACTTAGCCTATGAAAAGTGGACTGGACTTTTATAGTGTAAATATATGTGGCAGTGTTGACTGCCACTCATATGCCTCCAGGTAAGTTTAGCATCTTATCTGCCAAATCTTTGCCTCATTACCAGGATGTTGATTTGAAGTTGATGGTGCCAGATGAGTTTTAGTACAATTCAACACCAAACTCAGCACATGATGCCCCTCTTAGCCCACCACTTACGGCCTTGCAAATACAGCATTCTTCAAGTTGCTTGACCATATTCCAGGTAGAGCATTCTGCTGCAATCTCCTTTCAGGTAGTTGTAGAGAGTGATAAGGTCTCCCCTGAGCCTTCTATTCACCCCCTAGACTGCTTTCTTTGGATCTACCTAACAATGTACAAATAAAAGTAACCTTGTTTTTTATCTTGCATTTTAGGCCTCTATGAATTAAAAATAAGCAGTTGCAGTACAAGTAATCCCAACCTACTAGATCATGCCCATCAATGCTTTGGCTTCACTGCCAAACTTATCACCAAGTTGACTTATTTATGAGGAATGTGCTGATTTGTGGTGGAATAAAAATTAGCAGTAGACAGTGGCAAAATGTTCTGAAGAATACTCAACACAATCTTCAAATGAAATAGCTTGCTTTTTTCCATTTTTTGCTTCTTATTCCTTATCCAAAAGATAAATGACCTTGCTGTCAGAGCAATGCAAAAAGATAAATGAAATCAGTGGCATGCAGTACTGCTCTGTGTGCCCTGGTTCCTAATATACTCAAACATAAAACTAGCAAACTTCTGAAAAATGACAAATTTGGGCTTTTTGTCTTCACTAACATTTTTAAATACAGCCTCACTTGAGAATAACGGTAGCTAGTGGAGAATAACTCATGAAATAAACACCTCTGCTCTTTATCATGTACTCTGCAAGCAATTCAGTACCCATTCTATTGGAGAGAGTGATAAATTTTTTACTAGCTATAATCAGGCTAAGAAAACAAAATACTCTGGAGCCAAATTTAGCTATTAAGAGTGGAGGGTATTTTGTTTGGAGGGAKAAGGTCTTTTAGAGGCCTTGTCATACGTAGGATAGCCCTTAGGAAAAGATATTCTTCTTCAGACAGATACATTTAAAATACCTGAATCCTAAAGACCTYAATAGTGTTGTGTCTTCTATACAGAGCACTCTCATGAGAATTTAAATAAAAATTCACTACTCTTTATTTAAGATTAGGCAGAAAGTCAAGCTTTCAGTTAGAGCTGGCTCTCAATTAAAAAGTGAACAGCAATAGTTCTGTTATACACAGGCTGTAAGGTCCACTGTCTTCACAATTCTTCACTCAGGTTTTTTAATGTATTCTCATTCTATAGGATGAGCATTGATTGCTGCTTCATTTCTACAAGGCATGCATGATTTTGGGTGCTTTTGGACACAAAAGAGAATTTCGAGGTTTTTATATTCCAGAATTAAGTAAATATTTATAAGTAGTGAATAAGTAAAGAAAAAACCCACACTCTTCAAAAAATAGACAATTTCTTGCGCAGCAAAATTAAATGCTTAATYAATAATCTCAGACAAACTTAGTCAAAAGGGTTTTAATTAGTCACATGAGTGCTACGTTTTGTAACAACTTGTTTATGAGGTGTTCATATACTGAAGTGTTCGTTAATCAGATATAAGTGATAAGTAGCTGAAATGAGCATGACCAGGAGAGTGTTTCTAAAGTTTTGGAAACGTTTTGTCTCCTTAGAAACTTATAAAATATTTTGCATGGAGTTTAGTTCGATCTGCAGTGAGCTGCTTATTTGTGCTGAAAACTGTGCTCCTGCCTTCCCACTCCTTGCGTATTTACAGAGACTTATGCACTACTTTTAAGGAAAACCTGACAATGACTTTCCAGATCACCTGTCAAATCACCTGAAAACTCTCCTCATTTTCTTTCTTGCCTCTGGAAAAGCCTCAGAGAACAAATGGGTCTTACGGTATGCCTGAGAAATCAGCAAGATTCAGGCTCCGATGAACCGAGGCGGGGAACAAATCCTGCGGTTAAGGACCCATCACTGATTATGCCCTGGCTCCAGCCCCTTGTGATTAAGCCGGGAGCCTGTTACCTTGAGCATGTTAGATGGTCTCAACTGTCATGGTGTCATTTTTAAACACCCCAATCCACACTTTCCCAGCACAGCTTGACAGGGACAGGTGTTACTGCTGAAACCATTTGCATGCAGAAGGCTGTGCACGTGGCACTGAGGCATTTGCCGCTCAATCCTCCAGGAACGGAAAGGACAAACAATAAGCCTGTTGTTTTAATGTAAGAACAATCAGACTTTCGTGGATCAAATGATTTCTCATCCATATGTTGACACGTCTGTAATTTTTGCTACTATCTGCAAATCTGTGCTCGTATTATTGTACATTTGTAGGCATTTGTATGCCAGTACCACAGCATTAGAGGGGCGCAGTTGCACAGAGAAGCTGAGTTGAATCAKACTAAAAAAATGTATCACTAAAAACTGTCTGAAGGTGAAAAACAGGCCTACCCCTGAAAATTGGCACCTTTGTCAGACTGAGAATAACAATGATTAAGAGACTCCCACCCTATGCAGTGCTCTGTGAATACAGTGTCACTTCAATACCACAAGAAAGGATCTAAGATTCCACATATCTATATAATCATTCAAATATTAAGGCTTCTAKTAATAAAATAGAGCATTTATCATTATAGGTGGACCAGCTGATTAGTGTGAAATTCCCATGTATTTCCAGAAACCTTATGTCTAGTAAAATTTCATAACACCTCAGAACATTACTCCTTAAACAATATAAAAGAAATATATTTTAATATATTTTGTATTTGTTTATGTTTGAGAACACTTCCTTTGCTTGGAGTTCGTCATATGCATAATAGTCCACATGTCTATGAATATAATTAAGAAGAAATTTTCATATGCTGTCAATTTTCCRAAATAAGGTTGCTGGATACTATACTAACCATACACTGATGGGACAAGTAGCTTAATGGTGTCACTCTTCCTTTGCACTGTAGCACTCCAATCATCTGCAATATTCTTCTAGTAATATTGCTTCCACAATAGGATATTTATTATATTTTAAAAAGTAAAATAATTAGGCTGTATTTCTGAGGAATCAGGTCAAGTTGTTCAGGCTCAGAAGTCAAATTTCTGAGTTCAAGTTGATGTATGAGTAAAACTTAAAGTGAAAGCTCAGAAGCATATATCAGATTTTTCCAAATTTATAGTCTTATAGAGAGTAGGCATAGTCCAGTCCTGCCTATACGTGTTGCTTTTGATGCCTAAAATTGGGAGTACCCGAAACAGAGACCGAACAAGTTAGTGGATAAAGGTATGAATTTATTGAAGGCCGTCGAGTGGTACACCTCTGGTGCAGAGCCTGGCCAAGGCTAGGCTASACCAAGATGGACCCTGATAACAAGTTTTCCCCCCCAGATATAGGTTTGGTACATTTGCATATCAGAGTTAATTGTCCAATTACAGTTCCAGGTAATGAAGTAATATTCCCCCATTCACCCCCTCCCAATTCACTTTTGTTTATACTTAGGCCTAGGACAGTGACCTTGTTTTCTAGGCCTAGAAGGAAAGTTTTGTCTAACCAGAATGTGAAGAGATCTTACTTAGCACATAATATGGAGTTCAATTACACACTAGTACAGTGCAGGATTAGAAAAATCCAAAAGCTAATACTTAAGGCATCACTTTTGCAGGGYCTGGTTTCTGGTGGGGGCCGGGTGTGGCACAGAGGTGGCTTCTGTGAGAAGCTGCTAGAAGCTTCTACCATGTCCAGCAGAGTCAGTCCCTGATGTCTCTGATGATGGACGTGCCACTGGCCAAGGCTGGGMCAATTAGAGATGATGGTAATGCCTCTGTGATAACAGATTTAAGAAGAAATCATAACAAAGTTTGGGGTAGAGTTGTAATGATTCCAGCTAGAGAAGAGTAGGAGTGAGAATATATGAGAGGAACAACAATGGAGGCACCAAGGTCAGTGCAGAAGGAGGGGGAGGAGGTGCTCCAGGCGCCGGAGCTGAGATGTCCCTGCAGCCCATGGGGGCCCACGGGGGATGCAGAGATCCACTCGTAGCCCATGGGGGAGGTGCCCACACCGGAGTGGGTGGATACCAGGATGCTGTGATCCAGAGAAGTCCGATGGAGAGAGAGGCCTTGCTTCCAGGCTGGAGCAGCCTGTCCTTGGAGGACTGCACCCCGTGGCAGAGTGACCCACGCCGCAGCAGTTTTGGGAGTGCTTCTGCTCGTGAGAGTGGAGCCACGCTGGGGAAGTTCGTGGAGAGCTGTCTCCCGTGGGAGGGACCCCACAGTGCCGCAGGGAAACGACTCCTCTCCCTGAGCAGCAGAAAGAAAACCTCAGGTGATGAACTGACCAAAACCCCGATCCTGTCTCYCTGCACCATTGGTGGGAAGGAGCGAGGGTCTGGGAGGAGGAAAGGGTGTTCTTAAGGGCTTATTTTACTTCTCATTCTCCTACTCTGATCTTGTTAGTAATAAATTCACTTTATATCATTAAGTTGAGCCTGTTTTGCCTTTGAAGTGTTTTCTCTCGGTCCTTATCTCAACTCATTAACCCTTTGTTAAATTTTCTCTCCTCTCTCCAGTTGCAGAGCACTATAATAGTCCAATTTTGAAATAAATTAAGCGCCTACTTATGTTATTAAGCAGATGTTTTTAGCCAGTTGACTATAATCTAAAATGTACCTGCACTGAGATTGTGGAATTAGGTTACAGCAAAGGAAAAGCTTAGATGTGTGTGTCCTAATTAAATAGACTCATCGAATGATGACTTTAGATAGTTTTAAAATGAACTAAAAAGCAAGCTTATAAGTGAATAAAACCCCARGAATCTCATATACTCATAAACAATGGTTTTAATATATTCAGGAAGATATGGGCACGTTTAATATTAGTTAAAATTAGGAATATTTTCTAAATAAAATAAGGCTATGAYTGTCATCATGTTTTAGATCGGCTCCTTTATTCTAGTAATATTTCCATAATTATTTGTAATTGTACATTACAGTAGACATCTATATTTTTCCCTAAGAAAATTAGAAGGTATAAAGATATGACTAAGCATCATAAAACACAGTACAAAGAAAAGCAGCTGTCTGATTTATATTTTCTTATTATGAAAATGATTAACATTTGTCACTTAGGATGAATTAAATCCACCATAACAAGTGCTATAAACCTTCCTATAATTAGGATGAACTAAAATGTGTTAAAAACATGTTTCTTGATAATTACTCTTGATAATGAAAATGATACTTCAGAATGTGATTCTTATGTTGTCATAATATTGCTGCTGATGCAATTTTCAGGAGTATAGATCATCAAGAAAAGTTTTATTCTGATCAGTGTGAGAGAAACTGCCGGTCTTATTCTAGTACTTTTAGTCTCTTTCCAATTTGTATAAATGAAGTTTTCCTTGATGATCCTTTATTTCTGAAATTAGTTCTCAGTTCCATTTGTCTAATAGGTAGCACAACAATACTCCTAAAAAACCCCTCTCCATTTCAGAGGAAAGGGAAAAAGCTGTGAAGAAAATCCTCATGTATTTGGAAAGAATAGCTAGGAAGAGACAGAAAGGAAAATGAAGTTTTCAGTTCTATGATGTTGATTGGACGATGATTTGTAACTTTGAGCTTTCAGCTGCTGCTGTTGGTTCTGGAAATGTTACTTGGCCTCTGTTGAGTTCTTCATGTGGAATTGAAGACAACCAGATTCAGACAGGTGTAAAGAGTAAACTACCTGACCCTGTGCTCCAAACACCCTCGATTTCAGCATTAAGAGCCATGTGGCCCAATGAAAACAAATATGTTGCTTATGTCAGAAATATTCACTGTGAAATATGGCCAGTTTTCACTAGAGATATAGTCMTAAAGTAACTGAAATGTCATGGCAAGTACATGGGTGTGGAGTATGTTTCTGGCTTTATATATTGGAAAAAAGACCCACAATGAAATGTAAGTGTTGTTTCCTAAGGAAAGACAACGCTCAATGAAGAAAACAAAATAGGTGAAGTACTTAACACTCTCTGGGAAATAGTAAGGGATGATGAAGAACTGTATGAAACAAAAATGTAACAGAAAAGGGGAAATCACAGGAGAAATATTATGAAGGATATCAAAAGGGTGAAGCTAAACAGGTTTCCACAGTGTGTGAAGCATTCTGAGAAAAACAAATTGAAAAATTGGAAGATAGAATCACATACAAGAAACATGATAATGTCTGTCTTTTTTGAAAGCTGTTTCAAASTGTGTTCTACTGAATTACTAATAAAATAGGATCAGTTATAAATTATTAATTCCAAAAACTGAATAGATATATTCTTGAGAAAAATTTGCTGTAGTAAGTGATACTTTTTTTGAAAGTTTTATCAAATCTTGCAAGATTTCAGAAAAAAAATGGACAAGGTAAATATGACAGGAAGATTTAACTGAATACAATGTCTTAGATGAGGACTGCAGTTATCAGGTATTATCCTACAGAGTCACTTCAACAGGGCACTTTAGTATGTCAGCCTCGATGCTTTTTTTTTTGAGCTTTCTCAAGTTGTAAATTCATTATGATAAGTGTGGCCTGAGAAATGCTATTTAGCCTGGTTACTGATCCTCAAGCAAAATGACCAGCTCTGGAAGTAATTGAACTAACTTTCTGTCATATGAGTATCTAAAGACTTTAACAAGATGACACTGTATACATATCACAAATATTGTATAATTTTTAAGATTATTTAATCTTAAAGTGTTTGACTAACAATATTTTGGGGTTATTTTTATAAAATATCTATTGACAATACTAAATAAGGTGATTGTAACATTTTGACTATCAAGTTTTAAAACTTATCTCCAGGATTTTCAAGTATTCTCCACATAATGTTTTTAAAATTTGTGTAACAAGTTCCAACCTGATATGAAAAAAAAAAAAAACTTATTTCAAATTTTGGACAATAGCAAATTACGCTTTTTTTCTGAGACACATTCAGATAGCTGCTTCCTGGATCCACTGAAGTATCTTCGTTTATCTGTAGTCTTATTTGCTGGCATTAGTACCTAGAAATATTTAGTATTTCCTGAAAAATGCTGTTTGGCAAACAGTGGTGAGCAGCTTTTTCCATTGTGAATGCAACTAGTAGATCTAATTTGTACATGCTGTTCCTGAAGTATCCAGCTATTCCTGTCAAAACAGCTCGACAAGAGCATTTGGTTTACATGGATATGTTGAGTAGAATGTCTGAAAACAACAGCGCAAGGACAAAAATAGCCTACACCTGATTAGCTGGTTGTAGCAGCAATAGTGTCTTCAAAGAAGAAGGCTAAATAAACAAAATAGAGATTAGAAATTTAATCCTGATAACAGAGCAAGTGGGAAGTAAATTGCAGTAATCACAAAGTTCAGTGGAGTTTTGCTCCAGAATAGTCAGACTGAAATGCAATTGCTAAAATACGCCAACCAGTCCACCTAATCAGGTAAATTGAAAATAACTCTGGTCAGTCTTGGAAAGAAATTTCACTGCTTTTAGCATTAACCTCAGGAAAATGTTTGTGTTGCATGGCATAGCTCAATTCTAAAAAATATTACTGCTTTTGGATTGTTGCCATACATTGGGAAATCTAGAATTAGACATTTTTGTTCCTCCATGGCAAGTGTAGCACATAGACACCAGTAGAATAAATGAATAATKTGCAGAACAGTTCTGGCACATTTCTCATTTTCTGTATCTGTAAATCAAGAGCAACCGAGAATGGTCCCACAATGTCAAAGCAGATATGATTAATAGGAAAACATGGACTTAATGTGTCCAGTGGAACTGGTAACTGTTGTTTCAGTGAGAGCTGGCACATGTTCTCCACACTAGCTTTGTGGATGCACTTTTACTCCACTTTTACTCAATATACTCTTTCCTGTGGAAAGACACATGGAATTTAGATCTAGGTTTTCTCGGTAGCCTTTCTGTAAAAGGAGCAGAAGTAGGGATCTATTTGCTACTGCAGTATGTGTTGTTAATTTCCTGTCCATGGTTTAATATTTCTGTTTTATTGCACAGTTTTTATCTTGTGTAATTCTGCCCTGGCAGAGTTCTGCAGAGATTGCTCTCCTTCCCGAGGGCACTGGAGTTCACAGAAGCATAAAATGGCTTGGGTTGGAAGAGACTTTAAAGATCATCTACTTCCAACTCCACTGCCATGGGTGGGGATACTTTCCACTAGACCAGCTTGTTCAAAGTCCCATCCAACCTGGCCTTGAACACTTCCAAGGATGGGGCATCCAAAACAGAAAATTGAGTTCTTTCTCCTTGTGGGAAGATGAGAGGTGTAGTAACAACTATGTTTAAAAAACAGTTTAAAACCTGTAAGATATTTGGACAGCTGAGTAATATACATGAAAACATTATTGTTTGTAGCTTTACTCCTGGGTATCAACACACTTAAGGAAAAACATCAGTTCATGATGTAAATATGTGTTTAACTTCACATCATGTTGAGCTCAAATAAATTGTCTTTGCATCTGGCAAAAAAATTAAGTGAAATTAAAGCAAAAAAACCCCAAAACACGCACCGCCCAACCAGACCCCCCCCCAAAAAAAAGAAGAGAGAGAGACTGGAACTCTTTAGTATTTCCTGAGCTGAAATTTCATGGACATTTTAAGAAGATTAAAATTAATTAGCTAAATTAAAATTTGTTGCTTTTTTGCRGTCAAAGGTGTTAATATCTTGGTCATCCTTTCAAGTTTTTGTGAAACTTTATCAATCACAATTAGCTGGGATACACGTAAATACGTATGTGCATATACCTTATCTAAGAGACAGCTTCTGGAATAGCATGCTAGACTTGGAAAAAAGTATGTGTTTTGCCTCTTGAAAAGTTAGGACGCTGGCAATAGTTACCCTAAATTTAAAATAAACATTTTATTTTTACCTGGCACTTACCTGGCAACATCATAGCTTCTTAATATTCATTCTACTGGTGSAAGTGTAGCTTTCCTATATGGCCTGAACACAAGCTCCTATTGTGCAGTAAGGAGTTGCAGTGCTACAGGCTGATCGAGGACCCTGGGGTTACACCTGTGGAATCCAGCCAAGGGCCTGCACTGACCTACCAATGATAACAAGTAAATTATTTGAACCAGAAAAGTGCTTTGTCTTAAAAATATATTTAAAATGAAGCTAAGTTCTGAGAACTCATAACTTTCATTTCTTACAAGGAAAATATATTTAACTAACAGCGAGGATGAAAAGAATTACACAATATTGGTATTAAATTATATATTCTACAAAAAAAAAATTCCCGACAATATTTTTACGCATTTTCCTTTTTCTAAAATGACATTTTTCTTTAAGTTTCTCTTAAAGTTAACTGACTTAATAATTTGTATTCAGAGCTGACATAATTTATTTTTCTGGTTCTAGGATGTTTTTTAATAAACATTCAACAGTACTCCACATGGAGAGATGATGAAATTGCTCCAATTCACAATTCACCTCTTTTGCTTCACATGCATTCCTAGTGCCCAACAGTCAAGGAATTATTGCTGACACTGGCCCATACTTTTGGTTCTGTACAGGGAACACTGAAGTCTGAAAATAAAGTGCAACTGGTCTTTTGATAAACCCCTAGGAACTTGGACATGTTTCTTTCATTGAAGTCGTCTTAGGGAAAGAGGATCAAAAAAAGACAACAGTGAAAATTGGAACAAAATAAATGCTCACTTAAAAATACTGGAGTATTCCCCCTTGAGGTGCAGCAGAGGCAATCATTCATATTCACTCATTTGTATGTAGGCATAGAGTTGCTGAKTGCCCAATGGAAATAAGAAAGTAATTAGTCATTTAAAGATTTTATATTTATTTACAATACCAGTAAACYAGGATCACAGTTATAATTTATATGCAATACTAATTAACAGAGAATTGTGTACTGAAATAAAAAATAACAGTATATTTATTGTCTGAAAATTTGAGGAAAAAAATCCCAACCAACACTTCTTTTCATAGATTTTTTTTCATGGAATTTTTTAATTCCTCTAAATTAGCTCCTACTTTATTACTAAGACAATGATAGCCAACACAATCTGAGAATGTTTAGGAACAGTGAATAGAGTGGTTTGCTAAAGAAAAATATCATCTTCCTCTTAGTCTCAAATTAACTAGAATTTCATTTCTCTTGTTCTTAAAWGTATTCAAGCATGAGGTAAACTAACCATGATACATACATCTGTGGGTTGGAAAAACAGTCATAGGAATAAATAGGTGACAGTTATTCATGAAAATTGAGCTAACTTTTCGGAAGAAATAGGAGAGAAGCCCCATGTGACTAATGATAGACCAGTTTCAGGTACAACATAGAATGATAGAAGTGGCAAGATATTAAACAGATGTATTGTCTTCCAGGTGCAAGGTTTATGGAAGAAAAGATTATTTCCAATCTCATTTCAGTTGTAATTCAACTATTCCCAGTGAAAGATAAATTTTCACTAAATGGCACCATGGCATTTTCATGGTKTTGGCTTGACTTAATACCATGTGAATTAAGTGTCTGAAATATTCAATTCATTTCAGTACAGGGAGATGCACATGAAGTTCTSAAAACTTAGAATTTAAATTAGGTATAAGCCATGGAAACACTCATTTGCTTTCAAAGGAAAAATCTCCAAAAAATCTCTCCCCAAAAATTAAACAAAAAAATATAAAACCTGTTCCTGCTCTGCTCCCTTTTAGCTAACTTAATATTTAATTCTTTCTTAGKCTGTCTAATTATTATAAAACTCATCTTTTATTTTCTGTGGTTCACACAGCAGATTGGAGTAGTCTGTACGTGCCCCCCTGAGCTCACTTTTTACTKAATACTAAAATTTCTTCTGTGATTTCATCCTATTATGAACTGTATATTACTGTAACAAACCAAGATGCTATATTTCTTTTCCAATATACTAATCCAGTGCAAAATTAATATCTAGCAATTACTCTATTGGATTTCTTTTCTTTCCCAAAAATTCTATCAGATACTTAAAGTGTGTCTCCCTATTTCAAGAAAAAGRATTTTAGAGGATTATGATATATTTTGAACTGTATGTTGCAAATTRTGATTATGAATAAAAAATCCCCAGTGGCAGCAGCAGAGAGGATTTTTTTGTTTCCCCCAGCAAGTTAAGGTTCTCAGCAAACTTCATTTMGACCATGTTTTCCATTGCTTTATTGCTTTTTTGCATTAAGCTCTAAATGACGCCCTTTCTGTTCCGATGGCACCGGCGTCTTTCACCGGCGCTGCAGGTCGGGGTTGCCTGGGCCCCAGCTCGCCCCAGTGGCTCGTTGGCCGGAACTAGCACAGCCAGACTGCAGAGGAGGAGCAGCATCGAGCCCCGGGCCTGCAGGGACGGACGGGCAAGTTGGCACTGCCAGCAGAAGTTCCAGCCCCTGGCAGTGCATGTGTGTTGCAAATGRGTAGGTTTAGTTGCTTAAAGAACCACAGACAAGTGCATCTGCCACAACGTGTCACCCTGCTCTGAGCCACTCTGCCTGCTGGCTTTGCCAGATGCATAGACCCTACCCCAGCCTTCTGCTAAATTCTGCAGGCAAGGCCCAAGTTTTGCTTGTAACACTTGCTTTTCAACCTGCAAGTCAGGAACAGAAACACACTGTCTCTGAGTTCATCCTTTACTAAGAGCTCAATTTACAGGTGGCACTTAATCCGCCTTAGTCCCTCGTTTTGCTGAGCTGTGAAACTGCAAAATGAACCTTCACGACAGAAAGCTCACCTGATACAAACAGCATTTCTGCATCTGTGAGTTGAGAAATATGTGAAATCAGATTCGTATTTTAATGGTTTTTTTCCTATTCTTTTCAAGTTCAAGATTATTTGGGATTCTCCTTGTAAATCTTTCTTCGTGTTCTAGTGGTAATCCCACAGCTGGGAGACAATTAACTGTGGTCCTTTGTTATGCCAGAGTTACTGGTGAACACATAATGTTTTAATTGCTGAACAGCAACAAAGCTATTTTAATGCTTTTTCTCACACTTCTTTCAAACAAAATCTCTGTCTGGCCCAATGCACAACATTTTTATTTGATTTCGTCTGTCTGTCGCAAAGGGGAAATCATGAAAATGAGGATGTGAACTTCTTGTTTTTCATTAAGCCAGAGATTGTAGCAGCGGTCCTGTRCTTCCCCAGAACTTAAACTCTCAGAGCACCAACCAGTGGTTGAACTACATTATTAATTTCCTTCTCTTTGTCCAAGGAGGTTTAAATCCACACCGTCTACTGCTAAGGAATATGCAAAGTTCACTATAATGAAATGTGGATAGATTTTAGGTGCTCCAGCTGCTCCTTTTCTGTGTGGGGTTTGTAGGTTTTTTGGTGGCTTTTTTTTTTATTGGTTTGTTTGTTTTTATCTCTTTGTTTTTAATACGGTGACGAGTTTGCAGATATATACATTTTATGCCTAGGTTTTCAACCAAGAAGGCAACAAAATACTTAGAATTGTTTGTCTCTAGCAGCACTTCAATCAACAAGAAATKTGCAAAAGCTATAAATTTCCCAATCCTTTGCTTATGCTCAAAATTACTTAAAATGCTATGTTTTAGRTCTGATAAAATGAAGGTTTTCTTCCTTGTTCAATTTRAGCAAAATTTGCAGGTTTTGGCTTATATTTTGACACCAGTCAGAAAAATCAATTGCTGCAAAAAATTTGTGGGAGTATTCCAACTTTTTTCACTTAGTGCACTGGGATAGGAGGAAGTCATTATCTTTTTTTGTAATTAAGACCCGAGTTCTTCATTTATTACTGTTTTAAACCTTAAATTTATATTTCACATCAGTGCTTTCAAATATCCATTAATTTTGCATGTGTTAACATGTTATTGCATAACCAGAAGCTCAATACTTCCCAAAAATCATTATTATTTTCTTCATCTCTGCACTAATAATAGATAAGAAAGTCTAAGACAGTGCTTTGTGCTRTGAAGGGCTGAGTACTTTGCAATTATTGAATAGCAGTTGCTCTGAAATACTCTGAACCTCATCTTATTAAAAAAAGAAGCTCCCTTGGAAGTCATAATATGATTAATTCCGTAATATTTTAAAATAAACCCCCAGTTCCGTGATTGTCTCTTGCTCACAGTGACAAATCAAATTGTGACTTGCTGTAAAGTGGGATTTATCTGATTCCTTAGGTAATACTTGTTCCCTTGCACCCCCTCTGGTTTCTCAAAGCCAAGCATGATGTAATAATGGTTAACTCTTTGTCCCTGGATTCGGATGCTGGTTACAATTTCAGTGCACATTTCAACGCGATCATCCCTCAGCCACTTAATGAACTGGCAATGGTCTGGTAGCAGGTTCTGGTAGTTGATATCTCTAAGAGGGTGCTACCACCCACCCCTGAAGGCGAGGGTAACTGAGGTTCCTGTTAATAGATCCCTTGGGGCGGATTAGAGTGAAAACGACACCTRATGATTGGTGTTTATAAATATAAATGTGCATATTTTAGAAAAATTTTGTTGTAGTGGAAGGGAGATATTCGGTTATAATCTGTAGTAATATGACAATATTAAAGTATGAAAATATCACTTTAGGAAATCTGTAAGGAAAAGAACGAAAGAGGGAATAAAAGCAGGTGATGGAGAGGAAAGTTGTCACCACCCATGGATCTAGTGATGAGACTTGATTGTTGCAATTTCAGTGTCTGTTGGTCAAAGTGATGGTTGCAAGTCTTGATCTGTTGAGGGTGGGGGAAGCCCGCAAAACAGAGTTCAACAGGTTAATATGTGTTCAGGTTCAGGTGGGAACACCCTGCTACCTGCCGTGGGAGGGAATTTTAATACTGTGGATCGTGCTCAGTCCTCTGGTGGAAGGCCCCAGAAAAGAGTCTGGGGGTGCTTCAGTGGTCTTTGGTGGTTGCGGGTGCCATCTATCCCAAAACCTGGGCTGATATGTGTACGAGCAGTTGCTTCCTTTCACACAGTTTGCCACAGTGGGTTTTTCGTCTCGGTACATTAATCAGGATGTGCTAACCAGATCTCGCCYGTGCCACGCCTGCAATTAGCAACTTCCTGCCATAATTCCTCCCTTCTGTGCTTATCTCAAATTCCTGCTTTGGTGGCTTATTTTATATCAAGTTCTTTCTGTGGCTTTGACAGTATTTGGGACAGGCAGCTGTGCTCTTTGAGTCCTTGCAGAGGGATACTTTAGTTTCAAGAGGACATATTGCTTCTCAGAGTTCCTATTTAAGGATAGGTTGCCTTCTGCAGACCTATGTCTTACTTTAAACACCTCCACAGTTATATTAATTGCAAGAATTAGAAAAAGTGGATATAATACTGAATAGTGCAACACTTTTCCATGAAATCACAGTATAGCCCAGCTTTGTGAAGTTGACACTGTCATAAATTAATAACATGCTAAAGAAAAGGTAGCAATTTTCACAATGAAGGGCAGCTCCAAGCAAGTTTCTCTAATGATCTTCACAGATTCTCTGACTTGCATGATATAGCTAATTATTGCAGGGAACAGATTACAAGTGAGGGGACAGAGTTCATTGAAATGAATGTATTTAGGCTTGTCACTGAATATTAACCTCAAAGAGGTGCAAAAATCTGCCATGTTACTGAGAGGTTAGGCAATAAAATGGCAGATGGAACCAAAGACAGTTAATGCAAAGTAATGCTCACAGGAGAAAACATTTCAGCTCTACACGGGAACACAGTGATGAGTTCCAAATTAGTTATCACCTCTCAGGAAAAAGATCTTGAAACCTTTGTGAATAAAGATGAAAATACACTTATCTTGATCATACAGTCAGCTTTTGCCCCTCAAAACAAAGGATGAAATATAACTAGAAAATACACAGAGAAGGATACAGAATGGTCTGTGTAGCAACAAAACTGATAGGTTAAAAGCACTATGTTTGGAAAAGAGCAAAGTGTACTAGATAATGATTTTTCCACGTTTCTCAAAGTTCGACATAGACAATACCCGTTGAAATAACAAGTCTTTTCAGAATAAATTAAGATTAAAAAAAAAMCAGGCAATTTTCTTCCTCATTCTGCGAAAATTATTTCCACGTTTTTTTTTCTGAAGGATAAAGGGTCTCTGAAAGGCAGTATGAAGGAGCCTACTCAAGGCTGAATGTTCATGAAGGAACCTACACAGCTGTTGAACATGGCAGTCTGCATGGAATATCCGACTCATGAGCTTCTAATTGGCAACATCTTTAAGGACAGTTCAAGGGCGAATCAGTTTGTCCTGGCTTTGTTCTTCTGCTCTGTCTCTGTGTGTTGACTACTGCAGGTTCACCATATAGATGGGTACCTAAATATGACCCAGTTTGGCAGGTCCTGTGCTTGGAGCTTCTCCTAAACAGGATATAAAAAAAAAAAAAGAAAGTAAAGGAGATGTCATCATCCACTATATCAAGCATTACCAAATCTACAAGAGTTTAATATTTATTTATATACAAATTTAAAATGGTATACCTATCTGGGAGGGCAAGATTTGAAAGCATAGCACTGCTAAATATTCACAGGCACATTACTGAATAGCTTCTTGCAATACTTTCATTTTGATCTTTCTCAAGTTAAAGAAGGTCCCAGTGAGCAGCAGGCTGTTTTCTACTTCAAATTCAGAAAAGTTTCAAAAAGAGAGGGAAGATTGCCTGGAACTCTGTAAGTTTTAATGTTCAGATTCAGACCATTTTGACTTAAGGGCTTTTGAAAGCTACTGCAGGCCATAGATGAATTGCAAAACAAGTAAATCGGAAAATTGATGTACARTTATGTATCTGCATTTATTGGATTTGAACTCAGCAGGGAACAAGTCCAGCTGAAGAGGCTGTAACAATCAGATGGCACATGAAATTTGGTTAGATCTGCTTGGCAGAAAGGATGAGAAATTACCAGTATATCTAGATTGGAATGCCTTGGWTTAATGCTGTTTCCAAAATTCCTCCTTGCCTATATATTACAGAAAAGTTTTAGAAATTATGTTCATGATTTACAGTAATGCTGCTCTGTCTGAATATTATTCACTTCTAAGGTGTCCTTTAAAAAAAATTTAATCATCATTATGCATATGCTTTTTCGATTAAATATTTTGTGCTAAGAATTGTGTACTAGTAAATTGTTGGGGGGTTTTTTTGCTTGTTTGTTTTTTGTTGTTGTTGTTGAGGTTTGGGGTTTTGTCATTCTAAATTCATGGCTTTTTCTTTACTGGTGAAAGGTATTTCTGCTCTGCTGCTTTCTTGGGAGAATTCATCATGCAGAATAAATTATGTGGGTCCCTCAAATTAGATTGGGTTTATGCCCTACATTGGCAGCTAATTCATGAATTAGGCTGCTTAAAATGGACCTCATCAAATAAAATACCTTCAGGACAAAATAGGGCTGTAATCTCTAAGTATGCAAACCAAAATATGCCTAGTGCATTCATCCGATAAACAGGCAACTAATCTGCCACTAAGATTARGAAGTTTATAAAATCTATTTCAAAAAGTTTTAATTAAAATGGGTTCAATGAGCTGTGTCTTGAAATGATACTTCTATTTTCTTTTTACAATATCATGGGATTATAGCTTGCATAAAAGCATAGAATGTGCTGTGCAGACTTCGGAGCACACAGGACACTGACAGATGGACACACATTAAGTTTGAAACCAAAAAAAAAAAAAAAAAGAGGAGAATATGATGGATATGTTGCGCTGACAAATTTCTAACCAAATTGTGCCTCAGCTTTGTACAGTTTTACACACCAAGGACATACTGATTCAAAATGTTGGTTTCTTTAAATAAAAGCAGTAGGATGTTAGGGCTCGAGTAGGTATAAGAACTATCATATAGTGACTGAAGATCATTCYAGATCTGTTACTGAATCTCTTTTGGAGTTTATAGGATTCATATCTCCTTCCAGAGTCTGCTTTCTCATCAGCTAAATCAAAATATTAGTAAACAATTGCCTCACAAGCATGCAATAAGAGCTACCTGGCAACTGTTTATTCAGAGCTTTGAAGATACTGGGTCAGATTTTCTCTTTTCGTTCACTCTTTTCATTCTAACTCTTATGTGGTGAATTATTATTTGATAGAATTTAATCACTGAGAACAGAATGTGTAAGTTTCTTCCTCCCTTCTGTCCCAAAACAGAAAAGCTGTAGCAGACAAAATTAAATCCTATGGTTTATATGGCATCTTAGAGTAACAACACATAGAACATCGTGGGGTAGTTGAAATTTACTGAAGTACAACTAGAGTTTGTAAGGATGGGCTCACTGTATACATTTATTAAGAGTCAAGTTCCTCATCTAAGAGATAATGGAATCTGAAATTCTTCACCAAAATTAAGATGACTTTCTGCAATTTTAGAGAAATCATAGAACAACCATGATGACCCATCCAGATATATATTTAATAAATTTGAAAAAGAGTAAGTGTTCAAAAACATTTTTCATTTATAATTCTTCGGTGTTTTGTCCAGACTGGAAAACACTGCAGCATAGTTATAAATCTGCTTTGAATATATCTGCCACAGCAAATGCCCTTTATGAAAAATTTTTTCATAGCAGAATATGCTGATGCACATTTTCTCCTTCTTCTTTGCTAAATAGCCTTTAGTAGTAAGAAATTTTGGGGTTTTTTCTGACATCCTCAGATCCTATTTTGAAACCAGGAAAACAGCTCATGTCTCCTGCCCTGCTGACTTCATGCTGTAGTCCAACTTCCTTTCAACCCCACTGCCCCTAAAGGCCTAGAAAATATCAAATAAATCCTACAGGGAATGGAATGAAATATGTTCAAAGGAAGAGATCTCAAACCCATAGGAGCAAACTATAAATCCCTTGATGTTTCCTCCCTCTTTTGTTTTACAGATGCTTGGGGACCTACATCTCTTTAGAGGGAAAAAAAAAAGTGAAAAAAAAAAAAGAAAAGGGGATCTAATTCTTTATAATGGAAAATCTTCCTTTCTATATTAAACTTCATTTTCTTTTAAAATATGGTGATACCCATAGAAAATAGGTAGRATTACAGGTTACCTCTAGAAACAAGACAAGACTAATCCAGATAAGCAAGTAAATGACAATTGTCTTGCTTATATTTTTACTGGAACTAAATCAACTCTGGCAAGTGCTACTAAACCAATTCAAGCAAGACTGAATGTAATTTGTACATATTTGGAAAGTTGTAAGGATGAAATCTGTTCCTTCTTAAGAAAATTTTCTAAACTGAKGGCTCAAAAAATTATTAAAATGGTAATGCAGAGCAGTTCCAATTTGATCAGAAGATCACTGTCCACGAGGTTCCCAGGAAGGATTGACCGTAATGGCTTTAACTCAATAGAATTGTTGAGATATAGATCACATTCTTGCCTGTATCATTTTGTCTGTTTTTCTTTCTGACCAGCAAGTGGTGAAGACAGATTAATTTATAAGCCTCAGCCCTCTCTTCCCAGTGGGCAGCCCTGACCTCCATGAAGGACTTGTCCCTGTAACCAGGTTGTCARGCTGACTTTGGATGAACACCATGGGCTGAATTAATGACCCTGAACTCAGGCCGGGTGCCGGCAGAAGGGAACACTAGCCTGAGGTGTGTGCGTTGCTCCTGCTGAGAGCAACATTAATACGTGTGAGCCAGAGAGGGTTTTTGACCTGACACTGAAAATCCCTGCCTTACCCACCAGGATTGCTAGCAGGGGAGATTGACTGTTTGCTATGACTGATTGATGTATAAAAAATGGCACAATACACAAATCCTGCTTTGAAAGGGCTCCCTTTTCTACAGTGCATGGTTCACAAGGAGACCCAGGTACAAACCTGGCTTGCAAAAGATCATTCTGGAGGTCACATAAAATGTGATAAAGTACTGTAGGAAGCACATGATGAAGGATTTATCATTTAACATACGTGACAGCAATTTTCGCATATGTGCTCAGTTTGCAAGTTCTCCCTTTCAGTAAGGGAAGGTCTTTAATAGTAGTCCATGCTGAGATCCTATCCTGCCATCATCTAGTGACAATGTTCCCCTCTTCTCCTCAAATACCCATAAATAAATGTAAAATATACAAGACATTGAGAGAAAAAGAATGGATTAATCCATCCTGCTTGGATTTCTTATATATTAGACATTGAGAGCGAGAATGGATTAATCCATATACTCAAATTCCTTCTGCAGAAGCAGCAGGAAAGTTTCATTTGAACTTATTTTTCTTCCCCGCTGAGACACTGATTTGTTCCTTTTTGACTCTTACCTACAGTTAGGATATCAAGTTAAAGAAATATAAGATACTGCAAGAGAAAATATGAATCATCTACAAAAAATAATTTAAAATGTATGTTATACACTACATTTGAATGTGATTATGAATTTACCTTCTTTTGACTTCTGTTATCTATATTCTTTGATATGTCTCAGGAATAAAAGCCATAGCAGTCAGCAAAACTACAAAGGGAAAAAAATGACAAAAAGTTATACAGTTATATGTACTGCTAGAAAACAGACATTTTTGAAGCTGCCATGACTTCTGAAAAGCCTTTAAGGTGTCAAAAAGTGTAAATTCAGTGTTGTGTGTGCCTGTGTATATGCACTGCGTAACTTGCATTACACAGGGACTTTCATAAAGGCATATAGTTGCTTACTTGGCAAACTGTCTCTGCTTCAGCAAATTGGAATGCTGCAGTGGGCCAGTCACAAGGCTTGGGAGGGTGAGTCTAGATCAGGTGGAAGTGACATTTCCTCTGCAAGGTGCAGCTATCATCATGTTTCAAATATTGGAACAGTACAAATCTCTGAATAGTTCTGACTTGTTCAAAAATCCATTAGAAAGAGTACGACTTGTTTTCATCTTTCAATATTTTATAATAACCATAGGAGTAGTATTCTGATTTTCCCTCCTCTTCGTCTCCCAGCCTCCTCTGAGGAGTATCCACTTAGGACATGTCTAAAGTACAGAAAGAGCATCCAATTGCAAGCCTTATGTGTTTGATTTAATTGACGAAGTCTTGATCCATGAAGAGCATAGCACATCCTTAACTTCTAGATCTCATCTGAGATAGTCATTTTGAGGTGATTTTGTCCCGTTTCCCTGTATGTTAGGGACAGGAAACATTGAAAAATGAGATTGCCTGTAGTTCTGTTCTATGTAGTCACAGTGCCATGTTTTTATCAATAGGCTCTTTGATAGCTTACTCCTGGGAGTAAGGTTGCAGAGCAAGAAAAATCAATGCCAGTTCAGACTTTGGTGTCTTCTTTGGACACAACAGCTTAAGATAAAACTTCCACAAATGACCTTTTCAGAGACGGCCTCAGTCAGTGACTCAAGATGTAGCAAGAGAAATCATCAAACAGATGATCCTAAGTCTCCCAAACACTAAGTGTTTTGCCCACAGGTAGCAAAATGTTGGAAATTAGGTTTGGTTTATCCTTGGTATTAGTTCCCTTCAATTTCACTGTGTAAAATATTATTGATACTACAAAGAAAAAGGTTTTGATAAATATACCAAAAAAAAGCTTAAATCAATAGTTCTCTTGCAGAAAGATATCTGGAAAATAGAATACAGAGAATCAATTGTCCTTTAGTGGAGTGGGATTTCTGTTCTCCATCATTCAAAAAATGACAGAAGTACCAGCAGCAGCTGGTTCTGACACCTGAGCTGCCAGGTAATCCATACTCATCTAGAATGTTTCTATTGCAAATTTTTTTGTGCATCTGCTGGAAATGGTGCATGTAGCTGCTGATGGTTGGAAGAGAGAGGTGGCATAAAGTTACAGCACACCCTGGACTGCATAACAAGGAGTGCATGTCATTCTGGTCAGAGCAGCTGTAAGGACTGCAGTCTTATTCACCCATCTCCTGACTACCTCCCTCTGTCTCTAGGTAAATCTGATTCTGTAGAGAAAATTCCTGTGTTGGATTTTTTCTGGTAGAGAATTACAGCATAGGCAAAGCTGCGTGAAGTGCTACTCTCTGAGCATGCCAACAAGCAACAAGGATTAAAAAAAATCAAAGTAACTTTTTTTTTTATTTGCACGTTTTTAGAAGTATCATTAGAAAAGCCATGAGAGCAGATAGAAACTAACAATTTGTGGTAGCAAATACCCATCCAATAACCATCTTCTTTTTATTTAGGCYGTGGGAATGTTGGGTTAGGGTGGGGGGTTTTGGTGTTTGGGGTTTTTGCCTTTTTTTTTTAAAATATAAACATGGTACAAACAAAAAATCAGGACCATGATGTTCATCTTTTGTGTTTTTTCTCAATGTTTATCAGTGGTTCACAGTCAAGATTGTAATCTTCGTGCAATCATAGATACTTTCTAAGTAATGTAAAATGCATTAAATTATTAATGTATTTTTTAAGCATATAGAAGCCTGGATGGACTTACAGGTAAGTATTCATAGGCAGAAAACAACCTAAATTTCATATGAGAATTTTGTTATTTTGTAATGCTAATTAAACCTGTATGGACAAAACTATAGACAAGTTTTTAGTGCATCTGTCAAACTCACTTCACTCTAAAAAAAAACCAAAAAACCAACAGAAAAAACCCAGCTCATGGGTTCTGAAGTGTAAATTGATCTTCATCTTTTGGTAAATGAGTCCATGCRCTAGGATCTTATAGCATCTTGCTTGGGGATTCTCCTATTTGTATGTACTAACTGAAAGAGAAAAGCCATCACCAGTCTCACATGCAGCAAGTTCAGAATCAAACAGGCATCAGTATATTCTTTCTGATCTTGCCTTAGAAAGCAAAGATCATTCTATGCTTAAAAATGATTTGATTAAGATTGGCCCTTTAGCAATATGATGTGAAGAGATTATCTGGGATTTGCTTTGAGAGAGAAGATTGTCTAATGAGTAGGTTATTGGATGAATCAGAGTAGCATTTAGTACTGATAATGGATTTAAACCCGGAGTTAGTCAAAGTGGAGAATCCCACTTCCACCGAACAGCATGTATTTTGATTTATTTGAGTGCGAAAAAAAAMCCCAAAAACTTGCTAAGACTAATTAAAGGTTCCCGGTATTTGCAACAAAAAATATTATATTTTCTCATTCAAACTCCATTCACAAATGGTAATATATAGAGAGATATTTTGAAAGGTATAAAAGATGCTACACTTAATTTTAAATTAATTCTGAATTAATTTTTGTCATTATCTTTAAAAAATAAGCCTAAGTAAGTGCTATAAGCATATGATCTGACTGTCTTTAGTGGCAGGTGCTGTTCTGATAGAAACACAGACCTAAGGGCACATTGAATATTCTGCACTGAGGCTCTCTGTAAGCCACTCAGAGCAGTAGTTTGAAGGTCACAAGTACATCGCATGAAGAATTAACCCCCATTCATAGGTAAAAGTGACAGTTCCTGGCCTGCCCTAAATATAAGCACAGGTGGCTTATATCAGAAACAGAAGGAAAAAGCCCTTTTATTTTAGATTTCTTCTCATAATGTTTGCATGCATTTGAGTCTATGTTTATGTCTTCCTCCATAATTTTGTGTATGGCTGTGTTGAGAATACACAAACTAGTCCTTTTCTTGGGATATTTAAGAGAGAAAAAAATCTATGTTGATGATATATATTAATCTGCTGAATACATATAGAAGCCTACTGATATAACTGGCATTATATCCTTACTTTTAATATTGATTTGTTCTATTTCTCTATGATAGGTAGTTAATTAACTAAGGCCCAGTGCTAGACCATATTGAAAACCAGCAGTTACTGTCTTCAAGCTTATGAAAAAAAACCAAATTAAAATATGAGGGCTGGGGTTTTGTTTTCTTTTATTCCTATCAATAATATTAACTCATTACAAAAAAAAAGGTAGTTTTCCAGTAATTTCTTTAGTGCCAGTTCATTTATTTGGTTTAAAGAGATACAAAACATATTTCTGTAAATTTATTTGCCAGTTATTCTGGAGCATGGCCAAAGACAAAGTGAGCCTGAGCCTCAGTGACAGATTGCGTTATCGGGTTATTTACCATTATCTAGTAATACCAACAACAGAAAAATACTCCATCTCTGTAAAATTTCCTTCCACAGCAACACTTCCTTTCCATGTATTTTATCAGTGTCCTTTAATCTGTTTAGGAGTTAAGAAACAGAAGGATGCCCGTCTTTTGAGAAAGAATTCAGGTGATATCAGAAATTGCCCAGTAAGAGCAATGGGGTTGAGACAGCATCATTGCAGCGATTGTCTGAGAGACCTCTTTGCCAGAAGACTTTTTTCCTTTTAGCTGCTGGAATTGATGGAGGCATTTGAACAGTTATTTCCCAATGAACACATTTAACACAAGCAGGAATCATGCTGCACCTCCTATAAATTTACTGCTGTTGTTTATTTTTGTTTGGTTGGTTTTTTGATTGGGTTTTTTTTTGACTTTAGAGCATGAAAGTTGGAGATGTAAGAGCCTAGGGCTTATTTTAAATCTGGAGAACTCAATATTGTCCTATCTCTACTGTCATGATAGTTTAACCCTTGCATGAGTGGGAGTGCAGATACTGCAGTGATTATTTCTGTTAACAGTCTTACCCATTGCATTAGTTTGTAATTACATAGTATGCTTCTTTCTAATAAAGATTTTGGAACATCTTAAAAAAATCTTAAAAACTGAGRWCATTTAGATATCCAAAAGAATTCTAACCGTTTCAAGCTTCATATGCTTTTACAAGTAGACTTGCACCCATGAAAATGCTGAAACCTGTTTTAACCCATCTAGAGTACTCTATCTTCCCACCCTACAGGATTTAACAAGGGCTAAAAGAAGGATAGTTTTAATATGTTTCTACAGAATTACTCCTCAAATAATGTGTGGAATTGACTAGAGGATAATTTTCTTTCTCTAGTTCCTAAAGCCAAACTTAGAAACTTCTATTATATTCTGCACACAGATACTTTCCTACTATGTTTAAAGATATGTAAAAAGAAAATAGCAACAATATGACTTTCTATTAGATTCTAGACTGCTTTCTCATAAAATTAAAAACATGGCAAACAAATTAATTTCAAAAAAGAAGCTTTCTGAAGGATCACTAATGTTAACCAAAGCCCTGAAGATGAAACCCATCAAGCTATACAGTATAAAAGTAATCTCACATTAAGAAGACTGCCCTGGAGAAAAGATAAATTAATCTGATTCACTCTGAATTAGTCAGATTTTGGTGTTGAATTGGGGAAAATATAGCAGATTTTACATTTGAGCATGTGATATTTCCACCATATGAGAATGGCAAAGTACACGTGTATGAGTTTAAGGACAGAGCTAGCCTCTACAACCCGTGTAAGACACGAAAGAGGAAGGGTCACCAATATTTTTTCCCACCAGATAAGAAATGCCTATGATGAGAGTGTTCTTAACTTTTAGTCCCCTTCCTGTACACTACATGCATTAGAGAGATATATCTAAAGTGCTCCTATGGGAAGCTTAACATTTACTTATTTAATATTGTGTGGTAAGAATATCAAGTTAATCGGTCCCTGGAGCAAAAAGGATTAAAGTTTACAAAAGTGGTGGTTCATCAGAGAGAAGCTGTGAACAACTCTCTCAAAGGTTTCCCTTAGCTGGAGTCATGTAAAGCAACTTAGTGCATGGATGGATTTGTCTCAGTTTGGAGTAATCTTAACATACAATATTTCTGGTTTTGCAGATGTGAAATTAATTATAAAAAACAAACAGGAAAGGGAAAAACTCCAGGGGTAAAATTTTATCAGAAAGATTTTGATATTAGAAAATAACTTTCTAAGCACTGGAATAATCTACCTGAGTTAAATGAAAATTCTCCATCAATCACTATACATTGAGACTAGACAGGACACCTCTCATGAGGAGTCTGGGAGGGAAASGAGTAAGATCACTCCTCAGCATGTTCCATAGCCCAGTTTTCCACAATCCTAAGTCAAAGACTGGTAGCCTGACCTCACTTCTGTAGGTGCTTAACTTTCACTAGGCACAGATCTATAATAGGCTTTGTGGAGAATGAGTCTTCTATAGGGCAATACATTCTTTAAAACGTTATCAGGGGACCAAGATCTTTATTCAGCACTAAACTACCTGATTGAGAAGAACCAAATTAACAATCTTCAGAAAGGAAGAGAATGCAGGTATGTAATCCAGAAAAGATGAAGCACAACAAAGAAAGTAGAAAAGCAACAGTGGTATATTGCCTTTTTAAACAGTGCTATTTAAAACACTCTGGTGGCAGAGATTGTTTCTTAATGTGTGTTTAAACAGTAATTCCTCCAGTGCTGGCAGTTTCAGTTTGGATCCCAACCCAACCATTTTTTGATATAACCCAATAACCATGTTATAACCAGGTAAAAAAAAATATACACTTGTAGTTTGGTTGAGATGGAGTAGATGTGTGGGGCTCAAKTCCTATACTGTAACTTTTCTTTCATTCTGATTAGCAAAAATTCATCCATATATTTTGTAACAGGTTTAATACAATAAAAGTTTCCTTTTTTATCCATTGGTGCATCTCATTTCTGAATACGTTCTTAGAAGACTGCCTATTTTCGCTAGTTTAGTCTAGAAATTATTTGCTTAGATCAGACATATTTCTCCCATCCCCCAGTAAAATATCAATTGTTGTCAAAATAAAAGAACTACTTACAAGTACATTTTCTTCCAACTTCGTATTCCTTAATGCATCACTGTTTTACCTTTTGAGTCATKTCTCTGGAACCCTCTCCCTTTGTAAATAATGGAAATGAAAATTGCTACATGATTTTGAACAAATTGAAACATTTCTTTGTTTAATTTCTTCCTCCAATTTGCTGGCAAGTGAAGTGATGTTTCCATTAACTTCTTCTTTTCCTAGGTGCCTTAAAATGAYAGATTATGAGAAGGATAGTCATGAGTGCTGCATGAATACTCGTGCCTTTGCCAAAGAGAAATAATTGTAAATGAACATGAAGATTTAAAGAAGAGATATGAAGTACAAAATAGAGGGAAATTGCTGCCAGGGCAGTAGTAACAGGTTATTATTAAACATTTATTAAAGTATTAAGGGATAACCAGGTAAGATGTACTTAAACAGCAGAATTTGCTACCATTCTAGACAACAGTTAAACCTTCACTTCTCCACCTTCTTTCAACTCACCTTCTTTGTTGACATTTTTCRTGTGTTCTGGGTCACAGAAGTTGCACTAGAACAATTCAAAGTGATAGATTTCTTCTTTTCTCACTGAAAGGCTTTGCTTGTGTTTGTGCAAAAAACCAGGCTAATAAGCAGATATGCCTACATGTTCTCCTTAGATTAATAAATTTCTTCCTGTGATAAATGTGTTCCACCTCTTTAAAAAAAATTTATTATTTTTTTAATAACTAGTAATTTCAGGTTAAAAATGCTTTTGGCTGGTGCAGTCTACTATCATTCTCCAAAATAGAATCATAGAATAGTTTGGATTGGAAGGAGATGTAAACATCATCTAGTCCAACCCCCCTGCAATGAGCAGGGACRTATTCAGCTAGACCAGGTTGCTCAGAGGATAAACTGTCTGAGTTTATTTTGATGACATAAAATGCAGTGAGAGCAGGAGACTGACAACTTCTTAGAAAAACCTTTCTCAATCAGTGCCAACACAAAGTGTAGTTTCTCAAGCTTTGCTTTAGATAATTGAAGTTATCAACTTCATAAGTTTAAAAGGACACCAAAACACCAAGAAACCCCTCCTCAGTGCAGCAGGAGACAATATATTTAGGACTGAGAGGCACATCTTCCAGCAAACACTTGAGATTGACCATCACAGAAAGTCTTAYGATGCATCACAGAATAAATGTTTCAAATACAACATCTGTACAKGCATTTCTGTCATCCATTATTAATATTCTCCCAGGTTAAGAAGGTAGCACAGCTTGGCCATTCAATCTTTCTCTTGCACACTAATACTTTCAGCCTGGGTGAAAATTCACACGGATGATGAAGACGGCCTTGATGCTGTTCGAGACACTGTCAGGCAGAAATAGGCTGGGATGACAGGCTATTTAATCTAGGATCCTGGTTAGCTGCCTGGTACCCCTCCTGTCGACATGATTGCTGTGTGTCCTTTGGAGGTTATAACTGCTTGAGACAACTTCTGACACATAAAACTTGCTTTTCTAGTAGTTTGCATTTCATGTAGCTACTCACACRTAAAAATAAGAGTAAATAAAACGTAAAATGCTTCCTATGTCGGTAACACTTTACAGGTTCTCTACCATTTGTATGGCTTGTTTCTTTCCTTCCCTGTGAAAAATTTTGTACTCATTTTTCATTTATATAATGGAAGAGAATAAGCGCTTTGGATGACCCAAATTTTACTTGACAAGAAAGGAACATTTCTTTCATTTTCAAACACCTTGAGAGAAAACAACGAAATAGCAAGACAAGACTTGGATTAAACTCTCCAGTCAGGATCAATCCAATTTATCCAGTCATTTAATTTAGCCAATAATTGCATGAATACAACACTCAGGCAGGATAAGGAAGATAGACACTTGTTTGCTTGCTATTTTCAGACACCTGCGCCTCCATTTTCTATTTCCTAGTAAAGCTAACTTCGAGGCTTTAAGTAATATTGCTGTGGGTTACTTTGTCTTCTCTGATAAATCGCTTTCAATCTGTACATATTGGATAACTGAATATAACCAGTGACTAAGAGTTTAAGCATTTACCTAGTATGTAGGATATTTATATCCTTCCTCCCAATSCAGTAAGTAACTTCAGAATTCTTTTTAGAAATAGCAGCAGAAGACATTGAAAATAAGCTTTCTCAGAGTACCCTGAAACACTCTTAAAMGTGAATTACATGTCTTCAAATATTTGTGCGACATTGCCAAGGAAGGAAAGTGGCAAGTAACACTGTGCTTTAGGTCTGTGAACTTAGCTTATTTCGTGTTTATTTCAGAGTACTGTTGCATCAAATCAATTTTTCAAGCTGCTTCGATTCCTTAAAAAAAAGGTTTTTCAACCAACACACTGTCCATCCCCATTTATGTCTTCGTCCACTTGTTGTGATAAGTGTTATCAAATCTCGAAAACAACAACAACAACAACAATAAAACAACCTTTAACACCCAAAAAACTACACCATCATAACAACAATAAACTCCATGGTTTTTCCAAGTAAAGAGAAGTGTTCCTGATTGAGACATTATTCTATACTTTGCAGATGAACTCTGCCTCCCCAGGTGAACAAAATGTAAGAGAGGAAAAATTATGCTGGGTGCTGTGCTTTGGATAGGTCACAATGAAATTCCAAATGAGTGAGGTGGACCCAGATGAGAACTTGAGGTCAGAAAGGGGGATAATAATGTGTTTGGCATGAGTGGGTGGAGAAAAATAAYGTAGTCATATGGAAAAATGAGCTGCAATAATATGGTTGTTACTAGGTGGTGAACAGCACTGTGTCTATGTTACTCCATAGTAGGAAGAGATGCAGTCACTGTTCTCCCCACCTATTCKTTTCTTTCCAAACCTTCTGATCCGCAGGGAAGGGAACAGTAAGGCAAAGCAAGATGAGGAAGGAGRCCTGTCAGAAAAAAGGATGACACAGTTTAACTACCAAGCAGGGAAACTTAGGAGATGTTTCAGTTGTGTCTATGGGATGTTTGGATGTCACCTTAGACTCTTTGTGAATACAGAAGTCAAAAGAGAGTTAATTCCTCCCTTTCCCCCRTGGCTTGTTTTTGTCAAAAACACCACCTGACTCAAGGCAAAGAGAAGAATTATCTGTATCAGAAAGGTCCTTTTCATAGTGATCCATGTCACTCTTGTTTTTCAGGGGAAAGATACATACCAGTTCATGGAGCCAAGTTTTTTGGGATTTCAAACATCTATGTCTCACAAATTTAGTGATAGTTTTAAAAATTTATAGTAGAGATAGTAAGTCTTCAGATTTTTAGCCCCTATCCCATAGGACAATCATTAACATCGTGCCTTAAACATATTTCATAGCTGCCTTTGTTGCCCTACTTCCTCTTCAAGCATAATAAACTAAGCATTATAAATGTTGCTTCTAAATCCAAGGGCATATTAGCTACTATCTTCTCTTATGTGGCATATCTGACTCAAATCCTGTTATAGGCAAGAGGGAACTATCACACAGAACTAAAAATTTACTGTAAGTGTAAAAATCTTTACAATATAATCAAAGCACAAGCTATTATTAGTCCAGTTATGACAGTACTATTACTTAAAGTACAAATTAATGCAGAAAAGCCTCATTAGCAATACCCTTAAATTCATTATGAAAGAACATTTACCAATCTCTCTCTTGTGTGGTGCTCATCCTTCCATTTACCCTGTGGATCCCAAGACTGCTCGTTTCAGCCTTTCTCAGGAAGAAGACGGGGAAGTGGTGGGTAGCTTTGGTGTAAGAACTGATGGTGTTTCCAACAAATTGCTGAGATTCTTATGGAGAGGATCTTCCTCTTCCTTAGTCTTTTGTCAGTTTTAAAATGTCTTTTAATACAACACACTGTCTTCCCATCCGTTCCCTGTTGTCATTGCTATGAAGAGCTGCTGTTTGTCACTCTCTGCTTTCCAACCATTGTCTGACCAGTACTGTACTGGGAATCGCAGGGAAAAGCTAAACCAGGGCAATGCATAGACGCTGCTAACAGCTGGTAAACCAGTCTGAACCCAGCTGTGCCCACAGAGAGCCCRAATGAGCCTTGGGACCCTGTGGTGCTGCGGGAGTGCCAAGCCTGCAGCCTCTTACTAGTCATGTTAAATAGTATTTACTGGGCTGCACTGTGAGCTCTCGAACAAGTATCACTTGAGAGAGAATGGGCCAGCAGAAAGCAGAACTGTGGCAAGTTCCTTGCAGCAAGACAGCCACTTCAGCACTTCTCTGGCTGAGTAAGGAGCGTACAGAAGTAGTTAGGATTTGTATGGTTGTTGAATATTATGTTGCAGCTTCTCCTGTAAAGCTGACTGAAAATGTAGGTTAGCACTTTTGCTGTTGCCGACTTTTTTGGTCCTTGGGATTTTCTTGGTAGCACAATTTTTTCGTCTGCATTATGTCTGATAAGATAGAACAAGCGACGTCTAAGACAGGGGTCACGCTCTTCCGAGCTGCAACAGTTAATGTGAACTGTCAGCCTGCAGCTGTTACGTTAGCACTGCTTTTGGCAGAACAAATCTTCACTTAATGCAGAGAGTATAAGGGTTTGAGAGGTTTAGAGGACAGTCAGTAGAGAATTTAAACTTATTTTACTTTCTACTATGGTTTTTTTATCTTAAGTGTCAGATTAATAAAGTTTTATAAAGCATTGCCTATAAGGTGAACATTAAATGGCTGTTATTCTTCTTCTGAAAATGAAGATTTCGGCTCCARTAATTATTTGGAAAGTAATTTAAATTTCCCTAGCGAATAGTTAATATGAATTTGTTTAAAACTTTATGTTGGGTTTTTGTCTTTTTCTTCTTCTTTTCTCTCTAAAAATATTTGGAAAGACTTCCCAATGGCAGCTGAGGTTCTTGAAATTTGTAAAAAAATGATTTCTTTCCTGTTTCTAAAATTGCCAGGCAGCATATGTTTCTTACTTTTTACCTGAAATGTTTCTGCACATTAGGGCAATAGAACCAGAAGTTCAGACAAGTTTTTTGAAATTGTTAAGTAAAAGTGATTCCTCACTGAAAGTCAGCAACCATCAATGAATATATGAGAACCAGGGTGAAACCGAAAGACAGCAGGGATTGCAGGCTCCCACCTCAGATATTTCACCTGACTCACYGTCTTCCTTAGGAAGGGCAAACAAGAAAGAATAATGCCTGTCTGCTCCTGACTCCAGYTTCAGAACAGAAAAATAAGTAAGCTTTTAACCCTGAGTAAAGAGCCAGGCTCTTTAGTGTATGGAGGTGGAAAACCTCAGACTGGTACTTTCTGGACCAGAAGACAACACTCCTTTACTTCTCTAACTGTCTTCTCTGTAAACGAAACACTCTTCCAAAATGGCAGGATTTTCTTTCACCTGTACTAAACTCTTGAGTCTTATTTTGAAAACTACAACAAAGTGCCATAAACGGCAATGTTATCTTTTTCATAGAAATGAGAGCTTCATGTTCACTACTTGTGAATTATTTTAAAATTTGGGCTACAATGTCTAGAAGGTACGTGAAAAGTAGTAAAACCATGACTATTTTATGAAAATTGGGTTGAAGTATTTGTGCTGGTGGGTCTTTTAGGATGTCGAATGTAGCTGTTAGGCTATATAAAAAACTTCTTTTTCAAGACTTTGTTCAGGTGATATATTTATAAATTGTAAAAAAAAAAAGAGATGGTGATATGAAGTATTTTGTGTCCAATTGCAGTCTACACAGATCAAAGCTAGAAGTCACGTCAACTTCTCAAATAAATGGGGGAGAAGAATTACTTGAAAGGAGAAACATTGTACCATAAAAAAAGATATAAGCATAAACAGCTAATTACTGTAGATTCTAGAAAGCAAAAAGTAGTTCAGAGGAGGATGCACATAAGAGACTCAGAACTGCACAGGAACCTACCAACAGCAGTGACATAAAAGGAATCAGATACAGAAATTAAGTGAATGTTTATAAAGAGAAAATTAGTTCTAACACATAGTAGGGAGCCTTTCACAATGATTCGTACACTTAATGCTGGCTTTGTTCCTTCTGGGGTTTAGGGAAAATATATAAAACTCGCTCTCTGCATTTTGAAACCCTAAGTTTTTGATCTGATTTTCTTTTCCCCATAAGCTTTTGCACATATGTYGTTGAAAAAAATCCATATAGACTTTTTAATCTTCCATTTGGTTTTTTTTTTCTTCTCACCTAGACATAATTTTCTGCATTATTTTGCAGTACTGCCTTTGGCCCTGATTTTTCTTTCACAGGAAACTTGTTTTCCTCTCACAGGTTAACTTAATTTTTCCTTAGGGCATTCAATTCTGATTTACTGGCTTGGAGAGAAATCTGTAAACATTACAAAAGTATTTCACATGCAAGGGATTGTTTCCTTACAAGCTGAAAAACTGACAATTATGTGATTTTTACTTATTTATATACATCTAAAAGTAGTTAATGTTTTGTCTGACTCTGTGGCCCTAACAGTTTCTTTAAATGTGAGACAACAGTACTCAGTATCAGCTGCAGGTTTTTTCCTCCAGGATTAGCGTTTTCTCTCCAGAACAAATGAGAAAATTTTAAAGGCATATTCTCCTACACATCACCAATAACAGAATCTAGTTTTAAGTATTGATCTTTTCATAATATTAATTGTGTTTCCTAGTGCAAGTAATTCAAGAACATGAAGGCAGTAGCACTCCTACTTTTAGTTGTAAAATAATCCAGAATATAAAGCAATGGCAAAAGAAAGCTATTCATTCTGGTCCAAGTTATCTTCACTCTGTTCAGTAACCAAAGAAGAAAAGAGGTGATCACCATAACATGCTGATCCATCCAGAAAGGATATTAATTTCATCATATTGCGTTGTAACTTTCTTTAATAGTATGCTCATAATTTTGACTTGACTAAAATGACTGTGTAAACTGCTTAAAGTCTGCACCTTCCCAAGGCTGGATCAGTAATTTCATGTAAAAATTGAAGTGGTGTCACTTCAGTTGTATTTCATTGCAGTCACACAATCCAATATTTTGCTGAGAAATAAATAATGAGTGGTTCTTTGTCAAGAACATTAGTCGCTCTGAAAATCACAGCAATTTGTAAAAATTGGAGGGGAAATAAACTAACAGTTATCTAATCCATCTACTACCAGTTCAGAACTGCTCATTGGAATGATTTTAGTCTTTTGTTCAATTTTGTTTTAAAAGCTCCATAGAACATGGCTTCCACTATTTCCATGGGGAGGCCATTCAATTTAGAAAAGAAATAATGACAGCTCTTAAGTGGGTTCCCCCCGCCTCCAGCCTTAATTTAGGCTCACTGAACRATCTGCTTCCTTTGGGCATATTTGTTCAAGGTGACATTGGAGCACATTGGGAAGTGAGCACACAGCTTCAAAATATTCAGGCTAAAAATTCCACCGAAATCCACTGAAATTTAAAGCAGTCACTGCCCTGCACAGAGTTAGCCTTGGGTTGTGTATTTTAAAGTACATCTTTCTTGTAAAGGAACCTGGCATTCACACATGTAGGACTTTCAGCCTGTAAACTAATAAAAATAAGAAGAAAACCCAATATTACGAACATCTTTAATAACTCCCACAGAAGCTTTAAACTTGAAAACCGCAGTAGCACACATGTTGTGTTTTGCTGGTTTTGGGCAATAAYATGTTAGACATACTGTTTCATCCTCTTCTTTTGAATCCTCTAACTTGATTGTGCGTAGTTGTTTTCCATCACTTTATTTCTTATGGCAGCTCAGAGTTGTTACTCTCTGACCTGTCCTGGTTGTCCTGCATTTCCCAGCCAGTCATGCCTGCATGTGGAAATTCTGCCGTCTCCATGAAACTGACCCAAAAGGTGTCTTAGGCTGTGTCTGTTCCACTACATCAGCAGCACCCAGGGAATGTTTTGGGGCCTGGTATTCAGTCATCCATAAGGCTAAATTTACTGAGCAGTCCCTGACTACTTGCAAGGACCCTTCTGTTCTCTTTCAATACTCATCATCTGCTGCTGAAGTTTTGACTTCTGTTTCCATCAGTGYTGACAGCCTTTATTGCCTTCTCAAGGTGCACTATAACAAATGCTTCTGTGTGTTTCCTCAGGCAGCCACTCACACTTGTGAATCTCGCTATGATCTTCAGCAAAGCCCCCTCTTTCTGTTGTCTTCTGAATTTCTTAAATTTCTCTTCTGTGACATAGCCAGAGGAATAAAATAAAATAATAAAAAYAAGATAAAAGAAATAGCAGGTATACAGTTTTTGTGTTGAGATCATTGTGCATCATACTGGTCTCTGGTACATAATACTTCCTTTTCCTTCCCCCTAAAAGCATCCGTTTCACTTACTGGCTCAGCTCTGAGGGGTCATGGTCCTCCGTTTCAGATAAAGGCTTTGCCTTACTAAAAATAATAAGCCAAACTGATGCATCCATGGATGACATGAGGGACTGTCACAACATTCTTAAACAGAAAAGTTACCTTTATTTTATTTATTTATTCTGGTACAGGTACACACAAGGAAATAATACAATGTAATATTTCTGAGATGGTCTTTACATGTCCATGTCTTGGCTGCTCTGCCATCTGAGGAATTAGGAGTTAAATGCATATTTACATATACATGGGACTTTCATTGATAACATAATACATGACAGGTGCCTAAGGATTCAAAAAGATTCAAATAGGTTTTATTTTCATTACAGAGCATTACATTTCAAGAACTCTATTTAAAATAGTTGTTTGTTATATCATACAAATTATCGAGTTTCAACATTTCTAGGAATGCCAAACCATCTTAATTTGGCATTATTAAAATTAAAAAAAAAGACCTTGCTTGTCAATTATAAATGAGTGAAAAATAATTTTAATGAAAAGAAGCATAYACAAAAGAAAAAAATTGCTTGCAAAATATCTTATTTGATATGATTTTTCTTTATTATTAACATTTCTTTTCAAAATATTGATGTTCTGCTAATAAAAGATTATCTAAATCACATGGGAAGGAAAAGGAAGGAAAACAAATTCTAAAGGAACTTAACACTAATGTTATCAAGAATAGCCTTGTAGCACTTTTTCAAATTATTGAATGTTTCTTTCTATTTATATATTTATTTTTATTAGACAGGGATTTCATATTTTATTGCTACTATTATACATTCTCGTGTAGCTGTATGTAGTTCAGTTACTGTATGAAAATATATAGAGAAGACCCTGTAGAATCAAATAGGCAACAGCAGATGAAACAGAAATCTGCAAATTCACTGTAGTTCTTGAGAAATAATGTATAGAAAGAATGTAAATTAGCTCCCATTAGCTAATCAGCAGACAGGGATTTGCATAAATGAGCAAAAAAAATTATATGGTATTCCTAAGTCTCCCTGCTTTATCTGTGTTCTGTGATTGGCTGAGACAAATCAATTTCAGTAGAATAATTAAAACCTACATGGCCTAAAGGGAACATTCAGACATTTAAGAAGATAGTAAATGTTCCTTATCATAATAAGTCAGAAAAATACATTCAATTAGTATATTAAAATATTATTCATTGCCACAATATATTTTAATCAGTTGAAAAGGTGAAATGTTCCTCAATCACATTTCAGTATTTTATCCAGATATAGTTATTTACAAAGTAATAAATTCTCAGTAAAGGAAAAATAGAAAATAAAGCCTCCAGTGTATTTTGGAGAGCAACTTTGGAGATGTTTGTCCTTTTTTGCCCTTCTTTTTTTCTGAGCAAGGACACCCAGAGCACCTGCCTGCTAATTCATCAGAGTGTTGTTTGACCGAATTCTGTTTCTAAGCCTTTAAGACCAAATTTGAACCAAATAACCCTGTTCAGGAATCATTCAATAATAAAGCAGACATTCATAATATAATTCCTTCTTAAGATGTGCTGACCATTACACAGTGTCATTCCGAATCTGGTTTCCTTTTGATGCCCGTGCATATGTCTGCACRCACAGAGGCCACTAAAGATTTGATGCCTTCCTGCTCACTGCAGGTATCATGGTTTAAGAGTAGTATTCTCCAATTTACTGTTCCCACTAAAACCACTCCAAACTATGCACCCCTTGCTCACTCCCCGTCCTCCTCGCTCTCCCCTGGGTTAGCCTGGAGAGGCAAACTGTAGGCACAAAAGGTAAAGATCACRGGCTGAGAGAAGAACAATTTACTGGAAACACCAATGAGATAAGAAAATGAACAGTAACAGCAACAATAGTAATAACAAAAGAGTACAAGAGAGGCAAGCGATTCACATGCAAGTGCTCATCACTRTAGCACGCAGACCCTGACAACACCTGACTACCGCCACGCTTCCCAGACCCGGAAGGGAGCCCTTTCCACATGCCCAGAAAACGACCTGAGGTGCCATAGAATAACCTCCAGGTGGTATAGAATAACCTCCAGGTCCCAGCCATGTCTCCTCCTTGTTAGTACAACCCTATCCTGGCCAGAACAAGGGCAGCAGGGTCTTTTAAATGCAGATTAAAAGTTTATTGATTTGGGAAGAGCAATATTAATTGTTATCTAGGGAAGAGAAGGACACGAGCCTAGAAGTTACTTAATCCAACATGGCTCTCAGTTATCATGTAGTTTGTAGTTGTATTACAGGTATGCAGTGTGATTGTGGCATTGCTAGACTGATCAAAGAGTATGTGGAGAATTGCCAGTTTTCTAGGGTTTTTTCCTTCTGTGCCTCTTCCCTGTCATACCACCATATAATTCATATATATACACATTATAAATATTGAGATCTTTTATAAATAGGRTAATCCTGTATGTATGACTATACAACACAAAAGACTTGAAAGTAATAAAGGATGCTAAAAATTTAAACAAGAATTTGACCTGCTCTTGAACTTAAAATTTTACTACCTGGAAAATGCATTCCAAATCTGTGTATCAGCTATTATTGCTGTTTTATTTTAAAATATGTTACCTTTCCCTAAGTTATGAAAGTCTATGCACAATGTCACCTGTGCCTATATAACTGTAATCAGGAATGTATGCTAATTTAAAATTACCATTTTCAGCTAAATAGAAATCAATCTATACTAGTGTTGCTATAGTGTGTGTCTGTCATATTATCTGGTGTCAGATCAATTTGTGGTAAAGGTTAGAAATGATCACGCGCTTATGATTTATGCATATGCAGTAGAAATTTAGGTAATTTCTGCTTCAAACCAAGAGGGATGGTCTGTGCTCAAAAAAGTAAAAATATACAAAATATAACCGGTCTAGCAAAAGGTGTCCCCCTCCACAGCGTGGGGGATGGAACTRGACTATCTTTAAGGTCCCTTCCAACTCAGTTTATTGTATGATTTTATGATTTAGAAAAATGATACAAATTATAAGTAGTTTTGTAGGATTTGCCCCGTGTGAAGAAGTCTTTTGTTTCCAACAGAAGCTGATTATATTGTAGGTTTCTGGATTTCCTTTTGAAGTCCTTACCCTGTTTCAGAGACGTAAGAGCTCTAAGTTTTTTAGTAGGTACATATGAGGAAAAAGAATGTTAAATACAGGAGTCAAATTTTGTACTCACGGGAACAACTGCAGTTCCATTGATTTTGATGAAGCTGAAAACACTGGAAATTCATCTCAGATATTTAATGACATTCTTGTTTAAAAGTCACTTAAAAACCTTAATATATGAATTGGAAAAGAAATATTAACTTTTTCAATGGCAAAAATGTACTACTAAAATTGTTCTAAGACTATAGTGCATTGACCTTGGCTGGCTGTCAGGTGCCTACCCAGCTGCTCTCTCATTCCCTCTCCACAATAAGATAGGAGGAAAAAATAAGATCAAAAAGCTCATGGGCTGAGATAAAGATAGGGAAATTCCATGCCAATTACTGTCAAGGGCAAAACAGACTGAACTTGAAGAAGATTAATTTAATTTATTGCCAATTAAAACTAGAGTAAGACAGTGAGAAACAGACAAAACTAACCCCCCACACCCTGCTCCATACCAGGCTTAACTTTACTCCTTCATTCATGACTCCTTAACCTCCTTGCCCCATTCAAGCAGAGCAGTTTTGTCGGGAGTGGGGGCAATGGTCAGGCCACAGCAGTTCCTCCTTCCTTCTTGTGCTTTTTTTCTGCTCCAGTGTGGGTCCATCCCACAGGCCACAGTCCTGCACAAACTTCTCCGGCAGTTCCTCTCCACCAGGTACACTCCTTCATGAACAGACTGCTCTGGTGTGAGTCCCCCACATGACACAGGTCCCGTCCGAAAAACTTCTCCTGTGTGAGCTCTTCTCTTATGGGTCCACACCTCCTGTCAGGACCCTGCTCCCGAGTGGGCTCTGCATGGGCTGCAGCTTCCATAAGGGGGATGTTCATTTGCTGTGGTGTGGGTTCTTCGAAGGGCTGAAAGTGGATATCTGTTCCAGTGTGGTCCTCCATGGGCTGCACGGGGACAACCTGTGTCACCATAGTCTTCTCCGTGGGCTGCAGGAGAATCTGTGCTCTAGCACTTGGATCACCTCCTCCCTTTCCTTCTCCACCGACCTTGATGTCTGCAGGGCTTTTTCTCTCACATGTATTCTCATTCATTTAACTCACAGCTGATGTGCAATGGTTTTAGCCTTTCTTAAATATGTTTTCCCAGAGACACCACCAAGCTGACTGGAACTGGCTGGACTGGACATGGAGCAACCCCTAGCCTATTCTCACAGAGGCAGCCTTGCTGCCCCACTCAACTGCCAACACCTCCAACACCTCGGCTTGTGCAACCTGTGAAAACAACTTCTGCTTTTCCTGCAGTATCTACAGGGGAAAAAAAAAAAAGGGCTGAGTAATTAAATTTATCTATCATTATTTTTCTGAAGTTGAAAATGTAAGTGACGCACACTTGCAGCTCAGTGGGCTTATACATACTTGCCCTTTTTGCTGGTGCAGGCTTCATAACTCAGGGAGCTGGTCTCCACGAAATGTTTTGTATTTTGCTTTACCTAATAAAGCAGAGCCTTTTCTATAACGTCCTGAAATATAGTTAAACTAGTAATCACATCTCTCATTTACAGTAATTCTACTGGAAAGTGGCATCAGAAAATCTGGAGGAAGAAGCAACAGTTATTAAGTACGACAACCTGATTTCATAGAGAAGGTAAGAATCTGTTTTACTAAAACCTGATGTTCTCAAAAGTATGTCCTTTGCTACTTGGTTCCAGAAAGTAATATGTAGCAGAWACTTTGCATGGAGGTGTGATGACTGATGGGCTTTACATATTGTTTGAAATTGAGCTTTTTGCCTTTATGCATCAAGTTTGCATCAAGGACTGACTTCCTCTTAATAATCACAAACTGAACGTGTTGCAGTTTAAAAATTAAAAATTAAAATCCTTTTGATTGATGTTGCTTTTAATTTAGTTCGAGCCATAAATCATCCTATGACTTTCTGTGAAGGATGTTATATAAATGTTTTGTATTCATGATTGGGTCACAAAGTGACCCGCTGTCTTGGTCTCTTGGCTGCCATTTTTTTTCGCATGAAACATGATGTAATGAAATTGGTCTCAGAGTATATGTACGGTGAATACAGATGTCTTATGCCTGATTGTCATCTTATTACAATAAGCACAATTTCCAGCATTACTCTTGATGTTCAGACATTACTGTGTTGCTGTAGAGGAAATGATACCACTAATTGGGTCCATGGTTACAATAGCATGCAATTTGAATTTAAATTGCTAAATCCTATGAGCGGGGAAAATATGTGTGAAGATTGACCTAGAAAGGTGTACTCCTTCTTCACAATGAAGACTCATCAAATCCAAGTCTTAGGACAGCCACRTTGTTCTTTGGAAAACAAAAAAATGTTATAGAATGCACAGGAGAGAAAACAGAGAGAAGGTAAATTCCAGCTCATCAGTGTGAAGCACCTCTTAGTAATGTCAAGCACTTTTATTAATAATCGTAAATGTTCCACAGTCAACTTTGTCAGTCAAGTTTTAGTTTAAAGCATAGCAAAAATAAATATTCGGTAGCATTAGTTAAAAAGACCCCAAAAACACACTACACACATCTCTTATTGCAGTTTTACTTTCACTTCACTTCTATTTCAGTGTTTTCATCTGTCCATGAATCAAAACTTAAAAGTGTGCTGAACTGCATGACTCTTCAACAATGTGGTTAAGGGTTTGTAAGGAACTACTTTTTGAAACTATTAATCTCTTCTGTTTTTTAATCTCAGACACAGTTAATGTTAGGCTAAAACTGTATCTTTGTCTTTAGTCTGAAATGTAAGGTTAACCACATTAGATGAGATAACTAGAACATCTACTCTGGTCTCCTCTCTCAGATAACAATCAAAATAAAAAAAAATATAAAGTACAAAAAAAAATAATAATCCAATTTTCTGAGCAATGAAAAACAACCTGACCTTACAGTGTAAGGAATTCTTCTTAATGTCAGGAAATTTAGACTGTAGTATGCCTTAAAGGATAGAAAACACTCTCTAATCATATATATATGAAAAAATAAAACCTTTGCAATATAAAATGAATGGTCATGTTATCTTTGTAAACATTGTTTTCATCCTATTTTTTAATAAAGCACTCATTGCATATTATTCCTATGGATTAAGTTGAATGGAATAATGAAAATATAATTCATGAACACAAAATAAAGATGAATTAAGGAAGTCAGCTGAGAAGTATTTTGTCATCCCTTCATGGATGCAGACAATTACCTGATCTCTTATTCATTGCTTTTTTCCAAACTCCAGGATGTTGAAGTGGGTTCTTGTCATGTAAGGGTGGCTGCAATAGACAGTCAGATTACATCCTGCCTCTGCTTCTCTAAACAGGGAAATATGATTAGATAAAAGGAAAAAAAGGAAAAAAAATCACCATGAAAGTGGTCGAACACAGGAACACATTGCTCACTAAGGTTGTGGTTTCTGTATTTGAAGGTACTCACAGCTTGACTGAACAAGGCCCTGAGCAACCTGACCTAACTGGACCTGCTTCGAGCACGATGTTGCACTAGCTGACTTCCAGAGGTGCCCTCCTGCCTAAATTATTATATGAATCAGTGATTTCATACCCGGCCTCGTGGCTCCATCCCTATTCCGCATGAAAGCATGCAGACTTAGGTCTTCTGTATATTATTTATCATAAGTTGCAGGTTGTATTTCTCAGCTCTACTTGCTATTTTGTCCATACAGAGGAATATAATTCAATAAAATTTTGAACTATATCGATTTCTACATTTGAAAGGCTTTTGTTTACTAAATAGGTATTAATGCCTAACCTAGCTAGATACACTATGAGTTGACATACATTTGAACTCCTTGCCAGATGGGGAGAAAGTACTGAGTACCATATTGCAAAGCTTTTCACGAGTAACCAAAGATTAGGAACAGAATACAGTCAGATTACTGGAGAAATAACTACCGGAAATGTAGATTTTAAGCAAGTTATTCCCTGGGGTTTTTTTCACTTCAGTRTTCTTTCGCTATGCTCCCTTACTACACTCCCTTACTATGCCTTCCAGATAATTTTGGGCACCAAAACTGGTGGAAATCTATGTCTCTTCCAGGAGAACAATTCTAATGTCATTGCCATTCTGTTCCCTAATATTATTGTGAAAATGTGATTTAACAACAGTAGTTAGGAATGTTCATCTCTTGAAATAGGGTCATATTTACTCAAGAGCAAATGTCAGATTGATGCAACTTTTCATATTTTTTTAAATACAAAGTAACCTTGATGGAGAAACACACAAGGAATACTTCCTATCAACTCTTTTCAATTCTTTAGAATGAAAAAAAAAAAGAAAGAAAAAAAGGAGTACTACTTTYCCCCCTTCACATCTTACTGATAATATCCATATTTTATATTTTATTAGGTAAGGCTGCCATATTAAGGCAGCTAATTTGTTTTTACAACTTCTAAAATTAACTGTCATTGTACTTGTTCTTTTCTTCATGTTAACCTCATCATTGTATCTAATCTTCTGTATATTTATTCTGAGTCAACATTCTTTGTTCTTTGAGTCTCTGTACTCTCATCATTGTTTTAATATTTTTTTAGAAATTAAAGGGAAGAAGTGACAAAGCATCTACAAAGCTTAGATGAATAAGACATTCTGTTTAGCCTGATAATCCCTCCTGGTTTTCCTGGCTCTCCCTTTTAGAGTTTTGGTTTTGCTCTAAATGTAATAAATAGGATGGGGTTAGCTATGTTTTAGAATATATATATGATGCTTTCTGAGAACCTTGTGGTTGTTTAAAGATTCTTATAAAACAGCTACTCTGAAAAAGCTCCTATTTCAAAAAGTTTTGCTCATTGGAAAGATGTCACCGGTACTTACCTTTCAGACTAGAATAGACTTTATAAGTGTGTCCATTGCATCTCCTGAAGTATTCTGTACAAAGCTTCCAGGACTGTTTTCTGCTTCCACTAGATCAAGGATTTTTTACAGTCCATAAAAGACATACTTGCAGCTGTGCTCTTCAGGACCTGATTTACCATCTCCAGATGACCCGTGACTGATAAATTACTTATGAATCCTGCTAGCTGTCATGACTTGTTAGTGTCCAAAGGCCCTTTTAGTCTCTTACCAAACACTTTTATGAAGACCTTGTTGCAGAATACTAAAAATAACCTATTGAAAGTGCAGGTCTTGAGTTCCTCATCATTTCAATTCTTAGTTAAAAACAGTGCCTTTGAATTTCTGTAACACCCACATATTTACATGCTGTATATGTTACAGTCTTACTTTAGAGTGCCTTGAACAATGGATGGGAGAAAGCAAGCTTTCTAGGAATTTCCTAAAATTTAGCTGGAGTCTTAGCAGTCAATAGGAGATGTGAGGCAAGGTCCACAGAAAAGCGTAGAGACAGTAAAACAAAAGAGATAAATATACTCTGCTAAGTAATGTGGTTTTCTCAAGGGTCCTGCTTCATCTCTGTTGCTTTTGCGAATGGTTGATTGTGTGAGTCATGAGCCTTTAACATTTCAGTGTCTCACAAATGTCCAGTAGGACATGAGGAAATGAACATTTCCCATGTTCAGGCAGCGCATTGTAGACATACTCTAAGATATCAGAGACATCCACACAGGACTGGCCAATAGGGCACTGGATTTGCAATTTTGGAGCCATAAGGAGGTAAGGTATTTAGTGTGATTCTACTATCTCATATTTAAACAAGTTAAACTCTGGTAGTTTCTTCTTTAAGTGACATTATTATAAAATAAGTACAGTTCAGACAGGTTTACGGAGCCCCATCATATAATCAAAAGATGTATACAACCTATTACTTTCTTAATCAAATTATTGTTTTTAACATGTCGAATGCTATGACACTTTCTAAGAGGTCTTCACAGCAACTGAAGAACAGCAACATAGTCCAGCTCCGGGTGAAAGAGAGCAGTTTGGATGGCCTTCCTCTGGTCTGACAATTCTTGACAAATCCACTGCAAAGTCTCACAAAGGCCAAATACTCTTCTATCCCGAAAAACATCGGTCCGCAGGACGTCTTTTGAAGCTTCCCTAGCCCACGGATAAAAATATGAAAGTGCAGGTGGAACCAACCTTATCATAAAAATTTGAGTGTATTTATGACAACCTTGTCCTTGAAACATATAATCAGTCATAACAGAAAACTTAATTTGGGCCATTGTGTAGCAGTCTAGAAATTTCCTCTGAAACACAGACTGCTGAAGAATCTCTGTGCTGCCCCCAGCAACGATAGTCCAGTAAGCTGCTCAGGCCTCCTTGTGATGATAAATCTGATAAACTTATCCTATGGTGGAACTCTGGTGTGCAAATGCTAGGGAAAGAAAAAAAATCAGATTTTACATTTTGCTGTGGTACCAGGGAAAAGAAAAATCAAAGCAGTTCAAATTTTATCAAAACATTTAACAATTCTTGCTACATTCTTATTTACTTCCAAGATATTGTATGCAGAAGTAGGTATATCTGAGCCAAAGGTCATTACAACGTCCATGATGTTAACTTAGAAACAGTGCTGAGTCTGTCACTCCCTACCAATTCCATTTAAACTASTGAAAATATTTGGAAAACATCTTCATTAAGGGCAATACTTAAACATATTAATTTAGTTAAACCATTTACAGTCAGATAAATGCTATGTAAGGACTGAACTCAGGCAGGTTCAAGATGCACAGACAGTGAAATATTCAGCTTTGAATATTCTTAAGGCAGAAGATTCTGAGTACAGAAACATATATTCTGCTAAGTGCCATGAGTTTCTCAAAGGTTCATCCCRTATGAACTTTTATAATGTTTCTAGTATCAAGAAAGTTATCAAAGCCAATGTGTGAACAGAAATCTTCCTAGATGTGATGCTTGTGATCTTCCTCCTATCACTGTTAAAAATGTACTGAAGTTATGAAAATAGACTCTTCTTAAGAGGTCAAAATTTTTAATCAAGAATACTTACGCTTAAGCCATTTTTGATCACTAAAGTCTAAATCTGTTTTAATTATGCATTCTCAATCACACCAATGCTGGTCTTCATTAACAAATGAAACACGTATTTTTTTGTATTTATCTTCATTAAAAATAAACTGAAGTTCAAAATATTTTTTSAAAAAATCAAGTTTAAAAGGTTTATCCAGGAAGATTAAATTACTTAAAACTGAGACAATGATAATGAGTTGTAATTATGAAATCACTGAGCTACCTGAAATGTTACCATGGCTCCATCTCTAGGGTGTTATAGCTCGAGCAATATATTAATAGCATGTCAAAATAAGCCAATGTTCCTTAGTCRTATTTCTTCAATAGCTCATGCAAAAACAAAAACATCTCAACATTTCTCTTGACCRGCTGTTGTTGCTATATGTTGCTTACTGATGCCACTCATAATTTGAGAARAGGAAACCTAGGGGAGACCTCATCACAGTCTACAACTTCCTCATGAGGTGAGGCAAAGCATCAGGCACTGATCTCTTCTCTCTAGTGACCAGCATCAGGACCTGTGGGAACAGCATAAGGTGGTGTCAGAGGCGGTTTGGGTTGGATATTAGGAAAAGGTTCTTCACCCAGAGGGTGGTTGGGCACGGGAACAGGCTTCCCAYGGAATTGGTCACAGCACCAAGCCTGCGAGTATTCAAGAACTGGTTGAGAATACTCTCAGGCACATGGTGTGATTCTTGGGGTGTCCTCCGCAGGGTCAGGAGTTGGACTCGATGATCCTTGTGGATTCCTTCCAACTCAGGATATTCTCTGTTTCTACAATTCTACTAAAAAAACCAAAAGCAAAACTAACAGGCACTTTGTTTTGATGTGTGGAACAGCAATTAATTAAGAGTTCCACAAACAACAGATTTTTTAATGCAGGTGAACCAATGAGTTTCCRGTTAAAATGATCAGACTTGCAGTTGTCTTTTTAGACATTAAATTATTTTAATTAATGTCACTAATATTTATCCTAAARCAATCTTCAGGAATGAAAATATGTATAAATCTGAAATATTTATGCTCTGGTTTATATAATTTTTAAATTATTGTCTGGATTTTACTTGAAATGGAAAAAGTTTATCATCCTTGRCATTGATTTATGTAGAAAAGTAAAACAGTCAGTAATATTTAAGGCTCYTAGTCAGATTGGAAGCTTTTTCCAATAGTTTACTGAAAACAAGAAATGGTACCTATCAGATCATGAACTGAACATTTCTGTTGTGATTTCTACAGTAACACTAATGMCATTTTACATTTTGCCTCAAAGAAGATATAGGTGACATTACATTAAAGGTTACAACAATTAAAATGCATATCTGAGGGTTTTTTTGTTTTGTTTTAAAGAATATGTGTAAAAAACAGGCAGCAAGTTCAGTCCTTCCTCTAAGTAATAACATCAAGTCAAAAGTTCTTTCCTTCCCTTTTTTTAATTTTTTTTTTATATAYTCATTAGTAAAATCTTCCTCAATCACCAGATCTCACCCCAACCAACGCCTCCTAAAGCTAGTTAGGCTTTGTATTGAAACTGAGAAATGTGACTACAATCACTAAAGGGTTAATAGGACAGAAAAGTCTTTTAATATGTCAATATCTGTATGCTGCAGTTAAAGTCAATACAATGCTCATAGTCACAGCCATCTGAGATTTTTTGCAGCCCTCAATAACAAATGCAACTCATGTCTACAGTATATTTATAATGGTTATTAATCYTTAATCTAATTATAAATGGGTAATTTATTAAAAACATATCTGAAAGGCAAAACTCGTAGTTACAAAAGTAAAGAGGAAGATAGTCCCAAGTGTTTGAAGTGCTTCCTTCAAGTATGTACTTCCTTGAGGCTGCTGAAATTGCAACTACATCCAGCCAATGTGTTCTCTTAGGCTTGATTACCTTATAAATTCAACAAAGACTGTAAACAAACAACATCAGTAAATAGTCACAGCCTATTCATTTGCTTCTCCTTCTGTTTAAATGCCATAAATAATATCATAATATACACTGAATTATAATCACATGCTAATTAAAAATAGATGGTCCTGTGGGGAACAAATGGTAAGCTGTATTTCATTAAARCAAACTTATAGGGAAAATGGTTAGAAATAAAATTCAACACAGCTCAGCTTTTACATCTATCAATAATGCATTATAAAAAGTTGTCCTCCTGTCAATACAAGGATCCCTGAATTAGCCACTAAAGGCATTAATCCAATAAACTCTGTCCTGTGATAACTTTCTAGGGATTTCCCCTTGCTAATTACTGCAAAGTATTTTCTTAATTTACAAATTACTGTAATTTGTTCCATGACAAAGCACTCATCTTTTGTGAATCAGTATGGGCCCAAAGGTCTGTTTGTGTGTTCCTTGTGCAGGAATTTAGAGGAAAATATCAGACTCTGAATAAAATTTAGAAGGAAAAAACCCAACTCTTGTTTCTAATTTTTTCTGTAACATGAATTTTCAGAACACAAATTGAAAATGCAGATTTAATGGTAAGGGTATTCAAGTTTAAAAGTCCGGTCTTTTCAGGCAGAGTTCCTACTGTAAGACTATTTCTGTATTTCCAAATGAGTTTTAATTCTATTTTAGCCTAATCACAAAATTGGTATTGGAAGAAGAAGAACACTTTCCTTCCTTCAAAGCACATAGAAAGAACATTGTCACTATGTTGATGTATTCTTCACTGCTTTAATTATATCACATAGGTCAATTGAATCAGTCAGGAGAAATACATGAAGTACTCTGCCTGAGACAGACCCAATAGCATTTTTTTGGTTGGTCGGTTGTTTTTTTTTCCCCTTTTCCACCAAGTTGAAGATTCAGTTATTTGCACGGCATTAATCCCCACCATCATCTCCGCCTCATGATGTTGGATTTACACTAGGCCTGTATTAGGTTTGATTTCACAAAGAATGGATTAGATCAGACCTCTTTCTAAGGATTAGGCTTGGCTTTCACAACAATTTCATAGAGAAATGTATTCCACTTGGCCTACAAATTGTTTGTACTACAGATAATTAAGTGGCCTTCTTTATCCATATCACATGGTTGACTTAAATCTGTAAGAACCGAGGGACCCAACGTCCACCTTTCACTCAGGAAAAATAYGCCCCATAATTACAATCCTGTGTATGGTTGCCACAGCTAAAACAACAACAGACTCAGTTTCTAAGACGGAGATACTTTAAATCCTGAAATAGAGGCATGTGCCAGCAAATAGTATCCTTATTTTCTCCTAGACTTTGCTTCTGAAGAAATTATAGCTGTGTTTATAATAAAGGAAAAGAGAAGCAGGAAAAAAATAAAAGCAATAACATAGCCTTGAACAAAAGCTCAGAGAAAGGAAACTTGCAAAATAAATACTGGCTAGGAGATCATAGCTCATGTTGCTGGATTCACCAGTTTTCAAGGAAAAAGTGCTTTGTATAGGCTTTCACAATACACGGTTTTCATCAAGTATTATGTATGCAATAATTTTATCTTAAAAACAGGATGTAAAGCTAACAGTTACACCTACTTAGCTTAAAAAGTGCACACGTACTTCCCATTCTCTTCTATCTAGATCTGAATTTTATTTTCTTCAGTGATTACACTATAAGGACATTACATTTTAATTCTAGCATATGTATCTCTAGAGGTAAAAAAGATAAGTTTTCTCTTTTCAAAAGAAAATGAAAGCTTACTATGAACTGCTAAAGAAATCTAAATTTAAAATTCACTTTTTTGTTCTAATTTCAGATTTTAATTAAAGGACATATTCTTTTTAAATGAAAATAGATCATGTATAAACTCAATTGCAATGAATATTTTTCACTCAGATTTCTAAAGTGTCAGATATCCAACAACAAACCTCAAGTAATGGGGTCATGGAGCYATGGAGCATTTCAAGGTCAAAGATGGGATCATTTTTAATAACAGGTTGGTTTTAATTTCACTTCCATCTTAAACATAATGCCAGATGGCATGGTAAATAACAAGAAGAAAAATAAGCATTTTGCTTAAGCTGACTGCCAAAAAGTATGTATTCCTGTAGGTTACAGCAGGGACTATTCTTAGCAGAAACGGAGTTCAAGAATCAACAGGAAGTGGAAAGGAATTAATTTCCTTTGTAGATATATTAGTGTTTAGTGTTGGCTAACCTCAGAAGGGAGGTTTTCAAAGGCACAAACTGTCAGTCAGAAGCCCAAATCCCTTTCCTTGGAAGTCAGTAGCTGTTAGGCACCAAGCTGGTATTGATGCCTTTGAAAACCTTCCCCAAGCGCCACATTCTGTAAGATATTGAGCACCAATCAACAGGAGATGGGRCTGCTCAGTACTTCAAGGGATCAAGCACACAACATCTAGTACKGCATGCAACTCTCATCAAAAGGAACTCAGTTGCTGCTTAATTGGTGTTCTTGCTATTGTTACTTTAAGACAATGCTTTATTTTGGAAACATTGTATTTTGTCTTTGTACATGTTGGGTCTTGTATCCTCACTTGGAGTTTTAGTCCCTGCACTTGCTGTGGCTTTGACATGTCTTAAAGTGATGAAAGGCATTTATTTTCTTAGCTAAAGGGGCTATATCTTCTGTTTCTTTTAGTTTTTTCTCATACATATATATGAAAAATWGAACACAGAAGATTAAAAAATAAAACTATCCTGGCAGTTTTCTATTCAGAAACTACTTCAGCATTATGTCAATAATGAAACTAATGTACAGTGTCAAGAGCTGTCACTCTCAAAGGCAGAGTGCGCCTGACGTAGACAGCAGGGAATAATGGCACTTCTTCAAAAACTGACAAATAAAAAAAAATACATTCATTATGTATACGCATCGATAAATATAAATTTGACTGGATGAGAGAAGTAGTTTTAAAAATGTAATGTTGCATCTTGTATGACATCCAGCTGGTAACTTAGGTCTAGTTTCAATAGAAAAAAAGATTTTTTRCTGAGCTTTGAGCTTTTACTGAGTCCAGTCTTATTTGGCAAACCATATGCTTAAAAGTGAGTAGATCTGCAAGTATAAGGAGGAATGTACCAATATGTAAATGCAGAGAAGTAGGAACAATGCACAGGATCCATTTTAGAGAAGCCATCTTAGAAGATATAACTCTCTAAGCTAATTTGAGTGTTTCTAAGCACGTGAGTTTGTCCCAGAGTCTAGCTCATGGAGTTTCAGTAGTTTGAGATTATGCCCTTCATGCTGATATTCACTGCCTTTTTATAACCCTTTAATGTCTGAAAACAACAATTCCAGCTTTCCTTGTCCTTTCTGCTGTGAATTTTTCAGCCCTATGAAGCCAACAGAAAATTGTGTTTCCTTTTTTAGACCAGATATATTTGCGGAGTTCCCTGCTTGCCCCATCACCCCTGCTAAAAGCATTTGCACAGTAAGGTTGCTTTCATCATTTTTTCAGGGTAAGTCAGAAACTTGTAGCAGGTTGGTGGGTGCTATCAGTAAATGCGAACCTAACCTGTACAGTCAGATACCTGTGTAGTCTGTATCAAGTATTCCCTCATTTTTTGTATAGAGTATGCCAAGAATTGGCTCTCAGTTGCTTTTGGAATTTCATATAATATGTTCTTTCCTTCCCCGATCTTTGCTTGAGGAGAGAAGTTCCTAGGTTTAGAAATAAGCACAGAGAATTTATTGCATTTGTTCCCAAAAAAATTCTTTCTTGTCCAAGTGCATCTCTGTTTRCAATATCCCACTCAGATCTCATCTGTTACTTTTGTTGCATGTTTTGAAGATCCATTTGCAAATATTTCTGGGTGCATAGTTGAAATAAATTGTGACTGTCTCATCAACGTGTCAAATACAACTCTGAGCACCACCATCAACCTAAATATGCTTCAATCAAAGATGTGCAATTATCATTCCAGGGGATCTAATTTTGTGTCCATTGTGGTTGCTTCTGTGGAGACTGATTCCTGCAAAATCATGAAATACAATCATACAATTCGCGCAGAAAACTAATGAAAAGGACAGTAGAAAAGAGGAAAAAAAAGATACTGCAAAAAAATCASTGTTTTTTGTTGTGCAACAATCAAAACTTCCCACATTCCCTATTTCACAATAATGTTTGTCAGTCATTCTAGACTTCTGTAGCATTTTTTGCAATATGCAATAGTGAACACAGAGCCACAGAAATCACACAAAATCAATTWGCGTTAGTGGAAGATTTCCCTTTCTCCTCCCTCTTCATTAAAGAGTTCTGTTTCCATCTCACCGATGAAAAAGGTGGCACAAAACATTTGGTTAGAATTCAAATTTATTAGCACCATGTCACAATTTCATAACTGAAGAGAGCACGCACTTTCATGATTCCAGCTATGTTCTGTTAACAGTATTAAACTGTATTCTCCCTTACACATTGCTGGAAAAGACATCTCCATCATGACAATAACATTCACTTACTATTTCTGATGCTGTAAGTAGTACTGTAAAGATGGAGTTGCATTAATGTCTTAGAAAGCCATAAAATGAAGCACTTTACAAAATTTGTAGTTCCTAAGAATGTTAAATCTTCCTAAGCTGTGCTGTGAGAACACTGAAATACTATGCATTARAAAAAAATTTAAAAATTTTGATTGCAAACTTATAAGTGGCATACCTACAAAAGTAATCTTCCACTTTAACTCCTGTCGTAAAATCATGACAGCTTTTTATTCTCTATGCAAGTTCAAAATGAAGAGGGGGAAAAAATCCAAAACGTCAGAATTAAATGAAAAGAGGTTACTAACTTAATATTCATAAAAATGCTTTTACTTAGAGTAGCAAAACTCAAGTCATCTATTTTTAGAGCCAAAGCTCTATAAAGAAGGCTTACGCCATAGGAATAGCTGATACTGATGATATGTGTGAAAGTATCATACATCTYATATCCATTTTTTCTAAAATTTTTAGTGTTTGGGATAATGGAAACCCTGCTGCTCTAGAACAACAGTTTAAAACCCGTTTATCTCAGCCACTAATAGTGTACATATATAAATATTGAGAGTTTCARGATATATGAATACAAAAAATCATATTTATGAATTTTTTTCAATTAACTTACTGATTGAAAATTTTCCAAAAGGTGAAATTTATTTTTTGCATGCAAAATTAATAAATGTATGTGCAAAATATTTTTAAAAATTAGCTAAAATTCCCTAATGGGAAAACTAGTTTAACTGAAACAAAAATATTCTATTGTTTATAAAAAATAATTTAAATGAAAGTGTCTGGTATTTCATTTTGACTTCAATTAAAATGTGTTGTTCCTGTTTTGCCAGTTAAATACTTCATATTACTTTTATTATATAATATTTCATAATTATAGTTAATGTCATATATTTGACTATGATTCATCTTATCAAAGTRACACAAAATTATACAAAATCAGTGGGTTCAGTGTTTCTGAATTCCTGTTCAATGGAAAAAGTGGACATTTACTTGCAATTTTAACCAAAAGCCAAATTTTAAGTGTTAAAATATCAAATGGAATGGACTGGTCTTCATTTCTATGAACACATTTATATACCTGAATTACTTCCACTTAGAATATTTCAGACGCTATTAGAATTTGTCCGGTTTTGTTCCCCCGTGCAACATTCTGTGACTTTTACCAAAGAAGTCTTTTACCCTCTTTCCCAGCAAATAATACAGTGTMGTTCCAGAAACGTCCAGAATATGTAGTTCAGCTAGATCCGCCCCCCATCCAGCCCTACCTGGCGCAGTGCATGGAGATCAAACACTGCCTATGGACAGCCTGACCAAATGCCTGAAGTCTGTTGCCCTCAGAAGCCACTTGTGCTGATGGGTAGGAGCAGACTTTGGAGCCACATGTGCATGTTAGCTACTTATCTTGATGCTTTTCAGAAAACCAATATACACCTCTTGGTGCTTTGCTGACAGCATTAGTTGTTCAGGAATCCAGGAGAAAGGAGAGCTGATTATTTTTACTTATATACTGTTTGTGTTACTGTGTGAACCTACTACTCAAATTCTTGCAAACATCTTTGAGAGCACTATTGTATGTCCTTCTCCATGCATTCTTCATGTRTTTATAACAAAACACCTCTCTGAGCATCCTGACTGTGAGCAGACTGGTAAAGACCACTTTCTTCATTATTTTCTTAGTAAAACAACCTCAATAACAAATACTTTCCCTAGATTTCTTTGCCATTGAACTAGTGGACTTGTTAATTTATAACTGTCCTTAATGACTACTTTCCACAAATTCTCTTTCTTCCTTCCTTCAAAAGCRGTAGTCCCTCCAAGTGGCATTTCTTCCTTTCCATTTATTTAAAATATTCATAAACAAGTAATTTGTTAAACCATACCTTTGTCTCGCTGCTCACAAAAAGCTTGACAGTAACCAGACAGCTGTGCCCACTGTTTATCACCACTGCTGCTTGTAATTTTCTAATTATTACCTTATGTTCCTCTCATCTGCTGCTGCCTGTCCTCAGAAAGCACTATCATGACATCTTTTTTGCAACAAAGAAATTTATTAACTTATGCAGACACACATGCATATTACTGTACAATGAATAGTTAGTGCTGAATAAAGAAGGTATGAAKAATAAGATAATAAAAGGAGAAACTTGTTGAGTTCTTTCTGCATTTCTTTAGGATTTTCCTAACTGTGATGTAACTGACCTAGCTGAGGTATGGTAGCAGTAAATGTTGCTAAATCAAGATGTAAAGGAAGCTCCCAAGGTTCCTAGAGAAGTTTTRGTACTGTTATGTGGTATCTGTGCTAAGGATACTCTCTTCTGGCTAAGTTTATGAATTGAATAATCCTCCTATTTTTCCACAGCAGAGCGTGGGAAGCCTAATAGGTCAAATCAAGCAGACCTTCTCATAGAGTCAAGCTCCYACTAAGTTCTTAGGTTACTGCATGTCTGGTGTGGTTTAACCCCAGCTGGGAACTAAGCTCCACACAGCCATTCACTCACTACCCTGTGTCAGGATGGAGGAGAGAATCAGAATAGTAAAAGTGAGAAAACCCATGCATTGAGATAAAGACAGTTTGACAGGGAAAGCAAAAGCTATACACACAGGCAAAGCAAACCCAGGAGTTCATTCATCACTTCCCATTGTCAGGCAGCTCTTCAGCCATTTCTAGGAAAGCCAAGCTCCATCATGTGTAATGGTGACTTGGGAAGACAAATGCCATCATTCCAAATATCCCCCCCTTCCTTCTTCTTCCCACAGCTCTACATTCTGAGCATGATGCCATGCAGTATGGAATGTTCCTTGGTTCAGTTGAGGTCAGCTGTCCTGGCTGGATCCCCTCCTAACTCCTTGTGCATCCTCAGCTTCTCACTGGTTGTCTGRGGTGAGACACAGAAAAGGCCTTGACTCAGTGTGAGCTCTGCTCATTGGTTGCAAAAACGTCCCTGTGTTATCAAACTTCTTTTCAGCACAAATCAAAAACGTGGCCCCGTACTAGTTACTATGGGAAAAAAAATGAACACTATCCCAGCCAAAACCAGCACAATGTAGAGGCTAAGAGTTTTTTTATTCAAATTCAGCAATAAATTCCTATTTAGTACCTGCATCCCCTATGCACATAAACAAACTCTCTACCAGGTTTCCCAAATAAATGTGTTCTGAAGAGTTTGGTTTGAAAGACTTGAAGCATTGACTTTCACTGTTGTCTGGGATATTTTCTTTTTTTCTTACAAGGTACGAATGATTGGCAGCTCACTCAAAGCTGGTTTATAGAAAAAATAATGTGTCAAATAGCTAAAAAYTTTCTGTAGCTTTTGGTCAAACAAGCTGTTCTATTCTACCATTAAAATGAATGCTGTCAAATACTGAATAGTGTTTTGACAACAGTGTAATTTTCCTTCATCATCTCTGATCATTTTGATGCCCAGATACATTTTGTTAAGACTTTTTCTGTCTGTTTGTAGAAATCATACTGTAATCTCCAGAAAGTGTTCTCTAACTCGGAATTGTTTTGAAAAATATTTTCCATCGAGTAAAACAAATCCAGTCAGCTATCTAATAAGTACAGATAGCAAAACAATACTAAAGGGAAGACATATTTACGATGCATAACTTTCATATTTGTTTATTTGTTTGGGTTTTTTTATTTATCATCACCACAAGAAAAATTAAATTAAATACAGTTTACAGAACTGATGAAGTTTATCAATGGGTATTCAGCAGAATAATTGTTTAAAGAGCTTTGAAAACTAAGATGTTCTGGTAAATAGCAAGAAATATTAAAAAAATCATTGTTTGCATTGCATTCAAACACTGAATAAAATTTACCATAAAGGGTTTTCTATTCAGTGAAAGTAAAATGCCTAAACTGAATTGGTATCTCCTATTTTCCTATTGGGTTCACATTTTACTTTGTTTCTCTGTCTTTCTGCTTGGAGATCAATAATTGGTCTAAGACTGTGAACAATGGTTTATGTAAACCAAAGACTTCTGAATTRTGATGATATACTTGCAAATTTTTACAAATCCTGATCTGCTTAAAAAAATTATCCTTTTATTGTTCACTGCTTTAAGGTATTATTGAAAATGTCATTTTTCTATAAACTTTGAAACAGACATAAAATTATTCTTAGTCTCATACTGGAAAGGGATCATATGAGAAATTTTTATTACGACACATCCTTTATCTGTCATGTAATCTCTAAAATTTTTATAGATGAGAAGCAWATTTTATTGTTTGGGGTTTTTTCCTCTAAAAACAATTTCAAAAATCAAAGCACATTTGAGAGGACTGTCTTTAAGCCGAAAATATTTCTGTCAACATTAATATTTTGCTTTTGGTGTTTTATGAAAATTATAGCCATTGCCCTTAAAAAGGAAAGACAAACGTTCAGGATTTTCCTAGTTTCTAGCTCACACACAACGTTTTATTCATTGCCACAGTTTAACCCCAGCCATCAACCAAGCCTCATTCAGCCTCTCTCTCACTCCCCCACCACCAGGATCGGGAGAGAATCCAAAGGGTAAAAGCTGGAAAACTCATGGGTTGAGATAAAGACAGTTTAATAGGGAAAGCAAAAGCCACGCACAGAAGCAAAGCAAAATAAGGAATTAATTCGCTGCTTCCCATGGGCAGGCAGGTGTTCAGCCACCTCCAGGAGAGCAGGGCCACATCMCACATGATGGTGACTTGRGAAGACAGATGCCATCACTCCAAATATCCCCCCYCTATCTACTTCTTCCTCCTTCCCCCCACTTTATATACTGAGCATGATGCCACGTGGTTTGGAATATCCTTTTGTTCAGTTTGGGTCACCTGTCCTGGCTGTGTCTCCTCCCRACCTCCCATGAAASCCCAACCTTCCTTGCCAGTGCAGCCATACAAAAAGCAGAAAAGGCCTTGGCTCTGTGTAAGCCCTGTTCAGCAGTAACAAAAACATCTCTATATTGTCAACCCTATGTTCAGCACAAATTCAAAGCACAGCCCTATGTGAAGAAAATTARCTCTACCCCAGCCAAAACCAGCACATTTATTTATCTAGCTGCCAATTTCAATCTAAATTAACAAATAATTTTGATGGAACAAATCTGCTTGACAAATGAACTATCCAGGAAATGAACAAAAATTGTTATATTTTCCACATCTGCATCATGTACCTTTTTTTCAGAACCTGCATATGTCAAAAGCATTTTCCTCATGAACAAATTTCCCAAAGCCCCACCACCTCTATAAAATGCATATTACTTTCAATCACCTCTTCTGCCTCTCACATTTTGAGTGAGAAGCATACTCACATGTACTCAGACACAAAGCGAGACCTTTCTTCCATCATCTGAGAAATTGTCACCAAATTGACTTTATCAAGGTACTTGATAATAGCTTTCCAGCTATGATATATGACTCAGTGTGTTGRAACTGAAGCAGGAATGCTGGCATCCATCTATCTACCTTTGATTTCCAGAAGCTCTGTCAGAAAAGAAACTATTATAGAAGATAAACACATAAACTCAAATCTCTTTCATCATTCCTGTGTTGAAAGTTGAAACAAAAGATCTTTTACCTCAAGACTGGGTATTTAGAAGTATTTCTTGCCTCTGCCCTCATTGCCTCCATGCAGAGACCAAGTGACCACGGTTATTGAGCCAGCTGCAGCCTGTCGTGAAAATTCCAAGCCAACACTAAAATAAACCAGGTGCAGCTCTGCAGCATCATGTAGACTAAAATAACATACTTGCAAAGCACTGGGTCTTTGTACAATGTGTTCTTGTGCTCCTAATATCTAGCTGCTGCTTAAGCCTCAAGGTTTCTATCTTGCATTTCTGTTTGTCTCAGACCAATTAATGGATGCTTTTGGTAGAGATGTTCACATTACTACACTGTGTAAGGTTCCAGAGTAATAAACATGCAGATTTTCTCTTTTTTAGCTGTCAGGTTTGGCACAGGCCTGCTTCCCTTCTCCCCTATTCCATCCCCAAAGAGCATGTGAGAGCTTCAGGATGGAGATTGTTCCTCCTTTTACTTTCCATCCTTTCTTGCCAGCAGAGCTGAAAACCTATAGCACCCTGAAAACCTATGATGTAAACTGTACCTCACACACTATCCACTGCTTGGCTGCTTATCAGGCAGACAGTAGTCATCTGTTCACACCACTTTTCTTTTATTATTTTTGAGGCATAGGACAGGAGAATGGCTTCATTCCATCCATAGAGGTTTTACACCCCTCCCCTTAGTACAGCTTCAGTCTGCTCTGGCATTAATCATATTAGGGTTAATTGCAGTTGTGAATTAAAAATGCTTGCAATGAAAATAAAYCCAGGCAGGAGCAAAAACTGTGTGCATTTTTCATGAAAGTAAGAATGCAATAGGGATAAGAAAGACAATTTYCTGGGGATTTCCTTGGAAAGGATTGCCAATACCTCACATGAACATTGTGTATTTTAAAATTCAAGTGGAATTAAATACTCTTTTTTTTAAAAAAGCACTCCTAGGGAGTGGCACAAAGCTCCATAATAAATTATCTAGTTGTACTGAGTTTCAATTTATCTTAATCAATTCTTTTTGAACTTWTGCTGAAGGGACTGCCTTTACTGTAGTCTAGACATGATATCTCATTGTGCAGCCATGACAGATGGGATGTACAGTCTTCTCTGTATATCCTCCTGTCTGAGGGACTTCTCAGCCACCACTCTCAAGGACGCAACATGGTGATTGCACTGCAGTCTGAGAAATTACTGCAAAGAAACTGTGGGAAAGTAAAGGGGAAAAGAAAGAGAGAGAATTACAAGGAGAAAAAAGAAGGATTATAAGTAACAGGATCTCATGTCCCCTTTATAAGAGAGAGTAGGGCTGACAAGAAAAGTATGTTCCAAAGTAGTTTAAGGGCTTAGATTTCAAGTCCTTCAATGTTTAAATTCTTTCTCATCTACAGACATTCTATCCAACTTTTAGTCTCAATATTTGKGCATAATTTGCAAGTATCTAGACATCTGTGCCCAGAAAAGAACATGAGAACTGTCAAACTGAGTCAGACCAAAGACCTTTCCATTCAGTAATGGACTGAATGGAAAAGTCTGCAGGACTTTGTGATATTCTSACACTCAAGGCAAATATTTTTTTAGAGACTGTTTTTCCATTAATTACTCTTTATGAGCCTGTGTAAACTCTTAGGATCTACTGCAGTATATAGCCAGGACATCTGCAGCCCATTAATTCATCACTTGAAGATCTACTAATTTTTTTTGGTTGATTGGTTGGTTGGTAGTTTTTTAAGTGTGATGAACCTTTCTTCCCTTTTGCTTCAATAAATGCTCACTCATTCCTTTATTAACAGTGGCAGTGATCAAGAAAGACTTAATTTCCCTCTCCATGCCACTCTTCATTCTTAAAACACCTTTTAGGATGTAAAAACATAATAGTAATGTGCATGTCTAAATGGTTGTTTGGAAACACAGCTGTGAATTTTATATATGAAATAAATGTATGTACAAATATGATTACAGCATTAGTGGCCATTTCTGAAAACCTGGCCCTCGTAACCAAACAGAAAGCAGATTGCAAACTGTTTTCTCATTAGAATATGCTACCATTAAATTAGCTTAATACATCGGTGTTATTTTCAAATCACAAAGAAGCAAGGGCTCAACATATGTTGTTGCAATACTGGCAATAAATATCAAGTCCCCAGAGCTGAATTTGTTGCATTTACAGGTATGTTTTAGAAATATACAAAAGTTTATTTGGCTTGTTTTGAAAGAAGTGAAGACTCGCCATATGCAGTGCTATAATTCCCTGTATGACATCTTTGTGTAAGTTGATTCAATTTGATTGATGCAAATTGATTTRTTTTCCTTGTTTTTTTAGAAAATTAGTTTCATAAAACTGATGCTCTCTGTTCAGTCCAGAAACACACCACCTATTGGGAGGAATTAGCTTCTTATTTCCCAAGGGAAAACACCTGCAGTCAAAATGATCTCAAAGCTTTTTGAAGAAAATAACAGTGTGCAGGTCAAGCAGCACACCACTTCCTTTTCCCCAGAAATCCATGTGTACAAGAACTCAAGGACTCACTGACAGAAATCATCACTGAACAATGCAATACCATTTGAAAAATATCAAGGAAAACGTCTGGTCAAAAGTGACAAAAATGAAAGATAAAAAGCATAGTTTTTCCTTATTTCGTATCAAGAAGGATGTTTTGGGAATGAAGCTGACTGTACAGGAACATGTTTTGYAATATGTCACATCAAAAACAGTAAAATGTCATAAAGTACGAAGAACTGCCAGAAAGCAGGGAAGTCCTGTGTGCCAACTCCTGCTCCTAGAATTGACAGTCTTTTTCAAGTGTTACACCAGATTAAAGGGAATAGAATGAATCTTGGGAGCAGATGTTAGAACCTAAATCTCCTGCTGTCAGCTGAGCATCATCATTTTTAGCTTATCCCGTCAGACTCTTTCTTCTAAGTCTCCTGCATAATTTGAATTTTGCTTTATTTCTGATAGAGAAGTAAAGARCACTTCTTTCATCCATTTCAGTTTTTACTTCCTCTTCCCCTAGCCTTTCCCCACAAGCTCACATTCAGACTTGTTCCCATACAGTCTACTAGCAGGCCTGCTCATAAATGGGAGGTGTGTTCTTGTCCAATTCATCAGAATATTAAACCTCAGTTGATCAGAATATTAAACCTCGGTATCCAGGTTTCTTAGAAGTTGTTATAACTTCATAGTTATAATAGTAAAGCWTAAATAAGCTAAGTTTTACCTCCTCATCTGGTTACATTTGTAAGAAAGCTAACCATTTCTTTGTTTTATGCATGCTCTGAGCATGCTTCTAATACCAGGATCTCTTCAAGATTTTGCTCTGTTCTGTTGAGGARTTTTAGTCCAACTTCAGCAGCATGGCCACATGCAAATTGAGACAGTCTGGGCTTGCAAAGTTCAAAGACACAGGTCCTGAAAATGTTTGTGTGGAAAGCAACTAGGCAGTGTGACGAAGTTCGAGAGATGGGTAAATGTGAGGTTTGTGTAAAATGAGGTTTCTGAGAAGGTTTCTGATTCATGTCATAATACTTAATGAAGTTCTGGTTTAGTTTTYAAGACTAAAAGGGGAACAAGTAAAGACTCTTCAGATTCCTGTCACTCTTCTGCACAAGGCGAATCCAGGCTTAGAAGCAACCATCCCTTCTGAGCAATGATACTGAGCACCTATGRTATATGTGAACTTACCTGTCTGAGACCTTAGAAAGAAAAAAAATCATTAYTTGGATCCATAGTTACGAGACACATATAAGTGAAATTCCTCTTCTTATTTATTAAAAACCAGTAATGCCATTTCTGTTAGTATGCATGACATTTTGTATTAAACTGTTTTTGTGTGAGGCAGCAGTATCCCCCAAGAACCAAAAAGTGTTTATTTGCCTGTCTGCATATTATAATACTAAATATGAATTATTTTTCAGCATTTTTTTGTCCCCAATAGCTTCATATAACTTGTGCATATGATTTCAGGGCCAATCTCATGAGTCTTCCTAATACCTAGTGTAAAAAAAGAATGCAAAAACATATCTGGACTAAGAGCCAAAAAGGCAGGCCTCTTCTCCTAGCTTTTGGAGAACTTTTTGCGTGGCTCTTCACCTCTCTTGCCTTACCTCACTTACACGAAAAATTAAGGCACAAGGACAAGGTTGGGTCCTTTGCAAGTTAGAGCAAACAGATTCTCACACTCAGAACTATCCAAAGGGAGGAGCCAAATAGTCACCAAGTTTACCAAGTCCGTTCTTGTTCTAGGTGACCATGAAGGGGGATGGCTGCAGATGTGCAGGGCTGCAGTCAGCAGGAGACAGCCACAGTGAAACAGCACATGAGAAGGAGCACATTGCTGAAATGCCTTGGTCTGACAAAGCCACTACACAAGAGCTAAGGAGTAACATATTTACAGATATTTTCAGAATGCTCAAATTACAACCAAAAACCCCTGTTTTTCAGGGCATTTTGATGCTCTTATATTCTTCCTTTCCTCTGAGATACATTCCAGTGCGCAGCTCTGAATGTTAATATGGTCCTGTTCTAAAGATGCCTGTTTTTTCAGCATTCCTATTAAGGTCAATTACAGTGACTCAAAAGAAGTTATTAGCTCACTAGCTAAAAAAATTATTATTACTTATCAAATATTTTGTTGAACTGCAATTGATACTCAGTAAAACCAAACTCCAATGCACAGTTAATAGCAATCTGCTGAGATAAATCTGAATTTTTCATCTCCCCAATGCCTTTTAATTATCTATCTATTGAACAAATATATAGAAATATACTTTAATTTAGCTAGCCTTTAAAAACCATGCTCGAAACAATTGCCAGACAGGAGAGAAACTGCTAGTATGGGTGTAGTAATTTTTGCAAAACTGTCTTACTAAATCTAATAATGCATGTCTGTGCTGATATTGAAGATTGAGAGCTACAATACCTTTACCGTCTGTTTTTAAGTAATTAGGCATGTATTCATCCAAGAAAACCTACGTATGTGTTCTTCTCAACACRTATTTCCACAGATGCTGTGGAAAACTAGCAAAGTTAAGTCTCATAAGTCCAAACAGTTTTATCATCCAAAAATTAATTGAGCCATAAACAAAAAGGGAAAAAAAAATCAAGGCGTACTTTTAGTAAGCGGACAATTGAACACAGTATTTTGGCTACCCAAAACAACATTCTACTTTTTAGGCTTTGTGCCTGACTATCACGTTTGCAGTAAAGGGACCTGCTGTTAAGAGCTGCTGGGTTGCATTTTAAAATGCCCTRGGAAATGCTCAGTGGATGCCCCTTGGACAGAGAGTCACTGACCAAATTCTGAGTCCCTTCAGAGATGGATTTTTTTTTTTTTTGAGGACAATAACAAACGTTTATTACATTTGTGCTTTTCTTAATAATGTGCATGTTCCCCAGAAGAAATTGTTTTTAACAAGTGTGCTACAAAGGCATTATTGAAAGAGATACCTTTGTAGCATGCCTATATGATATCCTGTTTTCTCAACAGAAACGTTTGTGGCGGGATGCCTGTGGATTAGAGACTGGCTGGAATGAAACAGATGCGCACATACSCCTTTCATTATGGAAACTTGTATATATAACTGAATTTTGCAGCTCTCCAAAACGCAGAAATGGAGTGTGTCACAGTCACATTCAGCTGACTTTTTTTCAGGGCTATTATGAAGGCGGTTGTAAATCCTAGTGTGGATAAACTGTTCAAGACCAGCAGGCCACAGCTATGAACCCTGAAATCACGGACAACATGAATGTTTCTCAGACAATGAGAAGCAGAACTATAAAGCTGTAGATGGTTATGAGGGGTTTGTTTCTCTATTAACAGCATTTTTGTTAATCTAACCTTAGAGATATGCATAGCAGTCCTGCTTCACATGTAGGGGTGATAGCAGAATTATTATACKAGAAAATAATAAAAAGAAGGAATGGATATAGAGAAAGAAACAGGAATGTCTATCAGASTGACAGACTAGGAAAGTATTTTTCTAAACACTTTCTGCTGCTTCCCCAAAATAAAGATTACTGACCTGTCAAAGTTCAGCTGGAAGCATCAACCTTTGCAATAAGCCAGAACATTTGTAAATAGGTAGGTTAGCGTATAAAACACCTAAAACCTCAAAAATAATACAAATTTGAAGCACATGAGTTCTAGTCGAGAGGTTTCAAATACTGGAAATAAAATATTCTCAGTCACCTGAACACTAAATATTATTGTTTGCAACCATTTTCGAGATGTTTTCTTAAAAAAAGACGAAATCTCAAATTGGTAAGACTTTATTGAATGTAATAATGTTTTTCACAGGGCAGGAAAACARAACAGGAAAGGCAAGCAGAGAGTCCAAGCAGCTGTGTCTGTTTACCAGAAACAGCATTCACTGAAAAACAGTAAGGTTTCCCATTCATATGTTTACAGAGCAGTTATTCCAGGCATGAATTTGACCCTGTTCACCTTTGTTAAAATTCAAAATAACTGAAATTTTTTTTTTTTTTCAGATTTATCCTCTTTTTTGACATGTAGGAATTACTGAGGTAGCACAAATTGTCCTTCCTTTTGACTATTCCAGACATGGATAGGATGAAGAGTAAATATATCTGTTAGCAGGCACTCTCTGGGTCCTAAGCCCAACAATAAGCTTTTGGGTCATATCATTTGCTAAATTCTACTTGGAATAAAGAGTTGTTTTCCACTTGTTTTATCTCTGGGTAGCTGCAGAGATCAATGCACTTGATTACAGTTTGTACATTCATATCACGGAACCCATTTTACGTTGTTAATAAGAACAGCCTGACATTAGCTCAAAGAGAAAAGCAATCACTTAAGCTCTTCCCATTTACTTAGTTTTTAAGTGCCAAATGTTATCTCCTGCATAGATATTCATAGGGAATGRGCCAAAGGGGACATGAAATTCTGTGAGCTTCCCTTTGCAAAGTTTTCTTCAATCATTTTGTCTGAAAAGGGGAAGTCTTGTGGTCTGTGGATTGACCGAGTGACTGTCCCCTGCTTTTGTTTTTTGCTGATTTTCTGTCCTCTTGTGAGCTATTCATGTAGATCTTTGAAAGGGGCACAGAGAAGCTTCAGTTAAGCTCCACCGAACAGCTGTGACTCAGATAGGTGTGTGTTTATATAGAGGTATATGAAATACATTTGTGTGAAATTATACATAGTTATCAAGTAACCAAGTAGCTAATAAAGATTAAAGTCTGTCAAACCAGGCAAAGAAGACTTCGGCAAGTTTCACAGGGATACATACTGACACAAAGGGACTGGCATTATTTTTGTCCYCATCACTGAAACACAGGCCAGAGGACAGTAAAGTGTATCAAATGCTCCTTAGTGTGTGCTCCGTGCATCCACATAACCAACCCTAGAGTGGCTGTAACACAGCAACCTACACACCCCACAGGGCCTTCCTGCACTTGATGTCAGACCCCTCTGGGAAGGACCTTGGACGGATTTATCTGCCCTATGTCATCCATGTCACATTGTCAGARAGCGTTATGGGATACATGGCAAAGCATTAACACAGGCAGGAAAGGACATTCCTCACTGCCCAAAAAAATAAACGGAGGAATGTGTCTGGACCTTCAAAAAGGCATCAGCTGGTACCCATGTGCAAAATTCAGCTTAGTCGTGGAAATAAGTTTCAGCAGGACTTGCTCCAGTGCACAGACTGTGATAAATGAGCTGAAAGAATTGAAGAAAGTCTTCAGTGAAAGACAAAGGATTAGGTAAGGGAAATGTGCTTGCTTCTTGTTTTCTACATTTGCTCTTTAGGTACCCTGCACTGGGGGCAAAGTAATAAATAAAATTTTTATCTGAAAAAGCTTTGAACATGTATCAATCAGGTATTACAATACAGTGCTAGGATACTTAATCCAGCTTTCAGTGAGGTAGGTGTTAAGAAAGACTACCCACAGAGTTGAAGAACTGAAACTGAACACAAAATATAGAGGGTTTTGTTAAGATTGATTCTTACCCAAACTAGTAATGTCCTCTCTATTGAAGTCTAATTGCAGGCCCACATGTCACGTTAGCTAGTTTATTGTGCAAAGAATCGAGCTGCTGTTGCCAAACATGAGGAAATTACTGTGTTACAACTTTATTATATGGGGAAGCTCGGGTTTAGAGATGAGAATGAAGATAGAACTTCATAATGGATGAATCAGACTATCTGATTCTGTCCAGACAGGAACATAGAAAGCAAATCTCTGTCTATGTGTAGTGTATATATGTTGAATAGATATCAACTGTCCCACAAGAATAAAAATAAGATTATGCATTTTGAATGAAACACACTTATGCTCTGTACATGCAGGGCAAACATCTATACTTTAACATTCAGCACTTAGTTTTGTACTACTTAAAATTTTCTCAAGATTAAATATGGAGTAGGAGARTTGCATTATTCCTAAGGAAGCACATGTGAATTTTAATTTGAGAACTATCATGATAAAGTAGGGAACTAGAGAATATTTTTCTCCCATTTGYGCCATTTATCTTTAATAAAAATGCAGGCCCTTGCCTGACACATACTTTATTGCATTTATTCCTCTCTCTCTTAACATGAATATAGTCTTCTTGTGCGTTATCAATGTTGATTTTTTAATTTTTTTTTTTTCTTTGCTCCCTCCTTCCCATCTGTACTGAAGCACTTCCCAGGACAATTCAGCCAGGAGGGCTGGAGTGCAGCTGTCTCCACAGTGCAAGCCGGTGGTGTGCCAACAGGGCATATTTCTGCAGGTTTCATTGGTCTTTCTCCCCCTCACTTTTAGGTGTGATCTCATCTCTTTTAAAATGCTAGGTATAATTTAAACCAGGACCAGAGGACTTCAGCTTTCCCCTGAGCAGCTAAACAGTGCCTTTCTAACACTGATAGTCTTTATGAAGGCATTATATGGAAGCTCACTTTCAAACAACTAAAATGACAATATAAATTCAGTGCAGTGGTAGTCATTTATCACTTTATGATAATGCCAGAATATACAAATTATAMGAGTGAAAGGCTCAGGGAGAAACCTGAGCGGGGTTTATCATTTATTTATGTACTTATGTAATACGAGGGAGTACTACATAGTGATGAAGGAGGAATACAAAGACATTTCATCTAGCATGTTGATTTAGTACTTCCCCTTCCCTGATCAATGACCTCTCTTATGTTTAGAAGAGACTAAACATTCCAGAGAGACCTCTGTGTGTGTGTCTTCTTTATTAAAACTAGTCAGAAAAACAGGTGGGCTTAGTTATACTGTTACAGTTAACTCTGTCAATAATTCTTTGGCTAATGTGTATATTACCATATATGGCACTAAGTTTAAAAGGGATATCTCTTGCGGAGTACTGCAGCTGCAAAGATATATATCAGCAAGAAAGAAGGACTGAGGAGTACACGGATGTGCAGGGTCATGACTCAGGTGCAAACTCATGCATGATGAAAGGAGCTATAAAATGTTAACAATAAAAAGCGTTGAAGCATTAATCTGTTGGTATGCATTGTAAAAGATTTTTTTCTTTTTTTATAATACTATGTTTAAATAAGCTGTTAATTTTGTTTACTCATTTGTGTAGTTCTAAACTATACATTCAAAACTAGGTAGAAACATGTCATATTCACCTTTCCACCAGGTACTAGCCTAATCTCTAAACTCTTCCCACTTATAACAGACTGACAATAATTAAATCACTGTGAGCTTCATGTTGCTCCTGTTTCTTTTCAGCAGAATAAGAGAAAACTTTGCTTAAGGTAATGTAAAACATAAGTGCTATATACAGCATCATATTTGTCTTTGTAGGATGCTAGTTGCAYATCTTACAACTATATAGTTTATGGTGATGATAACTTGTAGTGTACAAGACATATGTCATACACAAAGCCTTGTGAACACACATATATTTAGCCTATACATGTAGCCTTTTAAAACATTAGATATCCAGGAAAGCGACAGCTGATGTCTTAGATAACACAGCTCAGGCTGAACAAAATGCCCTACTTAACTGAATATATCACTGTCTGTAGTTAGGTAAGAAGTTAGCTGAGGGAAACAGAGATTATAGCACATCCCTATGACAAATCCGGCCTCACAGTGTTTCAAACCCAAAGCAACACCCACCTATCTGTCTGCTGCCATTTTAGTTGATAAGTACAGTTGACACTGAGACAGATATATCAGGAGAAGAAAATATTAGTCTTTTTAAATTGCAACAAATTCCACCGTCTGTGTTACAGTGGCCTTGTACACATCGCAGTAAAGGAGTGATAAATAACTCAAACTGATCCCCGTCCTGTTAAGTGCAAGCAGTAACTTGCAAATGCCAAGTCGTCGTCCCAGTCTGCTATTTCTACGTGATAGTTTTCAAATCGATTCTGAAAATACAGATTTTGCATGAATAAGCTGCCGATAGTCCTTCCTTCATTTTCTGAGCAAACACAGGGAGGCTACCAGGACTTTGTGAGATTGCTGGTGCTGAAGCAACTTAACAGAGGTGCAAATATGATAGGACTTTGGACTGTATCAGTGACCACTTAGATTGCATTGGCTGGAGATGTCCAGGTGTTGGCCACAGGGGGCTGGAGAGGAGGCTTCTGAGGCAAGAGATTGGGACTGCCCTATGATAAAAATAGCTGCTTCCACCACTCCAACAGAGCCACTGCAGGAGACAGCTGAGCCCCGCACACARCATGATGGCACCTCTGGAGAAGCATATTTAAGAAAGGGGAAAATGCTRTGCAGGCACTGTGAGAGACAAGTAAAGAAAAATGTCGTAGAAACAGCACCCTGTAGAAACCAGAGTGGGAGAATGAGGAAGTGCTACAGGTGTCAGAGCAGAGATTCCCCTGCAGCCCATGGTGAAGACCATGGATACACAGGTTATCTCCCTGCAGCTCGTTGAGGTTCCCATTGGGGTCTATAACCACACTTCAGCCCATAGGAGCCATAGCCAATGGACATATCCTGGAGAAAACCACAGGCTGTGGAGAGCTCACAGTGGAGCAGGCTCCTGCCAGGAGCTGCAGCCCATGGAGAGGAGCCCATAGAGGAGCAGWTTTCCTACAGCAACTGTAGCCTGTGGAAGACCTATGCTAGAGCAGTCCGGCCCTGAAAGACTGTAACCCATGCAGAGGACCCATACTGGAGATGTTCCTGAAGACTGCAGTCAGCTACAAGGACTCATTTTGGAACAGTTCCTGAGGAAATAAGTCTACAGGGAGAACCCTCAATGGTGCAGTCTGTCACTGAAAGACTGTACCCAGTGGAAAGGACCCACAGTTTTTGTGGGACTGCAGCCCATGGGAAGGATCCATGTTGAAGCAAGGTGAAAATGAGGGGAGGAAGGAGGAACTGTTATGGACTGACCACAGCTCTCCATTCCCCTGCACTGCTCGGAAGGGAGGAGGTAGAGGAGTCAGGMAGGAAGGAGTGAAGTCGAGTATGGGAAGAAGGGAGGATGGAGGGAAGGTGAGGTTTTAGTTTTGACTTTGGTGCTTGCTATTCTACTCTACTTTTAATTGGAAATAATTTGAATTAATATCCCCCAAGCTGAGATGGTGGTAATTGCCAAGCAATATCCCTGTCTTTATCTTGACCCACAAGATTTTCATCTTATTTTTTCTCTTTGTACTCTTGAGGAGGTGTAGTGAAGGAGGTGAAGTGATAGAGAAGCTTGCTGGACATCCAGCAGTCAGCCRAATTCGATCCATCAAATGGATATTACTGAAGTATTTGTATTAACTGAATTGTTTATTTATAAATTTCCTTGTGGAAGATGGAATAATTGTTATTAGTGCTGTCATGGCTTCTATTACCTCGTAGGACCCAAGGATTGTCAGATCTGCTCCTGAAATATAAAGACAGGGTATTTCAAAACAGAGGCAGATGTTATAAGAAAAGTAGCTGTGAGTATCTTGGACTTATTTTATATCTCCAAAAGAAATCTACCATGTTGCAAAAAGAGGAAATATTCTTGCTAGAAACAGCAGAATAGCTCAGCTCTAAAGTTGCACTGCAGAACACACAAAACATTAGGTATACCTTGGCTGCATTTTCTTGTCTATAAAGATTGTTTCAGCTCCATTTGAGGTAAAAAGATTTGTTTACTCTTTCTTATGGCACAGGAAGAGATTAAGAGGCTATATGTTTTACATACTTTTCATTAGTCTTCTTAGGGGATCCTGTTTCTCATTCAGAGAAGATATTTCAGACTATGAATATATTATAGACCTCAAGAGTACTTTCAATTTCCTGGCTCCAGATATACATGCTGGCTCCACCCCAAATCTATACCAATAAAATGTCTACAAATACAGCAGCACTTCCTGATCTCACCCCATTCTCATTTGCACAGAAGGAAAGCACAAGCCCAGAGGGCAGATGATGTCAGGAACATGTGCTCAATCTCAGCACTTAAGAGACCTGAAACATGAAGTTCCCTGAACATAACTGTAGCAAGAAAATGTAGACAATCCTAGGGGCTTTGAGACCAGTAAAATATTTAGAAAAATTTTTAGTTGCTGGTCCCAAGAGTGGAATCAACTTCTGTATTCTGGACACAGAGACTTTCCTTATTGGGTATGAGAAAAGACAGTTGCTCTATGCAGGATGGAAATGGTGCAGTGCTCAAAAATGCTGCTACTGAACTTAGACACTAGGAAACTGTYGGCAGGAGCAAAAGGCCACTCTGGACTTCAGCAGGGTTCTGGGGGATTTCAAAAGTCTCCTCCACCCATTTGGGATCCACAATTTCAGATTTCCTAGTGAAAGTGGGTGATTGCCTTGTTATTTTTTGAATGAATAGAGCTGATTTCTATCTTCAGAAGTATAGGAAGAAGGAGTGGATGTTGTGTTCCTTCCATGTTACAGGTTAGTGATTTAAATACTTACTCAGGAAATGAGAGCAGAAATGTATGATGTCTAAGTACAGACACAGCTGCATGTGTTATGTGCAGTTTACCAACAGCTCAAGAGTGATGGGAGCAGCTAGTGAGCTCAAACCCTCAGCTCCAGGAAGAGAGGAACTTTCTTCAACCTTTGAACTCCCCATCATGGGGTCTCCCCAACATGGGATGCCAAATTCAGCTTMCTCTGTCCTGTAGCAGAAGCACACTGGGGATTCCTTGCCATCTACTGCCACAGACAGCTCCCACAAGGCCATGTTTCCAAAAGCAGGAGAAAACTGTGATGCACCTGGCAGCCAGGTGAAGATGTTATGTGGGTTCAGGAAGGCTGACCATAGTGATCTGTGATGGCATAAGCAGGACATTCTCTTAAAAAAGCATGGCTAACCAGAGCTGTTTCTTTTGCTGAGAAAGTGCCTATTGATCTTTTAACTACTGTGTAAAAGGACTGTGACATTACCAACTGAATTTTCAAGTCACATTTTAAAGCATCAGCTATTTTTTGTGACAGTCTCAGGGACCACAGGTAAGMCTGAGATGCTTTGTGAACTCAGAGGAAAGTTTACTTTATGAACCCTCACAGACATTAGACAGAGCTGTCTAGCTAATTCAAGACCACCAGGGAAAATATCAGAAGTACAGGTGGCCATCTGGAAACAGATACACTGCTTTGTTATGAGTAAAAGTTTCAGGTATCCACAACCTAGAAGTCATGACTTGAGTTGCCAGTTCCACAGAATGAATGAACAAACATTAAGTGAAATGAATCATCTACAGCATTTGTCTGTGCATGTCTTCAGCTCCTAAAAACATATAGAACTCTCTTTGCACAATTTCTTATAGCATCCCCAGAAACAGGCCCCATTTATGAGTTTATTCCTTATCGGTATTTTCCTCAGAAATAATGACAGGGGTTGTTAAATTCGTTTCTATCCAAGCAAGTTATTTTTAATGTCTAAATAGATAAATAGTAATGTGTATAGTTTTAAAAATGTATTTTCTTTAAGATCATAAGAAGGTACATAAAAATATATGCTTATGCCCATTCATTCTCTCCTAGTGTATCTGCAGAGATCCAGGAAATCTCACACTTGGAAGAAGCTAATCTCGCAAGAGCGGCTGTATGAGGAAATGGTAATTTGGCTGTGTAATCAAATTGCAATGCGTTCAGTTAGCAGATGTGAGCAAATAAAGAGAAAACCAAATTTAGATTTTGTGCCAATTGCTCTTTTATATGTGTGCTTGTTTTTGAGGACTCCCTATGATTTTTTCTAATTTGCTTGGTGGTGGTAACAGCTTCAGGTGGTTTTGCACAGCTTCCGGCTGCAGCGCTGCAGTTTGCCAACAGACGGCATGATGCGTTTCCATTATCCCATGTCTCTCCAACCAGATGACTGTCTGTCTGCTCATCTCTGAAATAAATCCAAAACACCACCCTAGGCCTCAGCTCTGCAAAGATTTAAACATGTGTTTGAATTTGCATACCAGTACCACTAAATGTCATCTTTCCTGCTGTGTTAAAGGCTTCATTTTTTTTTCCACTGTCGTAAGGAAGCAGTTACCTGTAGCTATATAATGTCAAATTATTAGGTATATTGTCCGAGTGGGGAGGGAATATTCTTGACCTATTATTATTGAATTTATTTGCTGTGGTGTTGTCCAAAAAACTAGCCAAACATATTAAATTTCATGTGAATATGGTCCTGGACTAATAAGTCAAAATATTATCTAGCAATGCACTGAAAATATTCAATGCAATATGTTTCTTGTATTTTTTTTTACTTCTACCCTGCACAGCTGAAGAAAATGTATAAACAGTTGCATGAGAAAGATGTTACATGAACTCCTAGTGTGAAATAAGATGCAGAATTGTGTGAAATACTGAAAATACAGTGAATACTGGCACTGGACATGAGCAAATTCTTGGTTGTATAGTTTGAGCGTAGACTAACTATGGAAGTACAACAGATCCTTCTGTGCTTTGAAATTAGAAATTTGAGCTATGAAATGAATTATTCTTGAGCAACGACTCTTTTCAGGACTTTTTTTCTGATGGCACAGGAGAAGCTATGACATTACCTACATGTCCAGAGGAGCAGTAGGAGAAATGGAAACCGYGTTAGGAGTTAATTTTGTATCTCAGTAAGATTTGGAGGTTAATCTTCAGTTTCAGTGTGTAGGTGGTAGAATATGTGTGAAATAGGGTACGTGCAGTGAAATGCTTCACTGAACTGCAGAAATGTGTGTAACATGCTAAACAGGACTAGTCCAGACCATATGCTGGAGAGTCAATAAATACATAGGCCAATGCTACTCGATTTTCATTTAAGGCAAAAAATCTCATGAACTCTTCCCAGTTTCTTCTATGCTTCTTATTAATCATTTCAGTAGAAATGCTGATGCATGAAGCTGCAAAGAAAGATATGTCTGTTAGGCTGTCCAGCCTAAACGTTCAACTGCGAAACCTCTTGCACCACTCCCCAGGAAAGGGAATTTGCTGTTGGCACATAATTGTTGCTCTTGATGACTTCATGTCTTACTATAATCAAAGACATAGTGTGTGTTTTGCTGTTTTGCTACCTTGTTTGAAGACTTCAGCTTGTCAGGGTTAAAACTATTTAAAGCATTCCAGTTTGGTTTCGGAAGGTCCTGTTTCTTTATCTAATGCCTTGCAGAAATGTAGGAGTATTACATCAATAGAAATACCTTCACCAACAAAATCCATAATCTCATAAAAAATATTAAGTTAGGTCGACAATATTTGTTTTGTGTAAACCCACACAGACTGTTAGTAATTACATTGCCTTATTTCACTTTTTCAAGTCCATTTCAGACATAGCATTATTTTCTTTGGGATCAATACTGGGGTTGGCTTGGGTCACCAAGCAGGAAAGTACAAAGGAAAACAGGTCAAGGCCTAATCATTCTTCACACCCTCTTCTCTAACAATTACTTGAAGTGGAAAATATCTAGAGATCTTGAATCACTTTCTATGTCAGTCTGATTTGAAGTCTGGATAGCTCTTTGGAGAATGAATGAATTTTTGTGGTATTTTCGTGTTCACTGCTCAGACTTCAGCCACTTCACTTCTAAGTGTGGTGTTCTCAGAGGAAGAATGCAGTAATCCCTGGAGATGCAAGAAGTTAGGGGCGTTTCTATTGTTTGGACTACAGGATAATGACCCTTCAGAGCTGGAAAAGGTTTTCTTCCTGAGGGAGGATGTTCACTGGAAAGGATGGGGGAATATCATTCACCAGACATTAAGATTTAACAATGATTTCTCTTTTACTTTTCCACAGGCATAAAAGAAATGATGTTTGTTTGAGGAAAGGGCAAGGAAAGAAATAACACAGAACCCTGCTCAACAAGATGGAGTCTATTAGAAGCAGAGAGACACTGACAAATGCTTTAAAGATTTCAGGAAGAAAGATGGTCACTTCTGTGCTCTAACTGACAGAGACTTTGTTGAGATGACATTCTGATTCAATAACTTTGCTTCTTTATCTGCAACTGCACCTAAGGGCCAGTTTATTTCAGAAAAGCTACCTTGTCTAGCTGTGACTTACTGTTAGTTGCTATTATGTCCCTTTACAAGAGGAGCTCTTTATTCAGTGTAGATTCAGTTCTGTTAAAGAGGTCATGTATCAGGCAAATTTACCCTCAGCAATAGAGTCCAAGAAGCCGAAGGGACTGAGCTATACACTGAATCTAAACACAGAACAATCTTCAAATATTTACACAAAAAGGGTAAGTAAAACAAATAAACAGTTAACCAAATAAATAAACAAACAAAAAACCCAGAACCATTTGCACAAATTTGCGATTAAGCTTGATTTACGGTGGCAGAGCAGAAGAAGCAGTAAGGTTTGGACACTGTCTAAGGTTTGGTTTCTCAGTAAGGTTTGAATACTATCTAAGCCCATGTTTTCCAAATTCAGAATAATTTGCCAGACAGCACACGAGCAGAACGCAGGAGACTACAGGATTGTAAACAGACATGAGCTGGTAAGGCTTCACTTGGCAAAGTGGTAGAGCTTTGTGTGAATATACTAAGCTGGGTGTCTTCACATCTTGGATCAGAAGACTTCTAACCTTTCCCAGACAGGACTGTTAGGGTCCGCAGGAAAAGCCGTCAGTAGAAACATGTTACTTTGAGAAAGATCTCTGGATTCTAGTAAAGACAACAGTCAGATGGTATGGATTGGGTTTTGGACTGCAAGATTGCTGTGTCACTTGATGCAATATCTACTCCAGATAAGGACTAAATAAGATATAGGGCGTTCGTGGAAAAGGGCCATGTACTATAAAAGTCTATCTCTCCTCTGTTTAGCCAGATGAGACCTGTCAATTTTCAAGTCAATTTACAAAGCCCTTTACAGATTTCATGGATGAGACAAGGACCAAAATAACATCATTTAAGAGACTTTATTATTGCTATATATTCTGATCTACCATAGAAACTGGTACATTTTATAATTAAGATATGCATTTTTATAACAGCTTTTGTTAGCTTTTTATGAATACACATATTGTACATTGCTTACTTCTTTATTTTAAGGAACCTAAATATTAAATATAAGCTTAGAATAAAGCTTCTTTTTAAAGATTCTTGAACTACTTATTTTTCATGCCTCATTTTCTTGACTGTAAGCCTCCAGAGATTCAGAGTCACCATGTTCATGGTTCCTCCTAGATGATGTTCATCATGCTGTGCAAGACAGCAGGCTGTCTTATTTCTCCAATAAAGGAGTTCCTATCCATACAGAGTACACTTGTACTTCTGCACAGTACTAGTCACCATTTGGTTTTGTTTATTCCTAATCTCTTTCCCTCTGATGTTTTGAAGTACTTATACATCTCTACATCCACCAAAGCTTTAAAGCTGAGCAACTGACACATTTTCAGACAAATTGCTCAGAGGAAGCACATACGCATTTATTTTCTGAAGAGCCTCCAGGTGATTAAGCTTAAGGCCAAATTCTGCTCCTGTGAGCAGAAGTCAGGAAGAAGTATTTTGCCTACAGGGACTGTGGGAATCTCTCCTTTCTCACTCTGTCCTGAGGTACCAAGGCCACAGCTGCTGTCACAATGCTAAGCTTGAGGCAGAATAGTTACACAAATTACAGCTTCTTATGCCTTATGTGTTTCTAAAGCAATAAATGCATTTTTCAAAAAAGCCAGAGGATCTATCCTTTCCAAAATTTTGTGTATTTGGATGCACCAGTCGCTGCATATTTAGTTGTCCTGGAAGGCTGCTGACTCCCAAATCTCTAGTTGTCCTATCATGTCATGCAGCTTTTGTGTCCCGAGTGGGTGTGATTCTCCCTCTCACAAAATGAGCAGCTGCTTTAATGTAGGGTGTAGCCCTGAATCTCAGCAAATGCTACTGACCTCAAAGGAAGACTGAACTCCTTTTCACATAACCACCATCTAGGTATGATAGCCATGTGTTAAATGTGCATTTGCCTCCAGGCTTCAACAGAAAATAAAAATATCTGTTGCATGGATATAGATGCCTCAAATTTTATTCATTCTATGTGAACTCTGTGCATTACAGTCAAGTCTCTTTTTGATCACTCTTCTCACAGCTCTTAGGACTTGCTGTTCTGGAGTTGTTCCTGCCCAGAAGGACTGATATAGAACACTCCCACTTCAGATTCCCTACCAAGTAATTGCTCCCGTGCTTTCTTGACATAAATTCCATCTAAGCTGTGTCAAGAACATCTAGGCAGGTACTTGATTATGAGGAATGTGTCCACTTGTACTTGAACTTTTTATTATTAAATTGACCATTAGCCTCTTGCAAATTTGTAACTATATTAAGCACAATACAGAAGATGTTCATCATCACCAGTACTTAAATAAAACTAATTAATAAATAAATATCTGGCTTTAAATCACTGTCTTCTCAAACCTCATGCCAAGAGCCTGAACACTTTCTCCACCAGTGGAGTTCAACCAGCTGCCAAGACCTGGCTTGCTGAGGGATGACGAGGGAGCTGAAGGGCAGCCTCAGCTTGCAGCCACACGGTGAGAATTGCAGCCCTGCCCGTGAGTGGCAATGTGTTCAGTCAGTCCAGAACATGGGCTTGCAGATTTGACTTCTTCACCTCACCAGACTGGCCTTGATGATCCCTTACATCTGAGTTGCAGACATACTTCCAGAGGAATATGGATGTTCTTCTTTCCAGAAGGAACATTTCTCATATTTTCTTGGGGATATAATGTTTAAGTATTTGGCAACTTTTTAATAGAGATATGTCTAAATACTGCTGATGTCTATGGTGATAGAAGGAAGATTATTGAATTGTTGTTATGTGTTTCCCAGGGTTTTGTTCATCTAAGTCCCCAGCTCAGTGGCGTTCTGATGGACATTTTCCTATTCAAAGCTTTTACCTGCCCCTTTGCTACCAGCCCTTCTGCCACACTTATATGCACAGGAATATGTAAGAAAGTTTGTTGGCACTGACATATTCACCATATTGCAGTTGGTGTCGATCTCACAAATAATTTTATTGTGCACGCAGGGAATGGTAATGGAATGGGCAAAAAACCTATTCTCATAGAGACAGAAAGCTCAGCATAAAAATGCAGTTTGGGAGCAGAGAAAACAGTGGAGTTGCTCTCAGCACAGAGATCACAAAAGAACTAATTTGCCAGAATGCCATTCCAAGCCCGTGACCACAGCATTAGTAATGCTGCAAGAGTATGGACCGCACCTGCGCCCTGTGCTCATTAACCTTTTGGGTTAATGTGCAGCTCACAAACATAAAGGGGTTGTGTGTGTGCTGTAGGAGAATGAAGGGGAAAAAGCAAGCATGAGGAAAGGAAAGGAGGGGGAATAACTCCAGGGAAAGACAGAGTCCTTTTGGTTCTTGAAATGAACTGAGCATTGTTTTTCGCCCATGCAGAACTATAAAAATAAGAATGAAGAAAAGCGTTCCAAAAGAGATATGAATTCACATAGCTATGGCTTCTACTCTAACATATATTTAGATTATCTATCAACCAGATAGTTCTCTGATAAGGAAACTGCTAAACAGTAGAAATATTTGATCTCAGATTTGTCCAGATTCCAGGCCTGATCATGTTTATTTTCTCATCAATAGCCAAGGTAAAATGACCAGATGTCTCAATTAGATTGCACAAGTACCAGTTTTTAATAGACTGGCATAATATTCCGTGATTTTTTAAAAATTTTCATTAAGATGCAGAGATATCGTATTGTTATTCTGCCACTGACCCACCCTTGGTACAAAAATGGCTGATTCACAGACTCTACTCCTCCTCCTCTGTATGTTATATCTACAGTAGATGATCAAATTCTCATTAACACAGAGGAGAGTACAGCCTGGCACCTGCAAAGTGTTTTCAAATATCACTGCTTAATGTCTCTTGGCAATGCTGGTTTGTAACAGGAAGCCAAATAGTAGTGCAGCCAAGGATGCGTTTCAGGAGATCTCTATCTCCAGGCAATTTAACTTGGACACAACAGACTTGGAAAGAAGCTTCACTTTTCTCTGCTGCCCTGTGCTTGCTCCCATTTCACCCACTTCAGCATCCTTTTTTTCCTGTTCATCATGGACTCCCCTCTCCATTCCCTCTCAACCTCTCATATTCATCTTCCAGAAGGAGAGACTGGGACCTTTGCAAAGCTAATCTCACTGACTGAAAGAATAAGGTGACTATTTCTGCTGTTGTTACACTTAAAGGACATAAACTGTTTCTGAAATTCATGCTATTCAGGTAGGCATGATCAATGACCAAGATTTTATCTCTTGGTTAAAGCTGAATCAGGCACAACAATTAGGGGTATCGGGATTTTGATAAGCACCTAGAGATACCTTAATTGTCTATGGCCATTTTTATTAAACTAAGACACACAGTAGTGTTAGATGCCTAAATTGCTATTTAATATATCCCACTATTTATAATATTTCATGTTTTATACGGGTTTTGGGGGGTTTTGGCAGTTTCAGCAGTCTCTAGTGCTTTCACTTCCTGTTCTAGTCAATGGGTGGAAGATGCTATTTGATCACTTTCCATTCAAGAAATGACAGTGTTCAAAGAAAGCGAGTGCTGCACTGTGCTATCAGTGCAGCTTTTATGCCATACAAGTTAATCTTGTGAAGCATCTTGGAGGTTTTGATCAGTCTAAAATACACCACATTTGCTTGAAATAAGACTTGGAAATTTTATCTCTGAGTTCTAAATGAGATAGTAATAAAAGCTTCTCCAGCTCTTTAATAATGAATACCGTTATGCCATTTTATCTGCATAGGAATACAGTAAATGAAATCAAAGCAGCATAGACATAACTCTTACATTTTCAAAACTGCTAAGACAGCTCTGCGTACACTCCAATCTTTCTTCCTATATGTACTTACTGCAGAAATATAGTATGCTATACTGCTGTTTTCAAACACAGTGCTTGCTGCTGCATTTACTGAACTCATATCTTATTAATGCTCCCATTCACTTTAGGATCAGAAAGGTCAATCCTGCAGCATTTGACAACTTCGGCAATGATTTATGTCTTTGATCTTATATTTTGTCATGTAATTAGTGCCAATGAAGGTCCCATGGGTCCTTCCAGTTGCATACAAATGGAACAGGCACCTTGAATGTGTCTATTCATTATAACCTAGGCTTGCCAAATCTCAGCATCCCACTTTTAAGTACATGAATGTTTAGACTCCAATTTTGTCTCAAGATTTTCTAACAGGGTATTTGTAGCTGGGAGAATATTTCTCTTTATTCACAAATCTCCCTATTGTAGTCTAGCATATGGAAATATAAATGACCTTCTGGAGACTGAAGTTTTTGCTGCTTAAGTTCATTGCTGGCATTTCTAGGTGGATATATAAACACAGAGTGATTTTTTTGTTTTCGTCTACCTTATTGAAAAGAAAAACATTAATCTGTTCAAAGCAAGTTAGAATAAGTTACAGGTCAACAACATTTTTCTCTGCCCCTTGTAAGAACGATGATGGAAAGGATAATGTTGTAACTCTGCACACTAACACCCACTGCCTGAAGAGTCTAGTATCATTAGCAACACCAGTACTATATTTCATATCCCTCGCTGCTCACTTCTCTTTGAAGGACTGAAATCTTTCATCTGAGTGTATGTAACTAGTAATAAATAGCAGACTGGATTTCTGCTCTGTGGACTTTTCTCTGATCTGTGCTGGTCCCCAGTCTGGGCTGGCTGTCTCTACTCTTTCCTGCATCTTGTTCCCCAGCTCAGCAACAAGCAAAACTGGTGTTTCCCAGCCTGCCCGCGCCGAGCAGGCAGGCACTGGGCGCCCGCAGCAGGTGGGCTGGGAGGAAGCAGGGCGTCAGGCACATGCACGGCTGTCTCTGAACCACTGAGAGCGTTTCATCCCTAATAATAGTTCATGCCTCAGCTACATGAAAGCTTTATTTTTAGAAAGCTGCTAGTTTTAGAATCAGAAGTTTTTTGCTCTGATTAGTTCGCATAAAAGATATTTATATGTTTATATTCCTCGGGGAAAATGCTGCTGAAAAAAAAAAAAACCATTCAGGTGAAATATCAGTCCTTGGCAGATACTTGTTTAAATAGGTCTGGGTTTTGTTGCTTGGTTTTTTAACAAATCAGTACAATTTTCAAGGAATGTAAACTTTCATGTGAGAATTGCCATTTTGCTGAGAGCCCGGTTTTCAAGGAAAGAACTTATAAAAAATATTTGTTTGTGCCTAGCTTCAAAACAGACTTTGTAATGTTCAATAATTTTCATAATTTTATTATGAAAATTTATGAGGGTTCCTTTTTTTAGAATGTAAGTTCCTGAAAAAAATGCTTCCATGATAATCTTGAGTTTCAGGGAGTGGGAGGGGAATAGGCTTACATAATGTCAATATATTCCTTGAAAATTCTTAAAACAGTTCAAAACCATGTTTGTTTGGGGATTTTTAATAAAATATCTCAATTTACTAAGTCCGTCTTCATGGTAAGACCTGATTCATATTTTTGGAAAGTTTAGTTCTGACTTTCTTATGAATTTGTTTGTGAACATGTGGCATGGCTAAGCTCTAATAAATTCGATAAGACTGAATAATAGATTGTAAGATGTTTTAATACTAACAAGAGAGCTAATAGCTTTTCCTCTGCTTTAGAAAGACAAGCCAAAGAAGTAGCCTTAAATGAAACATCTGGGGACCCTAGTTATTCATGATGGGTTTGTGAGTTAACCAAAATCTTGAGGTGGCCTTTTCCCTCCCTCTGTTACTGTTACATTCAAAAATAATCTACCTACAATAAATTACCATTATTGCTGCTTTGCTCTTACATAAATCTTTTTCTCTAAGGTTCTCTTGATACCTTTACTAGCTTACATGAATCAAACTTTTTGTGATCCTCACGAGGTAAAAAACTACCCAAACTCTTGAATCTCTCGATCTGAAGCAAATATCAAGGATACTGCAATGACAGAAGCTTTTCCCAGTGTTTCTGACCTTATCACACATGATTTTTGAGAAAGCTGCCATGCTTAAATTTAAAACCTGAAAAAGATTGCAAACTCATTGCAAGCATATATCAGTGAACTAAAAATTGTGTGTATCACATTCTTCCAAACAATTCAATAAAACATATCTTCTATATTTTAATAATCTATCTATAATATCTTCAAGTGGATATGCTCCATGCCCATCTCTTCTGATACACATCAGAGAGAATCACTCCTCCTGGATAATTTTAATAATTCGCTAGCAACTGGTCTGAAGTATCAGATTAATCAACAGACATGAGACAATAACTACTATCTGTATTGCTAGTTTCTATCCCTGTTTAGGCAAGTACTTAGGCACATATAAATCACATCTCATTCCAGAGCTAAGTACATGATTAAATGCTTTGCTGAATGGAGATGGACTGCTGAAACAAGACACTGGGCAGTATTTCAGCTCCTGACATCAGTCAGTACCTTATCCTCCAAAGATCCAAATAGAGATATCTATTAACGTTATTGCATTTCAAATCAGGCTTATAATATGCAGAGCTTCTTGGTACTTTTGAGCTATTTTAGTCAATTGAGAAAAAGACTTCATACAGTTTGAAATTTCTGCTACAATATTAACAAAATAGTGGGCTTTTCTTCTGGGCTGCCGTGTTATTTATTTGCTAATTTATTTTCTGGAGTCCATAACAACCAGATGCTTTATGCTGCAGCCAGTCTTATTTTACCCAGCTAACTAATTGTCACTACTCACCACAACATAGAGAGTGAAGTAAATGAAAGATGTTCTCTTAGGAGAAAAAAAGAAGTGTTCTTTTCCCTCTATGCAAATTTTTTTTTTTTTTAAATGAAAATATGCTGATCAAAGACATCCGTTTCATAAATTTCACCAACATGTAACATTGTGACATCAACCCTTAGGTAAAAATTCTCTACCTGCTATGTACCTTAAAGCTATCAGTGATATTAAATCCTATGAAGTGAAAGTTTAAGCTATTTTGGTTACCCTGTGCTAGAGGAATGTTTAAACTGTCAACTCACATATCTAAAAGAGAGAAAGGCAAGAGAACTTACTCATGTATCAATGAACAACAAACTCGCTAGCAGATTAGGATTTTATTTGTATCACAGAAACTTCAATCTCATTTGAAAAAAAAAAAAGAAAAGAGAGGGGAAGAGGAAATATCAGCATGGGAATAACCTTGATTTTCCTTGAAATTCAATTCTGTTAAACACAAATCCTCAGATTACCTTTGCAGCTTTGAACATGTTACCAATCCTGTTTGTTCAATAAAGCACTCTTCATTCTTTTACTTCTATATAAAACAACAGATTATTCAGCCACCATCCCTAAACTATTAAAAGAATCTAACCATATATCAAACATCTTKCAAATTCCTCAAAATGCTGTCTTCCTGATGTATTTCTTTTGCAGTACAAAATCTAAATGTGACAAGGAATAAAGCTCTTTGATGTAAAGAGCTGGTCCTATAGACAGATCCCCACTGGGCAGATGGTTATTTTTAATAGTCTGACCTAATTTCTTAGTAGTGAACCAGGGATAACATAAAGCCCTATGGTGGAACTGGTCTATTGTGTTGAAGTAACATTAGTGAACACTGGATAGTCATAACAGCAACATTTGTTCATCTGGGTTCAGTCTTAACAAAGCCCACAAACATTTACTGTCACAACAGTTAGGGCTTCTGAGGATGAAAAGACTTATTATGACTGACCTATCATATGATATCAAGCCAAACTAGACATCCTTAGGAGCTGASGTACACCTTCAGAAAGTGTTTTCTCTGTGACTGCTGAGTTACTGCTGATTTCCTTTGCAGCATTTTCTTGCTTTTTTTCCTTTTTCTCATAAGCGTCACCAAACCTGAAGGCGAGTAAATCGCATTATCTTTTCTACCCTTCTCATCTTCTCATCTTTCTCTCATTCTCATTACTTTGGTTCCTCTTCCATGTTTCATTTGACCTTTCCAGAACTACTAAGATCAGAGGCTGGTAATCAGTCTTAGTGAAAGCATGAAATATAGACTACAGATTTCAAGGGCATAAAATCTACTTGTGTTCCCATTGTCTTCAGTGACGTTCACTTTAGTTTGAACCAAAGTTGAGAGGATAATCTAGACCACAACTAACAGATAATGGGAAGCTTCTATTTCAGTGCAAAACAGCAGTCATTCCTGAAAAAAAAAACAAACAAACAACAAAACCCAAACAAACAAAACGGACAAGAAATTTTCTACAACACCAGCCACATTTATTCCCATTTCAGTACTTGCATTCACAGTAGCAGATGGGAAACGCATTTGAAACAAAAACTAATAAACTTTTCATCCAGAAATTAATTTAAAATTCTGTCAAGGACAAAATGAGCTACAGCCAGTCGTGAGTTGGTTAAAACAGAAGTTTATAGACCCTGTGCTTGAAGACAAGCAAGCTGCATCCAGGTCTTGGAGTGTTAGTAAAGTACTGTTCCACCACACCATGGTGCTCTGAAAGGGCTATTTCCCCCAAATGGACCTATTTGTACAAACATTCCCAGTATAAGAAAATGCAATGTGTAATGGTCAGTTCATCACATAGTACTCAGCATTCTACCTGTTTTGAAAGCTAAGCTTAAGTCTAGTTTCCAGCCTTATTTAACAGTGTTTTTCTAAACTGTTCAGAGAAAATAACATTCTGATCTCATGAACTCTGTTCAGTTACTATGGCTGATCTTGCTAATATTCATCCTCAGTGCACCACTCACCCAAACTGAAATACTGGCTAAGACTCCTGCATAGTCTCTAATGTCTTGATACTCTGTTGCTTTGCAACAATATGAAAACAAGCTATGAGATAGTATAATCAATGAGTTTCCCTCTCTTTATTGAAAACCCCAACATAAGATGTCAATATATGTTCATGTACAAATTATAACTGTAGCAGCAAATGCTTTGTCTCTTTCCGATTGCCAATTGTGCATCTTCTGTAGGACACTCACAAGAGAACATGCACTGAGTGAGCTGGAAATGCAGCTCTCCTTTTTGCAGAGTGTTCAAGCCCTTGCAAATTTCAGCAAGAGTAAGCAGCAAGTGAAATTGTTTCCACATAAAATAATTTCTTGGAGATTTTCCTATAAGAAGTTAAGAGGCTTTATGTTAACAAGCACACTATGATTGAAGATAGTAGTTATGATGTTAATGGATAGATAATTACTCACTCATTTTCATTGTAAGAATTGTATCTGAAGGGATATCTCAAGACTCTAGAAATCTTCAAGTGGACACAGGAGTCTGTTTGACATAAAAAAAAAAATATAGATATATTAGGCTAGGGATTGGAAGAGGTAAGTCTCCCTAATCAACATGGCACATACCCTTGGGCGAACACTAGTTTTTATGTGTCTATTTCTGCTCTCATTTCCATTTGTTTATTCTATCCCTATTATACTGTTTTATGGCCAGAAATTTTCCTCAATATTTTTAAGTTATAGGTCTGAAAACTTAAGTTTCCATGTCAAAGGGTTAATTTAATATATATAATAAAACACCAGTCTCAAATTTCAGTGCAACATATTGGCTATTTACTGTATTTGTAATGCTAAAGTGACTCCTGAGGATCTCTCAGGCAAGAAATTTTATAATACCACAAGTGGAAGTCCAGTTAACAAACCTACAGCCTCATTTCTTCACAAAGTGGAAGAAACAGTCATCATGACTTGGTCTGTATGTAGAAAAGCATATGCTTGTGGCAGCTGTTTCAGTGTCTCTTGGGGAACCTTTCATCCAGCCAGTTCTACCTCTTCGTAGCTGTACTCCCAGACAAGCATCCTTTATAAAATTGCACACGGATCAGTTGTATGTGCAGTGTAATGCAAATATTTAATCTTTCTTTGGAGTAAATGTTCTTTTGAAGTAATTAAGCAACATATGCCCAAATATACTTATGTGTTTACAGTTAAGCATATGCTCAAGGACCCTAAGAAAGTAATATCGGTCATTCTACAAAGGCAGAAGCAATATTAGATAACAGATGTCTAAGGAAAAAAAAAGTGTTCAACCAGGACATGCCATAATAAATACCATTATATGTATTGTTTTCCCATACCCAATTTTTTTAAGCATTTCCTCTCAAAAATTAATGTGAATTAAAACAATCAAAGTATGGGTTCCACCGATGCTTGAATTTTTCTGTTATCATGTCAAATAAATGAAATATGCTTGAATTATATATTTTTTCTTAATACTATAACTCATTCTTTCACCGTGGGAGGTCTTCTCAATATCTAAGCATAATTTGTTTTTAACAGCTTGAGACTTTTTCTTCTCCTTTGTGATTTTTCTTTATACATATTATTATTATTTGATTTATATAGCAATGCTCCCTATGTGCTCATGGTGCTTCAAGAAATTCAACAGAGTCAAACTAAAATGCAAGAAACTTCAATTATTTGTATAAGAGAAATCTCTTAATGCAGTCTCTAGAAAGGGAAATGAATAGCAGCAGGATTCCCTTGGGTGTAGATTTTTGAGGCAAAGGTCACAAATGTTTTCATTTGCAGAACTGTTGATCATCAAGTCACACTGAGGACAACGTGAACTGCCAGTGTTCAGCACAGTAAAAATCTACATGACATGTATGCCAATAATCAGAAATCAGAGTATGTGAAAAACCCTATCAAAGTATAGATAATACAAAAAAAAAAAAAACATCAGAGAGCAAAAAAAATCCCCAAAACAATGGAGAACATACACCACCAATATCCTGAAAATCAAATGTGCTGAGACCTGACCAGATGATTGGTTTGATTTGAATGCAAGTCTCACTTTCAAGAATATCTTCTGGTGACTAACAAGAAAAATAATTGATAATTCTAGTCTCTTGCTCATCCAAGAGATAAAATAACATTAATTTTGGGCCAAACCAAAAGGAGAATTTGGAACTTTCTGACAGAAATATCTCCCTCCTCCTTAAGTTCTATGTTGTTTTCCATAATAAAATGGAACACTTAAAATAACATATTTCCAAATGAATTTGAAATTAAAACAAGAAATATTTTAGACTTCTTAATTGAAAAAGGTCGGGGTTATTATAAATACAGCACTAGTTTGTCAATATGTCCTCTTAACTTAAAATGTATTTTCCAAAAATTTCATGATGGACTCTCCAGTTCAAAAGCAATCTGAAATTAGGTATCAGTAGTGAAACTACAAACTTCAAGCAGACAATACCTCATTTTTACCGTGATGCATAAAAGTCATGTCATCTGGCCTGATAAACCACATCCTCACCACTACTGGCAACACACCAATTAGTTAACCAGTTTATGTATTTGTTTTGTGTGAACCCTGACCTGTCTTGTGCCTTATTCCTGCCTTTAGCATATGTTTGTTTGTCCTGTTCTGTTCCAATATGAACTTGTAAGTGTGTCCTGTTTTCAAATACTGGTTATAGTGGGATCTGGGTCAGACATAGTGGTTTTTATGCCACCAGTATAAAGATATAAATAATAATTAATTATAGCTTTAATGAAGACATTTATTTGATATGCAAAGCTTGGCAAGATGGTATACTGTGAAGTATTTTTAATTCTCTGTTAACTATTTTGATCTCTAGTAAGCCTATGTTCTTCATCTACATAAGTGGTACTCCTGGAGCAGATTTTAAATGCCTAGCTTTCTAAGACAAGGTTATGAAATTTTGCATTCCTATAATGTATGCTCTTCTTTCCTTTTTGTTGAAAAAAGAAGAGCTGAACCATGAAGCCCTGACTGTGATAAATGTTCCGTGCTAATCAACACAAAAAAACAAAACAAAAAACCTCTTTGTAAGAGATATGGAGACAAATAACAAGTAATGACCGTTTGTCTTGACAGCAGGATAGCACAACATAAAACACATATTTGATATGTAAAACAGGAACTCCTAACGATATGTTTTTGCATGGCCTGAAGCACTCTCTCTTCATCTCATCAAAATATTTTAAATACACATTAAATTCTAACTTGAAGTGGTCTTCATCCACTTGGAATTTCTCAATACAAGAGAAATTTTCTATTTCAGCCAGAGTTCTGATGAACCCAGTTATGTTCCATAATTTACAAACTGGTAGCTTTTTATTATGCAGCATACACTGAACATGAATACATGATGAATGTGTCTGACCAGCTTCGCAGAAATGTAAGGTACTCTGTTGCTTTTTTAAGAGTATTTCCCAGAAATACCTATTTTCTTGATTGTCCAAATTTTTTAATCTTGTTTTTTTTTATATTTCTTAAGGAGAGATGATAAGGTTCCTCTTTCTGCAAATTTTGAAATAGACAGGAGGATAGTTTTAAATAAAAAGTGTTGTGCTTAACTAGGTAGTGGGAGTGGATAGCAGAGCAGATAGATCACAAAAAAACTCATCTCTCTTCCCATTTCCCTTGTTTTCCTTACAATGTCGGAGAAGCAGACACACTGCCTTTGATGATTTGAAATTTTTTGGCTCACATTATTTTCTCTCTGAACAACTGAAATGCACAGAACTTAAATTAAAGTGGCTATCTATTTTAAATAGTTCAGTGATAAGATTATTGTCTGGATTTGAATTTACTTGTCAGTAGCAACATTCCCATGATGTGATGGCTGCACAAATGGTGAACATAGACTGTTCTTTACCAAACCCTACACAGAGCTTTATAACAAGCAAGGTTCCAGCTGAGTCACTCGCAAAGGCTTCCACTGATGCATGTTTTCACTGTGTAGCAAAATCTCCAACTACAATCTTACCAACATTAGCTGTCTGGACTGACAATGCAAGCTACCTTGTCCTTTTTGGGTTCAGCTGTTGTGTTCAGCAACTCTCCAGCTATGACAGGCATTTGGGTGGTGAGCTTCTTAAAAGATCCCCTTCTTCAATACCAGTCAGACATAGGGCAGCCAACAAAAACGAACAAAAAAAATCAAAAAAATTTTACTATAAACTATGATTTTCATTAGTTGAAAATAAGTACATTGGGAAAGATTTGATGTTTATGCAGGAAGGTTTCGGCACCAGTGCAAAACCGGATGCAAACACAAAAAGCTTTCTGAGGGGAGTTCTTTTGCATGAAAGGTGCCTGCAAACTTACAATGCAAGCCTTATTAACAGGAATCAGCTATGCCACAAGAGAAGGGAACCATCAACAGAGCTGTTTGGTCACTTCAAGGAAAGAGATGAGCCCTTGCTGAGTGGGAGAGAAAGCAAGATCTGTCAGGCAAAACTGGAATGGGTTGTTTTAATTCAAGATAAGTTTGTGCCTCAAAGGCTTTAAGACTTTTTTGGGGTTATTCAAAAACCCTAACTAAAGTGATACTTGTGTGTGTGGCTCTCAGCCCCACTAAGCTCAACCCAACCTGGATCTAATTGTCTTTAACTGGTAATTTATCTGGAATTTTTTAAAGCCTCATTTTAATTCCCTTTAGATACAAGCCTCACTGAGAAACATTTTAGTAAAGTCACCCTGCTTTTTTAATAGTTTGAAAATCTTTCAGTAATAACGAAATTATCCCAACTTTTCCCCCCTAAATTATATTCTTCTATAAGTGAAGTTGTCAATAGTTCCTGCTGCTACATACAAAATCAATCAAAAATACCAAAAAAAGAGTCTCTGTTGGACATAGAACTGCACTGACAATGAGTCGTGTCGGGGTCCATTGAGTACAGGGAGGTTAGAAAATGCCTGTTGCTAACAGCAGCTGAGCTGAGTTTGAGCTTTCCCTTTCCCACGTTGTGTGTGTCCCCCACTTTTAAATCACATCTAATAGCATATTTTTCAACCATAACTATTACTGCTGCAGGTAATTCAGTTTCTTCTATGCAATATAATTATCACTGGAGGAAACAAGAGAGGAAAGGTACCATTCCATCTAATTTTCTGTGACTTCCTCATCCAGAACATACACCCTCCCACCTTCTAAGCACAATGCTGTACATTGTATTTTGTGCCACCACACTGGTCACAGGACACAATGAGGCTCATTTTTTCATACCTTTCTCTTCTGTAAGCATGGTATATAAATCACAGCAGAGTCTGTGTGACTGACAATCGTATTTGATAGACAATCTGTGATCCTTTCAGCCTTTTACTAATCAGCTCATTAGGATAGAAGGGCTGAAAATACTTTCCAGGATATAGCAATGAACCTCTGCAAATTCAGTGCATGTCTGACCACTCAAACTTTAGAGAATCAATCTTTCTTCAATCAAAACTTTGTCAGATTCTGCTGAATGTCTTCTGAAGGTTAGCCTGTTTTGGTTTGTTTGGGTTTTTTTCCATTTCTTCTTCTCTCTCTCTGGCTTTGGGGTTTTTTTTCTGTTGTGTTTTTTTCTGTGGTGGTTTTTTTGTATTATGGGTTCCTTCACAAACCCTAAAATCTTTACAAAGTAATGTAGGTCAAGGTGAAATAGTTCTGAATATATTTTATTTTTTTATTTTCCAGGTTCAGCTTTGTAAAACCTTTTAAAAGATTTTTGCTGCTTTTTAAGGTATGACCTTATTGTGGATGAACTTTTAAAAAGCATTAATTTTAAGAAAAGCCTTAAAATACCTGCAGCCTAGTGACACTGACATTTATACTGAGGTTTCCAAAATGCAAATGGAAAACTGCTTGAACAGTGACTGAATAAGCTACTTCATAGTTCCTCTTCATATTCTGAGTGTGGTCAGACATGCACTGAATAAAAATCCTGTTTGACACACGAGCACGTTTTGAGGCCTTAAAGTTAATTTGAAAAAAAAAAATTACTCTAAAAATAGCACTGAGATAATAAGTGCTTCTGAAGAATTCTGTCTGTCATAAGAAGAAAAGTAAGTCAGCACATCAATACTGTGGTAAATATTTCAAAGGTGATCTCTTTCTGGATTAATCAGTCTCTTAAATGACCAATATGATTGAAAACTTACTGACTGAGCAATACTTACGTGACAGAAACTGATAAAATGTTCCAGGGAATCAGGCAGGCTAGGTTGTGGGTAGATTTTTTCCTATGCCACAGGAAATTATATGGTTTAGCTGTATGGGGGAACTGCAGCTCATGGGACTGCAGTCTAATTCTTGTGCTAAACAGCTGTGGTCATGCTTCTTCATGTAGCTGAAAACTGACTGTCTTACTAGGTCATGAACTACATCAAATATTTTGTTGCTATTAACCAAAAAACTGTCCATAAGTGTGGACCTCCTGCTCAATAAATCCAAATCAGTATAAAGGAATTGCAAAAAGGAATGCTTTACTTCACTTTATTTTAGATCCATCTTTTTAAATTCATCTTTGCCTGATTCTCCTGTTTCATTCTCGTGGTTTTTTCATATCTTTGCCAGCCTCCTTTTTTTCTGCACTTTTAATTTTATTTTTTTCCTTTCTATTGGTTTGCATAAAAGTAAAGTTTCCTCTGGGAGAGGAAAATGTCTCCTCCTGGGTTTTCCTTTTTATTCTACTGCTGATGTTCTGCACCCTGAGCTTTTCTCTTATTTTAGACCCTTTCACTTCCTGTAGCCACTTCAGGCTCCTGCTTGCATTAAACATGCCTTCACTCTTCTAACCCTCTTCCACCCAGCCTCAGAAGTTTCTCATCTTTCAACCACAATGGGAGATGCAGCTCGATTCTGAGGAAAGAGAGAGGAGCTGCAGGTTTTTTGTAACAAAACTACAAAGTCATAGCAGGTTGATGTAAAGGAACAATAATATCAAGCATCAATAAGGAGAACTAACAAATCAATGTAGGTAGTGAAAGCAAAGAATTAGACAACTGCCGGCCTCAGGCAATGCTTACAGATGCCAGGATTAGACTGAAACAACTTGATTGATGACCGTGTTGTCTATGTCATTCCTTTATCTTCTTTCTTTTTTTTTTCCTTTATTTTTCCCTTTCTAATTCCTTCCCCCATTTACCTTCCAGACTCTTCCTACTTCAGAGGAAGAATCTGATAAGGGTCAGTATCACAAAATACTGTTTATTTCAACTATGTCACCGGAAAGCCATTCACCTCATTCTTTGTGGTAAAAGAATAAGATAAAGATGACCTACTGTGGCATCAAATTTGAGATAGGTAGAGGCTGGGCACAGAAGTCTGAGGGATTGATGCAGAAGTCCTTCACTGTTATGGTCACCTAAACCCTGAGAGCAAGATTGTCCATACATATCACCTTAGGCACCTTCTAATCCCAGTACCATCCTCTTTGCACTTGGTTACTTTGGAGATATGGTCTCCACATCTTCTGGGCTCTGTTTCTGCCTGGCAGGCCTTTAATTCTTCTTAGCACAGTGGCCCAGTTTCAGCATGGTCACCACATATCTCAGACACATTATTCTACAGTCAGGCAGCTAGGGAGTAGGAGGGTGGATCTAGTTGCTCCTGGAACATGATTAACCACTGCCTGTGCAAGAATGAGTGCTGTCCTCATTTTTTTATTTCTTTGCACTTTCATAGCTCCTTATGTCAAGGGGGAAGCTGCTCAAAACCACTGACTTCCTCACATCACTCGATCACTCAGCAGTGCAGTCCAAGGCAACCACCTAATTCCTTGTTGCCAAAGGCTAGGATTCAGATTATCCACTTTGGTATCCAAAATGCAAAAGTCAGGGGACAGACCAAGATGTTTGTGTTCTGTGCAAAGAGAGGAACTTACTTTTAGGACAATTCTCCAGAGAACATGAAGTTCTGAAAAGCCTGGAGGCAACCACTAAGTATCACCAGCTCAAATGCTGTGCTTCAGACAAAAAATAAGTGTGTACAGAGCCTTAGCCATTAGTATTAGCATCCTGGAGCAACCTCACCTCTCTCCCTATCACATAGGATTCCACATAGCATCTCTGAATTGCTGAATTACTGTGTTCTTTACTTTCACACTGCTTTACACCCAAGTTGGAGCAGCCTGCCTAGGCTGTCTAGGTATTACTCTAAATGATCACTGAATCAGTTTATTTTAAGGTAAGGACAAAGGGATTCTCATTAATATGTCAGTAAAAGCTTACATGTTGTGCGAAACTGTCTTAGATGCAAGATACCCTCTTTGTCTGATTGTTGCAGTGGATGTGCAAATTACTTGTTGGAGCTATAAAACCATTTTACAAAATGACTCCTGGTAATTAAATAATAAGGGCAGCTGCTAGAAAAGAAGGGAATGAAATCTGTTCCCAGCCTAGTCAACCTCTTACCTAGAAGAAATTATTATTCTTGCTAGGTGCATGAAATTGTTTATAATTGTGCCTCATTTTCGTTCTTATTTTGAAGCCTGCAAGGGAGGCACATTTAATTTTTGTTAATTACTAATAATGAATATTCCCTTGATATGAAGACATTATACTGTGTCCTCTTTTGCCAAAATGTAAATTGAACTTAATTTTAAAATCTCTAATTAATCATATAGTTTTAGAATGCAGTTGTGCATTTCCTTTTAACTTGCAATCTTATCACTAGTATATAATGCTAATTATGGTTACCTAAAATCTAGATATTGTAATCGGATGCACAAAGTGCAAACAAGTTACTGATAAAAGATCTTACAGGTCACACAAAGCCAATCATATGCCAATTAATTAAAGCGCACAAACTGCAGGCAGAGGAAATAATTTGAATGATAAAATAGGAACAAAGACAAGAAACACAAATAAACATAAACAGCAGGACCTATTACTGAATTGCATCTCACTGAGACACAGACTAAAACAGTTAAAACAATCAGTTCTCTTCCAAATGTTAAAGTACATTAAACAGAAGGTACAATACCACTGCTGACAGCAGTTAGGAAGCCCCTAATCTGACTGATGACTGCTGGGGTTCTTTACCATTTGAATTCCTATTCTGATGGATGAATCAGTAATTAAAGAGGAGATGGTCCTATTCCCATCCAATTTCGTGGCAGATTGAAGAAGATGTGCAGGAAAGCGAGTCATTAAGGAAAGTTTTTATCCCTGCAAGTCACAGCACATGTGGGCCTGAACATGAAAGAAACTGGTTGGAAGTTTATGGATTAAAATTAGCAGGAACAACAACATGGTGATGTTGTGATGTGCTTCTACCCGCCGTCTGATCCAGAAGAAGAAGTAGAGGAGGCCTTCTACAAACTACTGGAATTCTCATTCACCTCTCATTCACAGTCCCAGTGATTGCAGATTGTACTATTCCAGCAATACAGCACAACCAATCCAGGAGATTTCTGGAGTGGATTAGGAACAACTTTCTCACGTAGCTGATCGAGGCACCTGTAAGAGGATATGCTCAGCTGAACCAGATTCTCACAAAGAAATTGCAACTCATCAGAGACATGAACATCAGAGGCAACACTGCAGCAGTGACATGAGCTGGTGCTGTTTGGGATCCTGAACAAAGGAAAAATCAGAATACACCTCTGGACTTCCGGACAGCAGGCTCTATCCTCTTCTGGAATCTACCTGGAAAAATTCTATGGCGTACAGCCCTGGAGAGTTCAGGAGGGAGGAGGTATGCAGGATACTTGGCTGATTCTCAAGGATCACGTTGTCTATCCCAACAAGCAGAAAATTAAGCAAAGGCAGCAAGAAGTTTGCAGGCATGAACAAAGAGCTCCCCTCTAAACTCAGACATAAAAAGGAAGTGTACAAAATGCAGGTGACCTGGGAGGAATATAGAGAAACCACATGAGCAAGTAGGGATGGTGAGAGGAAAGCCAAAAGCCATGTGGTATTAAACCTGGTGAGGGACATGGAAAGCAACAAGAAGGATGTCTGCATATACATCAGCAGCAGCTGGAAGACAAGGGAAAACTTCAGCCCACTGCTAAATGGAGCTGGGACCTTGCTACAAAGGGCATGGGAAAGATCAAAGTATTTAGCACCTTTTTTGCCTCTCTCTTTATTGTTATCACCGGCTTTCAGCAATCCTGGGTGCTGCAAAAGTCTAGAGCAAGGAGAAATTGAAGGTGTCTATGAACAGACAAGATTTAAATTAACTGGACAGGTGCAATTTCATGGGACCTGACAGGATGCACCCACAACTGCTGAGAAAGCTGAGAGATGTCATTGTGAGTCAACTTTTGACTGTCTGTGAAAGGTTCCGGTGATCTGGGGAGGTTCTTGAGGACCAGAAGAGAGCAAACTCTCATATATATTTTTAATAAGAGAAAAAAATTAAAGCTGGGGAACTACAGGGAAGTCAATCTTATCTTGATTGGAAAGGGATGAAGCAACTGATCCTGGAAACCATTCCTAAGCCCATGAAGGCAAGAAGATGAGGAAGAGTAGGCAGTATGGATTTACGAAGGGGAAATTATGCTTAATCAACTTGATAGTCCTCTACAGTGAGAAAACTGACTCAGTGGATGATGAGAAAGCAATAGATGTTGATTTTAACAAGGTTTTTGACACTGTGTCGTTTAACAAAGAACACCACAGGCTAACTTAGGAAGCATAGACTGTGTAAATGGAAAGGGAGGTAGATTGAAAATTGGCAGACATGCTGGGTTGTGACCAGCAGCATGAAGTCTACCTGGAGAGACTCACTAGGGCTTAATGCTGGGGTTAATACTCTACCATTTTCCTTAATGGCCTGGAAGGTGGGACCGAGTGCATCCTCAGAAAGTTTGCATATAATACAAAACTGAGAGAATTGTTTGATATGCCAAAAGGTTGTGCTGCCCTTCAAAGGTATCACAATAGGAAACACAAGTTTTGCATCTGGGAAGAAGTAAATACAGGCACAGGTTTCATGCTGGGCTACATCTGACTGGCTGGAAAACATCTTGACAGAAAAGGATCTGCTGCCCTGGTGAACTGCAAGTTGACCKTGAGCCAGCAATGTGTCTTGCAGAAAAGATGACCGACAGTATACTGAGTTGCATTAGGAAAAACATTGCCAGCAAAGCTGAAGGAACTTATCCTTCTTCTCTACTCAGATCTAGTGAGACTCATCTGGAATACTGGGTTCAGTTCTTGTCTCCCCAGTACAAGAGACAGAGAAATATATGAACGTACTGGAGCAAATCCAACAAAATGGACCATGAAGATGATCAAGACCTTCGATTATCAGTCATGTGAGAGTCTGAGAAAACCAGGGCTGTTCATCTTAGAGAAGAGAAGGTTCAGGGGAATCTTACCAATGGATATATAAACTATACTAAGTATAAATAACTGATGGGAGAAAATTAATAAGAAGGATTCAGACTCCTGAGTGGTGCGCATTGAAAAGACAAATGGCAAGGGGCACAATTTGCAATACAATAAAAAATTCACTTAAATATAAGAAACAACTGTTTTACTTTAGGAGTGGTCAAACTAGAACAAGTTGTCGTGAAGCTGTGGAATTTCCATCCATGAATATTCAAAACTCAACATAGTACTGGGCAAACTGCTCTAGCTGGACCTGCTTGAGCAGGACCAATGGGCTAAAGGGTCTCCAGAGGTGCTTTCCAGCCTCAACATTTCTGTGATTGTGATTCTACAATAAGAACTAGACCAGGAGACCATTGTGTCATCGATTATGACTTAGTTCCATACTGAGCTTGTACTATAAGCCAAGAACAGATATTTGCTTTGATTAGCAAAGCTGCTTTTTCAAGTTTGGAGAAAAGTCTGCAAAATGAAGCTAATTTGTATTCATACAACGTGGGAACTGATTATGTTAATAACAGTCTCAGTCCTGAATCTACTACCATCAGTGCAAACTAGCTACTGAAACTTAGACAGAAATGGATAACTGTCACTGGTAGGAATGTGGACCAGGTTTACACATTCACAACACACAATGAAACAGCACAAATTTATGTAAACAACACATTCCTAGTTAGGCCATCTGGTCTGTATGTGCTGCCTCTGTGTTTGCTGACATGGGGTACCGGCACATGGAAGACTGACTGATATTTATAAAATATTTTTATCAAGTACAATCCCGCTATAATTAGAGTAACACGTACATAGAGATAAATCAGAGTCAACTCTGGCATTTCTTAATATTCACATGCTAATTATTGGAAATCTGATTACATTATTTTTGGATAGATAGGCATGGATATTTTTCACATTTCAAACAGATTAATTTCACATTGTATTCTTGAGATTAATATACATCTGAACATTTTATTCTTTATGGATCTTCGTATAATAATATTGTATGGGGTGTTTCAGAAAAATGATGAGAAATTTGTATCAGTAAAATTGAGATTAATTTCAACACCTATAAATAGGTATTTTCAAAAGTCAGATATAAGTTCTTAAAATGCAAAGTTGTCTGTAGAATGAAAACACTTCTGACAAAAGGAAGCAGAAACAAAGCCACTACAAAGAATTGCTGACAGTATAATGAGCACCTCGTGGAAATGATAAAGGCATATGGGATTCCATCACACAAGAAAAAGATCAGAGTTCTCTCCAACTCTAATAATTCACACCACAGAAACTGACGTATGACTGATGCTACCACATGGTAAGATAATAAATTTGGACTTTGTCTCAATAGGTGTTGGGGGTTTTTTACCACAGTAACAACCAAAGTGTCTGAGATGAGTATATCTGCTAAAAACTGAATGGTGCAATAACTCAGCCTCAAAAGTACATCCATCTATAAATATTCTTAAAAAAACAAAAATAACTTGAGGCAAAGGGAAAACATCTATTAAGATATGAAGCAGGGTGCTTGATTCTGAATGAATGAATTTGTGGAGCAGAGCATTTCAAAAGAGGAATAGAAATTTAAGAACTGCCAAATGCAGGCATCAACAATGTGATAAGACCATTATTTTTTATAAGAGGCCAAGCACTTTGTTCTTATTTTACATCTGCCTGTGACACTATTTTTATTAACAGTTAGAAGAAAAATTTGGCCCTGTTGACCTCAAAAAAATATCTGATTTCAAGACATGGCAGATTTAGTAACACACTTGAAAGGGTCAATGTTTTTAGGACTGTAAGTCTGCAGCAAAGGTCCCAATCTGATATTCTTTAAGTCAGTCCTTACTTGACATAGTGGAATGACACCCATGTCCCTATTACTAAACCCTAAAGCCACCTCTAACTACTCTCTTATGTATTTAAAAGATGTTTGGGGGAGAAAATCGTCAAGGTCATTTAAGTTGATATTATTTTATCAATTTTTTTTGTTTTGTAAATATACAACACACTGAAGAAATAAGAGAAAAGCACAAAATGAGTATAAGTAGCAATAATATTGGGCTAATTTCCTGCTGGTTTAAGTTTAATTGACTCATCTGAGTAGCACATGAGGGAAATAGACTCATCTCTTTACAATCTGCAATCCATGGCCAAGGGATTTGCACTTCTGAAATAATCTCATTGAAATAAAAGACTCCAAGAAATGTTTTAAATTATGCACAAATAAAAGAAGTCCAGAGTTCATGCAGCATCACTGGTACTCTTGTCCTTACTGGAATCCCCTGTGCCCAGGTGTTGTTGCAGCCCCAGTAATTCTTCCGACATTGCCGGTTCATGAAAAGTGAAAACACAAGGGGATGAGTTAGGAACACGGGGACAGCCCTGCTCTGAATTGTGCTTTAGCTGCCTTAAATGACAGCCATAACAATATACAAGCAGTTTAACACTGTCAGTGTGGGATTTGGACAGCAGGTTTAGTTTACTGTTGACAAATATAGTACTTGAGTCTGAACCATTTATCCTGGGATAGAACACAATATAAAAGGTTGTTGACTAGAAACTCTGAATAATTCATTGCCTATGCTTTCTTTCCAGTAAGCTAGTATGTTCCATTTTAGATTAAACTTCCTAGTATGGCAGGATGTTGTCATCTAGGATGATTGGAAAATTTTTTTGCTACTCTCTAAGTTTGAGTTGAGTTCTAAGGAGGAGTTCAAAGGGGCAGGGTTAACAGAGATATTCTCTCGTAATGATCCTAGCCATGTGAAATTCATATAGATGGCCAATGAAGAGAAGTAAGCCTCGTTTTTTAGCAAAGTAAAGAGACTAGAAATGCTTTGTGGTTCATCTGTGTTCATTGCAGGCATCACTGGGAAGAAATCACATTGTGTGATTGGATGCTGTAGGAGATCCCTCATCCTGCAGCAGTTACACCTCCTTGGACCCAACCCGTATGTTTCAGTGTGGATCTATCACAGGCATATCCCAAAGTGTGGTAATATTTGAAAGACAAAGGGAGTTTGTTAGATATTTGCAACAAAGAGAGTTTGTTAGATATTTGCAACAAGAAAAAGGGCATGTTTTTTATAAAATACCATGATAGTGCTTTTATTTTCTTTCTTTTTCTTGCCTTGCAGAACAACCTTACCATTCAACAAGGGTATTTACAAAATAATTCTACAGGACCAAAGAAGCATAAGTATTCATTCAATGCCAAACTGTCTTTCTACTCCTTTTCCTATAAATTAGCTAGAAGTAAAAGTGTGATTATTCTTAAGTTTGTCTAACTGACAAAGCAGGCTACCATAACATCTGATGTTAAATTAGTATAAAAGTGTTGTCTTTACATTTTATAATCCCTAATTTTCTGACCTTTTTACAGGAAATTACTACTATAAAAATGTATTTTCTGAGCATGCTTTTTGCAGGGTGGGCTTTTAAATTTGCTAAAATCAAGTAGCTACCTCTTTGAAGTAGCTCTTTTACAACAGCTGCTGCTACTGCAGTCCCTCTTTTTTTAGCTGGAAAGAATTTCTAAGTTTATGCATTATTTTCTCTCAATGTTTTTTGATTTTAATAATTTTGATGAGACAATAGCTATAGTTCTCTATGCTGATATCTCAGCATTTCAGTGTATTTATTAGCTATAGATGAACAGTCAACAATATTTAGGGATGCATTTCTTTGAGATCCTCTTTCCTTTGAGAGACTTATATCTTAATATACACGTTTTGAATTTTCAGATGTTAATTTTAGTACTAGGCTTGACCAAGAGGAATCATTAGGCTTTAATATCTGCCTAGGGACAATAACTGATATAAAATGTAGTTACCTAGAATGCTGCATGACTCTCATACTTAGTAAAGCTGTACATCTGTTTAAGTAAAACAACTATATAGAAGAATGTTGTCACTTAAAATTATGTCTGGCCTTGGTTTTTTTTTTACACATTGCATTCAAAATAATATTGTGAAGGAGATCTAGGAGGATGACATTGCCGAGAACGCTCCCTAAAAGTGACACTGCATACAAATCTTAAAGGAAAATTAGAAGGCTCCTCTACTGAAAAGTAGAAAAGCTTTAATTTACTTTCTAAAAATATCAGTAGTTAATTCTTCCCAAGATTCAACCCCACATTCCAATTACTCTAAAAGCTTAAGAACTTAACCAAATAGCATACCAGTAATTCACAGGGAAAGGCAGAAGTTCTTGATTAAATCTCTTCTATAAGCCATTTTTAACATACTAGATGTAAAATGAAATCATTGAAATTCTAGTCCTTACAAAAAAGTGTCAAATTATCTTTCTTAGTGTAATAAATAAAAATGGAAGTAATTAGTACTTTCTTCTTTAAAAATAAAACAAATATAAGAGGTATAAGTTCAGAAAGAGGATGCATACTCYACCATAGCTTGATAGCTGCCTGCTAACTTTGGGAACAAATCCATCTGTCCATGAGTGAACTATCTGTCAGGCTGTGACAATGGAAAGGGGCAGTTTTTCTTCAGACAGTAGATCTCCCAAGCCTTACCACACCTTGTAGAGATGACAACTGCATGAGATTCCTGTGTGAGTGTTGGGAGAAGCAGAATGCAATTAGCAGGCATCCATAACACACTCCAGTGAAAGTCCCATTCTGCCCTTTCACACCTGTTGGACACAATTACACTGAAACTCATCTGCCACCAGAGTGCTGATCAAGTGCACTGCCAAGGCTTGGAAAATGTGTTTCAGTTATCTCCACGTAAGTGGTGCAACCAAACAAATGGGAGGAAGGCATCTGTGAAATACTCAGCATCTGCTGCCTTCCAGAACAACAACTGGTTGTTTTAAATTTTTGATAGACTTCCTTTTTGCCCACATAATGATGTATGAAAGTCTAACCATGTATGAAAATATTTACCAGAGCACAGTGAATCTCTGAAGAAAAAATAGAGCTATTTCTATGAGCCACAGTTTTGCAAGTAAACAAACACGAATGATAGCTTTCAAAACCACTCAGGTAATACAGCATTTCAGAGTTTCCATTCTAAGGAGGCTATGTGGTCCCTCTTCTACATATATTTTCTTCTAGTCACTAAATTCAATAACAAAGTCACAGAATAAAAGTCTACCGCTAGCTAGGTCAGAATAAAAAGTGCTTCTGCAAGGTGCATAACCCTTCAGGAGTTTCTGGTGGCCAGCACACTGTGCAAAGTGTGACATGACTAAGCCTGTCCCTCTTAGGCAAAATACTCACTTGAAGATGAGTGACTAAAATGGAAAGGAAAATTGTTCTCATTTATTCTTAAAACACCTCTGTGTATGATCCTTATTTTTGACCTTGAATATTTGTATTTGTGTTTACTTTTTAGATCTTTCCATATTCTACATATCGTACTCCTGTTTATATGCTTTAGTAGAACATCTTGCACACAAAAAGTCTTTAATGAAGCTTTTAAGAAAATGTTGAAGCTAACATCTGTTATATTCTGCTCACCAAGTTGAAAAATGGATATTTTTAGACTTGTCTGTTATGTCATGCATGACATATTTGTCATTTTACAGCAACCATCACTTCAGCCACCATTTGGAAGGAGAAATATGACCTTGCCTGTTTCAAGCTAGAGAGCCGGTTCCTACAAGTGGGAGTTGCAATGAACTAATATCTTCGGTGTGTTGGGCACAGAGAGGTGTGCTAGATTTCTAGCCATGAAAGCAAGTCATAGTTAGAATGCAAAGTGGTAATGAAGACGATGATTACTACTACCCAGAAGACAGGTGGTGAAACTTTCCTAGAGAAACTGGATGAAACCTTGCCTTCATTAGTATCAGCAGGAAAACTCCCCTTGGCCATAACACACTTGGGATTTAATCTGTTGCCTCCTGCCCAAAACAGCTCTTTAGATGCTCTCTGATTGTGCTCTCAGAAGGTCCTAAAGTTATTTGTGTTATCTATATCCTCAAATACTCTGAGAAAAGCATTTGGCTCATAATGAGCAGAATTTCAAAATTTTAGCCTATCATGTATTTAAAACCTCACCTGGAGTGAACATCTGGGATTCTCAGCAACTATGTCTTAAAGATGTAGTAAAAGCCCCAAAGCCCAGCATTTCAAGCTCCCTGCTTCCCTTCCTCCATCCCCAGAAAAGCTCACTTGTTTATAGCATGGCAATTTTTAAGCTAGATTTTCTTTCTTTCTTACCGACTATCAAATAAAAAGGCATTGTAAATTTTATTGTAGTGCTCCTAAACCTGACAGTGCAATATGTAAGGCACCCTATAAGTTCTCTACTTTATATATTATTTTTATGATGAGAATTAAGGGCTTTATGAGGCTGTAATTTCTGACATTACCATCTTATCCTAGGAACTCAGTGTTATTCCCAATACACAGAAGAGAAGCTGAAACTTTTCAAGGTCAACTGAACGTCTCGAATTAGGAAGGAGAAATGTGAAAAAAAGTCTTCATCCTCTGCCCTAGCTGAAAACATTTTCACCATAAAACTGCAAACAGATAAGTGCAAAGTTGTCATACATTTAAGTGATGTAATCCTAAAAGAACGGGAATGCTACTATACCTGCACAGAGSCTCTCTGAAGTGACAGGTCAACAAAGTTAATCTGTTTTGAGTGGGTGACAAAGACGGCCTTGAGGGAGAGAAGGTCACCCAAAGCACATGACCCCCGCGTATATGGAGTAGATGGTGTTCAGAAGACTGGAAATGTCCACCCATTCCCTGGTGTTTGGATTCAGTGTTTTAGCTCACAGTGCAATCTGTGCCCAAAATGTTGTCTTCCCTCACTTTCCCTTATATTGCAGGATCCTCTATGAAAACGGGTTCTCAGTACAGAAATAAACTTCACGATAAAGAAATTGTTATTTTCAGCTAGTCTGACCTGTTGACAATGGCTTTACCAGAAAAGTACCATCAATTCTGGTCTCCTAAAGGTACATAGCTAATTTGTTTTTATTCACAGAATTCCCTTCACCTCTTGTTTTGTATGTGCTGAATAGTTGGACTAGTTAGATTGCAATACCTCTTACAATCAACACAACTGTTTCAATGTTCAAAGGATCTAGCAGAAACTGCTGTTTCTCTTAGTGAATACTATATTTAAAAATACATTTGTAAGTCAAACAAACAACCCTCAAGCTCTGATCACCCATTAATTCCATTAAAGAAACATAATAATTCGCTCAACATGGAATTTACACAACTCAACAGATTCCTTCAATTGCTCCAGTTACCATACCTTTAACAGCAAAACAAAAAGTTGCAATGGTGGTCTGTGTACATCTATGCATAAATAGAACAGAGGTTGTAATCAGCACAATTTTCTCTCTTAGTCTTGTGTTGAGAAAAAAGAAGTATTAAAATGAAAAAGGTGATATTTCAATCAGCAGACACTTATTCTGCTACCTTTATTTACCTTGGCAGTATTCACTAAGGAAGTGAATCCTCACCAATAARAACTAATGCTGGCTTTGTTAAAGCAATAATTTTCATTTGAGGAATACAAAAGGCTTAGTACAACATTCGCAAAATAAAATTATTCAAAATTGTCAAAATCGTGTTTTCTGACCTCCAGTATGTTTCTGTCTGTGCTTTGTTGATTTGCCTTTGAAAGCATGCCAGTGCCTTTGAGGTAAATAACTTTAATCCTTTTTCATAAAATTTGTATCAAAATCATTATTTCTCATATCTCAGAAGATTAGTGTTATTAATTTCTCAATTTTTCCCTAGAATTCCATCTCTAATTTGGGATTTTTGTTCAAACAGCCAGAAAAACTAAAGCTAAGGAAGRCAAGGACATACTGACAACTTATCTAGTGTACTTCACCTTTGAGTTTTGACATGTATTAAAACATGGACCGTTTGCTCTTTTAGTGGCAGCCCTAATCTCTCTGGGCAAGATCTCACACCTCCATTCTTCACAAAAGCCTGGTTATGCTTTTCCTTCAGTGGAAACGGAACTGAGACAAACTTTTATGCTGTATATAAAGAAAAATGTAACACAAAAATTATCCAAGCCATACTTCTATTTAGCATATAGACTTGCAAAAAAAAGGAAATAGGTGATTTCAGCCCCTGATCTTGGATCCGTGGAGGAACCCTGTGAGCTGCTGTTATACCCTGTCTGTACACCAGAGAACCATAGCTAAACTGGTACACTGTAAAGTGGTTCAGCCCAGTAGGACAAGGGCAAAACCTTTTCTAACAGTGTTACTCAATAAAGCAAGTTATAAAATGCTGCATTGTTAAGAGGTGTTATCAAATAAAGCAATTGTAATACAAAACCCCTCCCACCACAGGTACTTTCTTTTTGCTTGTAAATGAGCATGTACAAGGCAAAACTTAAACTAGGAGTTAACCATGGCTTTTCAATGGCAAAAACTTTTTGAAAACCTTATGTATACTACTAACAGCAACATTTATTACTGAAAATCCTAGGTGTAAAGTCCCAGGACTAACACCTCACTTTTTTTGCATCCCCATGGTTGCCAGCCTAGAAATCAAAGCATCTGGTTGGTTGTCCTTCCAAAAGGTGCAGCTATTTTTGCATGCAACGTGTATTTTCTTCATTTTTCATGATATATTAAAAATCAGGTTTTGTGGACTTTAATACTTCAGGGAACTACTGTACCAACAGTCCTGGAGACTGCAATCCTATATTAATCTGATTTACATATTATGTAGTTGTACCATGGGGCTTTATGAAATACTTCAGAGAAGAGAAATTATGGGATATTCATCTCGGTGAATATTGAGGTTTTGATTCAGTTTTTTAACCTGCAACCTCAGTCATCTCTGACTGTAACAGACCATCTACAACACCAAATCAGAGTTATTGCTGCAGTAAATATGACTCAGAGTTCTAATCATTTTAATCAATAAGTTTATGTTATTTTATTTTTACTGTGATAAATCTGAGTGCAGTTTACGAACATCAGCAAACTGATGTGTTTAACCTGGCTATTTACTCTGTCTTGCTCAGTATTTTAATGAACATATTACTAAAACTTTTCTATTCAGCTGTCAATAACACAGACTAATCAATTCCTCTCTAATATTAAATGCACAGGTAAGCAGAGAGATTTAATGATTTTTTTAATTAAAGGGTGTTTTTGTCTTGCATTATTACACTTAATAGTAATTATCATCATCATCATCATCGTTGTCATCATCATCATCTTAAAATAAAATTTCTGAAAGAGGGAAATTTTAATGAATTTTAAAGTCTTTTTGATTATTAAAAATTTCCTATTATATTGAAAATTAAGGTGTTTCCAAATTATTTGAATCTGGCTAGCTCTCATAATTTATAAATGATCCCTCTTGTTCTGATGAACACACAAAAAATAACGAAAAATACTATCAACTACACAAGCATTGTAATAAATATTTTCTTCAATGTAACCGGAAGTGTAGGGATGTTTTACACTTGCCTGAACTCATAAAATCTTTCATGTTATTAAGATATCTTTGGTATCATTTATTCTTTTTATTATGTTCCAGAGTATAGTTTTTACTTAAGTTCTAAGATAATTATAAACGTTGGATATGTCAGTCTTAAATTCGCAATATAAGCTTGTAGATATAATTGAAGCACCCATTTTTACGACAAGTCTGTGAATAGCTCTGAATCCTTTGTGAGCAGACCCAGGATTTCTCACAGAGGCCTCAGATGTACCTGGGAGACAAGGTGAACAATAAGGAATCTGGAGCTATGCCGTGCAAAATTCAGTGTTCCGCCTTTCACTTTACTCTTGGCACATCTGTCAGTGTAAAGCAATCTTAGCAACGAAGTATTTTTCAGGTAGAACTGATACTTTTGGTTGCATGTTTATTATATGACAAATTGAGAAACTGGTCAGCCACAACATTTGTGAATTACTGTTACAATATGATTGTTAAAGTAATAATGAAAAAAGCTTCAGAAAGTTCTGTAGTTTCATTTGAACACTTTCTTATTATTGGATGTTCTTAATTTTAACTTAATTTAGCTACATTTTCTCTAAAAAATTAAAAAGAAGGAAAGTCCATATTGAACAGAACTAAATATTTTAGTATTTCAAAGAAAATGGTTTTTTTTGTCTCAGTATTTGCTGCTCCGGGCCTGCACGATTTATTTCTGTTTAGCTCACTAGTAGGAAGTCTGTCATTGCAGAATCTATATATGATTTTTGTGATTAAATACCTCATCTGACAGGCAAAAAGGTTCTGTGAAACTCAGATTTTTTTTTTTCTGTTGATTTTTACAATTTATGTTCACAAAATATTGCCATAAAAAGTTACATTAATAAACTTAATCCTTCTTGGAGAGGATTAATCAGAACACTCATTATAAGAAAATAAATTAATAAGAGGTGGGCACTCAGAAAACACTGAACTGGATGAGTAAGGTTAAATATATGGCTTTCATCTTGCTTCAGGTTATTGCTTGCCTGAATTTGAAATTGTTTCTTTTTTAGTACAGGCTAAGTTCAAAATCTCTTACGGCAGAACAATGTCTATTTATTTTGATACTACACGGCATAAACCGATAGGAGTTCAGAGGTAGTGAAGGTTCAGACACAAATCAAGCAGTCTCTGTGTCCTTGAGGTTAAATGCAGAATTCCTCTCTGTTCTTAATGGCTCATGGAGATGCCACATAGGAGAGATGCAGCAGTTYCTCTCTTATATTGTTATACGAGTGCAATCTTCCTTGTGCTAAGTGCCATAGTTAATGGCTAACATTTATAACCAAACAGTTTATTCTGCAGCTGGAGAAGTAAATCCAGCCAAAAGTAAAAAAAGCTGAATTTGTGTTGAGAGTGCTTAGCCAAGCTTCACACTTCACTTGGAGAGGTCCTTAAATGAGAGGCTGCTCAGGTGCATATAAATATTTGCCTACAGCAGCTGCTTTTCACTCTCAGGGGTGTAAGGTATAACTTATGCTTCCCCACATGTAGTACATGTCACTTTTTCAAGTGTGTTTATAGTATCCTAGAGGAAAGGCTTAAAAATCTGCAAACCTGAGACTTCAGGAGTGCAGAAGTTTTAAAGGTTAAAACAATGCTTATGTGTGCAAAGCCAAGGAAAAGGAAAATAAGCTAATTTCCTGTTTCATGGGTGAGTACTCAGAGAGCGATTGCTATGATGTGGAAGTAGATATTAGTCTGATGCTTTATGGGCATTACAACAAAAGTAGATGTGATGTAATAAGTTTCTTATATCTAGAAAGTTGTGTTTAGAGAGCTTTTTTCTGTTGATTCACAGAAACATATGACAGTTAAAATATACTGGCTTAGGTTGTTCATTCTCCGTCACTGAAATACCTTTCATGCTGATCATTCAAGAGATTTTCTGCTTTAATTTCATAGGTCTTTTGATTGGTCTTTCTATATATAAAGTATAGTATATATACAATTTTACATTCTATGTGTTTCTGAAAAAGAAGTAATTTTGGCCATCTTCTAAAATAAATGTTTGGGTTTTGCAGTTAGGATGCTGTTACTGATTTCTCTTTTTTTGGTATTTTTTTTGACAGTTTCAAACTCTGAGAATATTTTTAATTAGAAAAAATGAGGGGTTTTTGATGCTGATATGAAATCATCACAAAATTAAGAAGTACCACTTGCTTATAAAGAAATATAGCAAACATGAACACGCATGAAAGTCAATCTCCAAACACAGATAAGCTTGTAGAACCCTCAGTTTTTCCAGAGCTAGAAACAGAAACACCCTGAGACCTATTTTAGGTAATTTGTTAAATGTTGTCACTCGTTCCAGCCATCCATAAAATACCCACCCATATGTGAATCCTTACATATTAATCGGATTGAATTATGCTGCCAGCTGTTACAACAGCCAGAAAAAACACCTGTCCCTTTTAATGACTACAATCAATAATCTTCCTTGCAGTGTTTCAACTAAAGTAGGAAAAGTAGGGTTTTTGTGGTATTTTCAATATGGGTGAACCAGGAAGCAGAAGAAATCTGTGCAGAAACTTGTTCTCCTGGGTCTTTTAGTTGAGATGCTACGACTAAATAAGGTCTGATAAGTTCCAAGCAATGAAACTCCAAACCTTTTGAGAATTATCCCTTGCTAATTATCATTCAGTATGTTAAAACCTCTTCAGCTCACTCACCTCCACTAAATTAAAATAAGAGGCAAGACCTGTATGAATTGATTGAGCAGAAGCTATTTCATTCTCAGCAGTTTTGGAGCTCTCTATTCCCTGCTGCGGTCATTTAATAGCAAGAGAAAGGAGCAGGCTGTTGTGAAGCTGCACTGGTATCTTGTTTGTTATTTTTCTTTAGACCCCATTTACTCCTGGAACATTCCTGTGTAAAACTACCATTTTCCACTCAACAGTTTCTTTTTGGTAGCACTTTATCTTTTAGTGTTTCTCCAAGCCTGCTAATTTTGAACCTGTTTGGACAGCCTGTTGGCTTCACTAAGTAAACACTTTAGTGATTTGACAGCAGCGAGATCTCTGCTTTAAGACTTAAAGATCACACACAACATTATTTCATTCATATAACTAACAAAGCAGGAAAATAACAAGTGTCCCCTGAATATTTTCCTAGCAAAGAGGAGGAAGATAATAGTGATTGCAGACTTAATCACCTTAGATAATTTTTCAAAATGATTTTTCACTTTTGTAGAATAAGCTCTACTGAAAGACATATGCTCCCTGTTCAAAAGGGACTCTAACACCCTCCAGCTATGGATTTCTCCTTTCTTGAGGGCCACCACCCTCCTATTTGTTTTCTCTCACTAAATACATTTGTGCATCTGTGTTGGGTCTGGCTGAGATGGAATTTGTTTTCCCCATAGCGGCCCCACAGCACAGTGCTGCACTTTGTGCTGGTAGCTAGAAGGATGCTGATAAGACACCAATGTTTTGGCTACAGCCGAGCAGTGCTGGAACAACATCAGCGCTGCCTCTCCAACATTACACATACACACATCAGTAGGCTGGGGGTGAGAAAGATCTTAGAAGGGGACAGGGCCAGGACAGCTGACTTAAATTGATCAAAGGTACATTCCATACCATATGGTGTCTGATCAGCAACGAAAGCTAAGAGGGAGAAGGAGGAAGTAGGATTGGCATTAATTATTTAGGACGTTTTTCTTCAGGAGCAAATGCTACATGTACTGAAACCAAACAACCCAGGAAGTGGCTGGACATCACCTGCTGATGAGAAATAGAAAATAAGATCTTTTGTTTTTCTTTGATATTTTGCAGGCTCATTGCTTCTGCTTCATTGAACTGCCTTTACCTTGACTCACAAGCTTTTTCAACTTTATTTTCTCCCCACCCCATCCTGCTGAAGAGGGGAGAGATAGAGCAGCTCTGAGGTCATCTGGCATCCAGCCAAGGTCAACTCACCCCACCATCAAACTCTGCTCGCAAGATTTTCCCATCTATTTGATTCCTACTACAATATTTTTTACCTCTTCCAGGTTGCATCTTCATGGTCAGCCTAGCCAATTTTCCTAGCAGATGCTGGCCCCTTGTTGGGTCAGAAAATTTTTGCCCCACAAGGAGATCATTCAAATATATTCTCCTGAATGCAGGAACTCCTGTACAAGAGATAGAATGGATGAGGTACCTGTCTGTCATGTGTCCCTTTTCTCAGGACTCTTTCCTGCCTCATGAGATAAAAACACACCACTTCTCAAGCCCAGGAAATGGTTTTGTAAGAGTTAAGAATTTTTTTTTTCAGACGTCCAGTTCTCCTGAAAGTTTTACGGCCTATTAATTAGGCATGGTATTTTTTTTTCATCATTAAGTTATCAGCTTTTACTGTCATTTACTATCAGCTCAGTACTGCTGTTTATGAGAATGTTTGGTTAATTTGCATATATTCTGAATGAATGTTTTTGCGCACCAGAGAAATACATACTCAATTCTCTCTTGCCTTGGGCAGACATTATCTCAGAAATGAAACAATTAAAAATGAACATATTTTCTAAGACTCTATTACAACACAGAAGGGCTTGCACTGAGGTATCTTTGTTATGCTCATCACAGTATGGCTGAACAGTGCTCACACCCAACACACTTAGAAAACTGAGCAAATAATTCACATTAGCACAGATGTACAGAATTGCACAAAGGTCAATGTACATTTTAGTACTCCTGTTTTACAATCCTCAGAAGAAATACATTTTTCTTCACTGGCTACTAACATCAACACTTATCTAACGTCATCAAAAGGGAAAAAGCAAGCACAATAACATTTGTTAAGGAGTGAGTTGGCATGGGTTTTCCAAAAAGGGAGATGTTAGCTGCTGGAGGAGAAGCTAAAACCAGGAAGATATGGACCAAGTAATTTTCTGTAGTACAAAATGCTGAGTGTTTTGTTGAATGACTTTTTGTTCAAAGGCTGTAGCATACTTAGAACAAAACTATGGAAATCGGGGCTCTGACCTTGCTTTTGACGTCTATACCCACAGAAATTTCCTTCCTTTCCTGTTCTTTTTTCCTCACCAAATACCATTTCTTTACCTATCTTACCTTAAGAGATGTTCATAAGGTCATGGATTATAGTCAATAAGTTGTCTTCTACAACTTTTCAGCAGAGTTCACAGAGATGTTAATTCTGACTGAAACTTACAGTGTCAGTCACATATTGCTACAAAGAATGTCAAAGAATATTCTTTATTCAAGACACTTTTTAGAGGGAATCTGTAGAAGGGAATTTTAATAATTTTGTTTGATTATGTTTCTCTCCATTTCTACAAAGGTAGCATAATTATTTATCTCTTTCTCACTGAATTATAAAATCATAGAATCATAGAATGGCTTGGGTCCAAAGGGACCTTGAAGATCATCTTGTTTCAATCCCTCTGCCTTGGGCAGGGTCACCTTGCACTAGACCAGGTTGCTCAGAGTTCCATTCAACCTGGTCTTGAACACTTCCAGGGATGGGGCATTCACAGCTTCTCTGAGCAACCTGTTCCAATGACTAACCACTCCGACAGCAAAGAATTTCTTCCTAATATCTAATCTAAGCATATTCTCTTTCAGTTTGAAGCCATTTCCTCTTGTACTATCACTACATGGTCTTGTAAACAGTCTCTCTCTGGAAAGAACAAAAGACTGGAACAGGTCTGGAACAGGTCTTTCTCACTTTTTAGCAATTAAATTAAACATTTTTCTATTTTGGACACTTTCTCTTAGAACTTTTATGATATAAATACATGCTAACAAAGGTAGGACGTTAATACATAAAGATTATGAGACTGTACTAAAACAAACCAACACCAGAATTTCTAATCCCCCAGCAAAGCAGCATCTTATCTTTAAAGTCGAATCTCACAAGCTGTAAAATTCTACCAAGAAAAGTTTCACAGTTTTTACAATACTTTCCAGTCATATTCAAGCTACAATTTTATGACCTCCTCTGCAGCCAGTTAGGCTAAGAACACAGAACATGCAGTTCTGCCATAGAAAATGCTGCTGTTGAAGTAATTGGCAAATATATGAAAGAGAAATATTATTTAATGAGTCCTAGGCCACCATTCAGTCATACACCCAGCGTGCAGTAGTACAACACAGGGGAAGTCTTTTTAAATTGGCTGATGATCTTCTCATGCCACACAAATAAATGAAGATTTACATTATTTGATTTTTTAATTTCTTTATTATTTAGCTGGTGGAAGTGAAAATGCTACTGCAATTGACACAGATTTCAAATGCTTGCTTTTACTTTAGTATTTTAAAGCTATAGTCTCATTATTGTACATTAGAAATAGTATTGTTGAGAGTGGGGAAAGAGAAATGGGAAAGAAAAATAGAAAAGGGAACAAAAGCACATACCAAAACATATATGCTTCATTACGTAAGGAAATAAAATATGGCACATATTCATTTAGAAAGTACTCCACTATTTTTTTACTACTTTTCTATTATGAAAACTAGGTTGTTACTGTTTGAGTCCAAGGACAAAACTATTATGTGCACTGTTCTCAACCCTCTGTGAATATATTACCTGCCAATAAATTCCACCCAAGCCTCTTTTACAAATAGCGTATTCAGTATTAGAACTTCTCTAAAAATAATATACCTTTCAAAATAAATTGTGATTAAAATTAAATCATTTTTGAAATGAGAGAAATAATTTTGATTTTGATCAGCCAGTAGATATTTTTGGATGCTTCCAGTGAGAGAAAACGTGCTCTTATTTGTTTGTGCTAAGATTTTCCTTTTTGCTGAGTGCAAACAAGTTGTTAAACAAAATAGTAGAGATATCTCACAGTTGGACCATATTGGGGGAAGGAAGGACTGGTCTTGGTTGTTTTTAATCAAGAGCAAACTTGTAAATGTAATTTCTAAAAAATACTGATATCTTCTTCTGACTTTTTATTGTGGCAAGAGTTTGGTCAGCTCTTTTGTTCTAATTTCATTATCCATCTGTGTAACTGTTTTCAGAATCAAAATATTTCTTGTATTTCAGGGCACTTATAATTTCCAAATTGGCATTATGTTAGTCTTTAATATATGAAGAGTCCACCATTCACTTAAGAAATAGTATAAAGTACACCATCTACCYATCCTGCCCATCCTAAAGGGATATCTATCTTGCTGAAAAAGCAACATACATGTGTCAATGGCTTTGCAAATGTCTATTAATTCATAATGTTTTCAATTAGGGGTGTGCTGAGACCTGTCTTTTTATTGTTTTTTATTCAACACTAGTTCTGAAAAGACAGAAAACAATCAGTGATRAGGGGAGAGGATCTGGTGATGGGTTTTTTTTTTTGCTTTCCCGAGCCTTTTTGAAAAGGCTTTTTGAAAATAGAATTTGGGGTCTTTTGAAACTGAAATCTTTCAAATAATAAAGTAGTAATAATGTGTTTGGCTAGATATTTGGGGTTTCTCATCTCTGACAGAGAGCATGTAGCAAAACTTAAGACAAACAGTATTATCTGGTACCACTCTACATTAAGGTAGGAAAAAAAAATCAATGAAAGAATGGACCGTGAGTCTACTTCAGGAACACTAACGTGATGAATAATTCAGCTGAGAAACCTGCAGTCTCCATATGGTACTGTAGGAAGCACACTGATAAGCTGCTTTGCTTGCTCCTGAGAAACTGATATGAAAACAGGTGATATTGGGGTTTTGGAAAGAAATAGAAAGCATGAGGAGGTGTCCCATCTTTTAATTTGAAGGGCAGTATTCAGAAGCAGCATTTCTGACTTAAGCTGCCTTGGGTGACTTTCTCTGAGACAGCTAGCCTTTCTTAAGTATCTGAACATATTATACCGTATAAAAATGCAACTCAGTTGCTGTCATCTCAGATCTCTTTTGCTTCTGTAAGTCAGTTGTGTGTGAGGTAGAGGAGAGGTGAAGACTGTGTTGCAGATGTTACTTTTCTTTTGTTGAAACTCCACAGCAATGATTGCTTTTTTTTCTTAGTGAAAAAAAGGAGGAAATTAAACAATACCCCCATCAAGCTAAAAAGCAGATAGATGCTACTGAAGTGATATTTACATTTGAACGAATATAAGAGCATAACATTTTTTCAGTTGTAGAGGTTTACCCATCAGGACTATTAGCCCATCAGGGCTCATCCGTGTAAAGCTCATCTTCTGTAGAACAGCATCCAATTGCTTCTTGAATGATCCTTTTGTTTTGCCTCAGCAATAGTGCCTGATAGGCCATTCCATATGTTTATTATGTGMTAAGCATGAAAACAGTGTCGCTAACATCTGTCGGAAGTTAGCTTYTCTCTCATTTCAATTTACGTCTCTTGAAATTCATACTGGGTGGGAAATAGTTATTCAGGCTGACATTTTGCACTCTCACTAGATTTCAACCTTCTTCAGCAAAGACCCTGTAACCTTCATTCTGTCTCACACAATATTTGTCATCTGAGCTACATCTTTTTTTCTAATATGTTTGCTATTATGGTGCTAATACAGAGATTTTGTCAACACAAGCATTATGAAAATAAATTTCAGGTAAATGCTATCGGCTTGATGATCTGCTGATGCAAATCAATATATTTTAACTGAAATTAATGGAGCATGATGTTTTGCATTAGATGAGATTTGGCCTCAAAAAATAAAGTACTACAAATCCATAAAAGTTTGAAAAGTCAGAGTTTGAATGCATCATCTCCAAAACTTTAAGAATAAAAAAAAAAAAAAATCATATGATCTGCAAGACAAAAAAAAAAGAAAATGAGCTGAACTGAGCCAGATGTCTGCTGGAAATACAACACAGCCCAGTGGAAGCAGTCTAAGAGGTTCCTGGAGTGTGTGGAAGACAACTTYRTAGCACAACTGGTAAATGAGCCTACCAGAGGAGGTGCCTTGCTAGACCTGTTGTTTGCAAACAACGAAGGACTAGTGGGTGATGTGGTGGTCAGTGGCCATCTTGGGCAGATTGACCAGGAAAGGTCAGTGTTTTCTATGCTGAGTGAAGTAAGGACAGGCACCAGCAGAACTTTCACCCTGGACTTCTGGCAGGGAGACTTTGGCTTGTTTAGGACGTTGATTGCCAGAGTCCCCTGGGAGTCAGTCCTGAAAGGCGGAGTCCAGGCACGCTGAATATGCTTTAAAAAGGAATTGTTCAATATGCAGGAGCAGGCTGTCCCTGTATGTAAAGAGATAAGTTGTCAGAGAAAAAGACTGGCCTGGCTAAACAGAGAACTTTGGCTGGAACTTAAGGCAAACGAGAATCTATCAGCTCTGGAAGGAGGGTCAGATAACTTGGGACAACTATAAGGATGTCRTGAGGTCATGTAGGGAGAAGATTAGAAAGGCCAAAGCCCAACTAGAATTTGATTTGGCCACTACAGTTAAAGACAACCAAAAAAGTTTCTATAAATACATTGGCAGCAAAAGGAGGGTCAAGGAGTGTTTCCAACATTTGTTGAATGCAGAGGGTAGTATAGTGACAGGGCATGAGGAACAGGCAGAGGTACTTAATGCCTTCTTTGCCTCAGTCTTCAATATCAAACCCAKTTGTCCTCCAGATACCCAGGTCCCTGAGGAGGAAGTTTCACCAGCTTGGTCTTGGTGATCTTAAAGGTCTCTTCTGACCTTGATGATTCTATGACTCCATCTGGAACAGAAGAAACAGTTTGGGATCTGCCTTGATTTGCTCTTGTCTGAAAGCCAACTTTTAAAACACATAAATTCAACTTTTAAATCATCTACAGAGCTGCATGATTTAGTGATGCTGTTCATTCCTGATGAATGTTCAAATGATGTTTTCTCTTAGTACTCTCACAAGTTATTGGTGTAGTAAGCAGCTGACAGGACTTTCACTGCAAGTCCCAGAGTCCCATTTTCTGCAGTTAACAGAGTGGCTCTATTGAGAAAATTTCCACCTGTCTGAATCCGAACCCTGTTTTCTTTCTGTGCCAGAAGTCCTTTAAACAAAAGGATTAAAATCTGTGTAGTAATACCAAAATTATTTCCACAAGTCTTCTCAGTGTTGCAAAGACCATCTTGCCCCTGCCTAGTGTGCTGCATCATGAAGGCTTTCCATACAGAGGGTCTGTGTTTTGCTTTCTTCAAGGAAAGGAGTCCCAGCTCACCACTACATCTTTGCAACAAAAAGCAGGTTGGCATTGATTTTTCCAGACTTTAGTGGCCATGGAGTACTGGAAAAAATTCAAACCTGGTCAAGAAAACAGGAATTGTTTTTCCACCAAGTCTCTCAAGATGCTGTTTATCCAGAAACTGAGGTAGTTAAGTAGCAGGAAGAACTGCAAACACCTTTTATTTCTCTGCCATGTACTTTGATACAAGTGTATGTGTGTGTGCATGTACATGCATTTGTATTTGTGCATAACATGCAAGCTGCATTGAGCGCTGATATCCCATTGGTCCTATGAAATTGTATGAGTCTGGGGAACTCTGCTGGAAAACAAGCCTGCTTATCTTCTTGCTGATGGAGATATGCTTATCTCTGCATGCAGTTCTGCATACATATTCTCTAAACTCGGCTAAATTTTTGTTTGCTGCTACTGTGTAATACTGATCTATTCTGGCCTAAAATGTCCACCTTCCCACTTCTTAGATCCCTTTCATTAAATTCTAAAGTTCCTAAATAGCAGCAAAATGGTCATGTTCCAGCATAACAGTATCTCTGTGACTTCTTGAACCTAATTGGCATAGTGAACTCGCAAGTCAAATAATTCATGTTTAATCTCTTACTTCAGTAAATTCAGTCTTAGATTTTTAAGTCCTTTAATATATTCTTCTCACATATCATCAGAAAAAGCTAAGCATTTGAAGCTAAATTTTTGTCCCCCTGCCATTTATAACTGTTTGAGTTAATTACATCAAAAACTGTTACATATTATCACTTTCACTGACCATAATAAATCTGAGGAACTGTGAAAGAGGTTTGGGTTAACCTATCTTATCTCATAATTCATCATTCACATACCTCTGTCTAAAGGTATAGTTTGGATCAAGTTTTTTTACTACTTTGCAATTTGAACAGGCTGAGAGATTGCTCTAATTGTCACCTTGTTAGTTTACAATAACATATTTTGCCGCCACCACTTAATCCCTTTTAATGGGCACCTGTGCCATGAGTTGGAGTTTGCCCTGCTGCTTAGTTGCTGGTGATGTTGATGGCTTGTARTATATGTGGAGCCAGACTATTCCTGAAGGAGTGCATTGGTAGAATGAGGGGTAATAGACAAGTTGCAGTAAGGGAAATTCCAACAAGACATAAAGAAAAATTATTTCCAAAGATGATAAAACATCGGTTTCCTGTAGAGACTGTGGAGTCTTTACGCAATGTGAAAAGAAGGTGTCCAAGGTCAGCATCTACTTTCAAACTAAAACCTTTAAAAACCTAAATAACATATACTTGAAAATTAATTTATTTTATACCTCTTCAAGTGCAAACGCTACCTGGAAAATTTGCCATGTTCTGGAACCTCAGATAACATATAGTTTGGATTGTGATGTGAGTTTTCTGCATGTGCTTTCTGTTGTGAGCAAAACCACATATGTACCATTATGTAGAATAGTTGAAAAGTAGAACAGCTGAGGTTGGAAGAAACCTTTGGAGGTCTAGACTAATCCCCTGCTAGAAGGGTTTAGAGCCTAGAATGACCCTAGAATTTCATTTATGTGCAAAGGAAAAGCAGAAGTAAATAATAAAAGACCTTAAAAGAAGTGTTCTTTGTTACATTAACTTTTCTATCTAAAAACTAGGGAATAATTTATGTATAAMAGACTGAATAGAATATTTCAAAATGAACTTAAGAAAAACAAAAGTAATCCTTGAATTGTCATTTACTTTAATTTAAAAGATAGTTACACTAGAAAATTTTCTACTTAGATGATTTTCTAGTAGGCATAATAAAAATATCAGCTTCTTTCTATTTCTCCCTTCAATGCATATTTTCCAACCACTCAGACTTGCCATTGTATACATATATACACATATGATGTTATTAATTAAAGATGTCTCTTTTTGCAAACTATCACTGAAGATGAAAGATTTGCTAATGAAAATATATCATAGAATTGCCGAGATATCTCATTTTTCTTCAATTGCATAACACAATATGGTATACGTTCCACTTTTCTAGCTACCTGCTATCAATACAAGGCAGTGATTCTTGTCTTCAGCTAGTAAAAATTTTATTTTTTAAAGTTGCCACCATAGCTGAAATAGCCCAAGAGATATAAAAGCCATCTCTGAGACGTGCAGACCTGTTGTAGTTCAAGCACACATAGATGCCAGTAAGAGTCCAGACAATTCTTTCTTTAATAATAGCAACAGACACTGACAGTCCTTTTTTTTTTTTTACCTCAGTCATGAGATTGCACAAAGCAAAGTCCTCTTTGAATAAGGYTGGGTTTTTTTAATGTTGAATAACACTACATACTAATTGGTGAAAACATGAATGTGTAAGTTTTATGAAACACAGTGTTAAACACTCTATGTTGTATGTGGTCATCCATATGCTGTGCATGTTCTCTAACTATGTAATTAACATTTTGAGAGAAGGCATTGCATTATTATATAGTATAATACCATGGTATTGTTTTGCAGCTATTACTGTCAAAGGAAGAGCACGATACTGTCAAATTTAAGTGACTGTCTATACTTCCAAGGTTCAACTTGTTCCATGTTAGAACAAATTTACTGTTCAGGCTTATTTCTAACCCTTATTTACGTGTTTTGTAGATGCTCAGTCTGTCATTCAAACAGCATTTATCTGAGAGGTASTTCTGCATTTAGTAAAGTACGACCATTATCCTATAAATATTATTCTTAAGCAAGAGAGAGAAAGAATTTAAGGATTCTTTCACTCCAAAACTCATCCTGCAAACTCTTTTTATTTAGCGTTGTAGCCCTTTGGATCTTGTATTTTGATGAAGACCAAAAGAACAAAAGATGAGAAGGTTTGGATAGGACAAGGGTGTTGCACAGACCAGATCAGCTGACAAATCTCTCCCCCAGAGATATTTTGAATGCCTTCCTTCCTCTTCCTAAATACATCCCAGATATGGGTGCCACAGGTCAGGGTGCCACAGGGGCAGTCTCTGTTTTAGTTATTCTACATTAGATTTAAGTATTCGAGGGGGCACTCAGCTGTGGTGTGAAGGACATCTAATAGGTTTCTAATTTAGGAGGCAATATGATGAATCCTATTGAGGCAGATCTTTTGTTGCTTTTTTTTATTTCTGCAGAAAAAAAGAATGGGCTAACTCTACAGTTCATATACAGGAAAAGAAAAACAGAGCTCTTTCACTATGGTAATCAGCTGAAATGAAGAATTTTCTACTGTTTTTAGCATGAATATTTGAATGACCAAATCATTTTTTACACCATCTTTATTAATAGAAGTTCTATGTCTATGTTTTTTTCTTAGATTCCAGAGAGATTTTATTCCTCAAAGAATGTCAGGAAGTAAGAAATAAGATTCTCTATTTGCAGACTAAAAATAAAAAAATATATTTAGATCAGGAATACTTATTGCTGGTTATAAGGTGAATATTTTTATATTGCAATCATATGAAGAAAATCTAATCAGAAATTACATCAATTTGTGATAATTTCATAAGATATAAAGTGGCTGGAGGGGTTGTGGTCTTGGTCTATTAAATATTCCACATTATTTCATGAATTAGAAAAATATATTTTTTCAATTTTAATTAATGCTACTTGACCGTCTAGATTTTTAACTTACATTTATTCTAGAAACACCTTGTAGAAAAGACCCCGACCTATTTCTTTAGGAGGTCTGTCCTGGGTTAACCAGGACATATATTCTATTACCACCCACATAAGCTGGATCGCCCACARCTACACACCTGGTCCCTGGGGCTATGTTCATGTGAGGTAGGGTGGTACTCCTTATCTCAACTGAGGTAACCATTCCAGCCGACAGCAAGAGCCACCCAACCTGAGTAGATCATCTCAGCTAATGGCCCATCACACCACCCGTCCTGAGGAGATTATCTTGATTAATGGCCCAGTACTGGGTGTGATAAGCATGGACCAATAGAACTTCAGAACTACCACGAGTGGTGGTTGAATTCTTGATTCATTAATCAAGAATTATCTTGATTAATGGCCCATTACTGGATTTGATAAGAGTAGAATGTCAGAAACCATTTGCTCCTCCAAGAGCCTCATGTGAGCTCATTGCCGAAGCAACCAATAGAACGTAGGGAAAATCTTTTTCCATTGTGGAAGTCCCYGCCCCTGGGGGAGGTACCAGCCAAGAAACAGAACATAAAAGCAGAGTTTTGACATGGGAGAAATCACTCCATTCAATTGGACTCCACTCCTCTCAACTGGATTCGACTACTCCTCTTGGCTCCACTCGACTGGACTCCACTCCTCTCGACTGGACTTGAYTAGACTCCACTCCACTCCTCTCAACTGGACTCAACTGGACTCCACTCCACTGCTCTGGACTGGACTCAACTGGACTCAGGACTACTCCACTCGACTGGACTCTACTCCGCTCCACTGGACCACTGGACCACCAGACCACCAGACCACTGGACTACCAGACAATTGGAAACCCAGAGGTCTCCAGATCAGACCTTCTACAGGACCAGTGCCTAWCTGGACTACACAGCTCCCACTCTGGTCAACAGGGTGYCAGGTTGTACCGTGACTCTGTCGGTTTGTTTAAGCCTGTGTTTCTGTATTACTGCATTTATTTTAACAATTAATTAAAACTGTAATTTTGACCTAAAATCTCTGGAGTATTTTGTGTGGGGTTAATTTCCCCGGCTGGTCGCAGTCAAACCAGTACAAGGTCTTATCTAGRTCACTTAGCATTTCTTGCTGCAGTAGGCATATATCCATTTTACATATACTAATCAATARAAATGTTGGCTTGGAGAAGGAAGACTTCATAATAAGTTCTGGCCTCAAATAGACCCAACCTTTGTGATTTCTGAATAGTGTCAGAGTAAAGAAGACAAGGAAACTGTGAATGGAATACAAGGCTCTGAACAGAAGTATATAGAGTTTAAAAGGAATATAGAAGATTATTAGATAAGATTTAATCAAGGCACCACTCTGAATGACTGGCTAAAACATGACTGCAAGAAGACAGAGAGAAAGCAGTATTATTTCTGGTGTTATCTGGTTTTGACATGCTTGGTGCTATTAACAGTTTTCTGGTAGTAAGAGACAGCTAATCGTAACACAGTATTGTCTAAGGGAAAAACAATTAATGAATAAAAGAACATGGAGAAACTGAGATATCTTTGAAAAAATTAGGGCCAGTGATAACTTTATTTCTACGCTGGCTTGGCACTCGGGAGAGTGTTTCTTCTTATGTCCTGTTACTGTTATACGCTAACAAAGGAGAATAAAGTTTGGGGGGTTTTTGTTGTTGTTGTTTTTTGTTTGTTTCACTTTTTTTCATTTTGTTTTTTGCTTACTAAAGGGGATTAGGCTGGACAAAACAATGTGGCTCTGCATGACCCATGGGCTGAGAACTACTAGTGTAAAGCATATGTATGTAATGCAGGACTAAACCATTTGAATTGGAAATGGTTTGCTACAGTCCTTTCTTTGCAAGGTTAATTACTTTTTGTAATATTTTAAGGATAATTTCCAAATCTTATTTAATTCTTGTCTTTGATTTACAAAATGGATGGCATTTGATGCCATGTCTACAACTTGTTTTAATGCCTTCTGTACAAAGAGTTCCATTATAAATGACCATGTCAAAATTAAATTCTAATACAATGAACTTCTTTTCCTGTTTGCAATTGTACAGACCATCCACCCTCTCAATCAAAATCCCATTTATGTTTGTGCAGCATCTCTGTGGCAACTACAAGAAAAGCTTCTTGGAAAGTACCTTGGCAGCTTATCCTTTTATTTTCTTACTGTCTGTTTAATGAAGAGTCCCAGTCTTTCAGAAGTATCTAGAAGAAAAAGCAGTCAACAAATGACTGCTCTATCATCTTGAGATAGCCTATACCTGTATTTCAGAGATGGGGCTTGAAGAAAAAATCAAACAAATAACTACAAGGAAAACTAAAACCAGCAAATAATTTTCATCAACAGTGGGAACTGCAGATCTCCTCATTACTATTTCAGCCATTATCCTTAATGACTACACCATAAACTTAGAAATAAGGCTAATAACAGCAATTTCTCCGGTTCTTTTCAGAAGAACATGTAAATCTGTGTAATGTATAATATTTCAATGAATTCCCTTTTTTAAGTACACACACTTCTATACAAAATGTTATAAAACTTAACATAACATTTCCAGTGCCCTGCTGGAAGAATCACTTATTTTCACTCGTCTTCTCCATGTGAAAAGTCATTACTTTTGCAGAGAACAGTTGGCATTTTCACAGCAGTGACTATTTTTCACTTGAGGAGAGTGGAAAAAAATCACTATATATTTTCTTTGTGTGGAAAGTATAAAAAATATGAAGCAGATCCAGTGGTTTCATTTTTCATAGAACCTGAAATAATGTGATTTTCACTGGTCTTCTCAAAAATTGCTTTGGCCAAACTTACTGTAAAATAGCTCTAAGATATTTCTAGTTTTTATATCCACACTGTGGTAAAACAGTATATTTTCAAATAGTCTTCTTTTTGAATCATTACCATATTTTAAAACAAAGATGTTTTTATTAACGTATTTCTCACATATGTTGGTATTTAAAATACTTAAACTATCAAATCAGAAGCATCCAAAAATTACATTTCTATCAAAATTTGGTGACACATACAAGCATTGCAAGAAAATAAATACAGCTCTCCCATTTTAAATATAAGTGGTGACTGCAAATATCAGCTTTGTCCAGTGAAAGTTATTTCAAGGTTCTCTATCTTGCAACATCAACAGTAGGAGCTATGACTTCAGAAGTGCAGGATTAGACCCCAAGGGCTTTCTGGGCTCCCTGTCATTTTATGAATGCGAGTAGGTTGCAATTGTCCTTACAAGTTATGTTTCTACTATTCATTACAAAACGAATATCAAACTGCAGGAACTGATCTTCAGTGATTTGCTTTCTGCTCATGTCAGGTGAAAATAAGCTTTCTATAGCTCCCTTAGTGAAAAGAGTTAATATGAAAAAGAGTTTTCTTTTGTAAATATTGAAATTGAAAACTGAAATAGTATAAGTAGTCTATATCCTCCTCTCTCAAGTATTTATTCTACATGAATGTTTTGCCATCATTTTTTATACCATACCTTACTCGAGTCTATTAAATTCAGAGAGCTAAACATGTAACAAAGATAAAGATTTCAGGACTAAATTTATCTCCTCCCAAAACTCAGTGAGAACCTGGGGTTTTTTTTGTGAAGTTTCTTTACCCTATAAAAATGAACCCTAGAGAGTAGAACAAAATGTAATGACAAGTCCTTAATAGTAACAGTCAACTCACCATTTCATCAGAGAGGTTTGTGTCTCACATTGGTAGCCATTTAGTTGCCATGTTAATTTAGGAATAACTTAACAGGTTGAAATTTGGGTTCATGCCACTGCAGCAGTCACTGTTCTAGTTCTTATAAGATAAAAAACCGGAGGGTAGTGGAGGCACCTTTCTGTACTCAGATGATACYAATTTGGGAGAAGCTGCTGACTCCCTCGAAGGCAGGGAGGCCCTGCAGAGAGACTTTGACACGTCAGAGGCCTGGGAAATCACAACTGTATGAAGTTTAACAAAGTGTTGGGTTCTGCACGTGGGATGGGGCAACTCTGGATGTATACAGAGACTGGGGAATGTGATGCTGGAAAGCAGTGCCACAGAAAGGGACCTGGGGGTCCTGATCAATGGCAAATTGCATATGAGTCAGCAGTGCCCTGGCAGCCAGGAGGGCCAAGCRTGTCCTGGGGTGCATCAGGCACAGCATCGCCAGCCAGGCAAGGGAGGGGATTGTCCTGCTCTGCTCTGCACGGGGGCAGCCTCACCTTGAGTGCTGGGGGCAGTTTGGGGGGCCACAATGTAAAAAAAGATATAAAGTTATTGGAGAACATCCAAAGGAGAGCTACGAATATGGTGGAGGGCCTTGAGGAGAAACCATACAAGGAGTGGCTGAGGTCACTTGGTCGTTCAGCCTGGAGGAGACTGAGGGGAGACCTCATTGCAGGCTACAACTTGAGGGGAAGAGGAAAGGCAGGTACCGATCTCTTCTCTCTGGTGACCTGTGACAGGGCCCAAGTGAATGGTGTGAAGCTGTGTGAGGGGAGGTTTAGGTTGGATAATAGGAAAAGGTTTTTCACCCAGAGSTTGTCTGGGCRCTGGAACAGGCTCCTCAGGGAAGTGGTCACAGCACCRAGCCTGACAGAGTTCAAGTGTTTGGACAACGCTSTCAGGCACAAGGTGTGATTCCTGGGGTGTCCTGCGCAGGGCCAGGAGCTGGACTTTGTTGATCTTAGTGGGTCCCTTCCAACTCAGGATATTCTGATTCTATGCTTCGATATTCCAGGATACAGGCCATCAGAAAGTGGTTGGATCAAACTACTTGCTAATACAATACCTGATGTTGCCAATCTGATTCCACTGGGGTAAAAAATAAATTGCTACAATAGTAACTGACTGAAGAATGAAAAGGGAGAGGAGTTGGATTAAGCCACCTTTGCTACTGGTCTTGCAATATAGGAGTCAAGTGAAGGAAGTCTGTGCCACAGAACGGTGAAAGTTGAGGGATTCGGGTTTTACCGAGGCTAGATAATATTACTGTTAGAACAAATTGGGATTTTTACCTTTTTCACCAACATACCTCAGAAATTAGAGKTTTTGCAAGCAGTAATGAAGTTGAGAATGTGACTTAGTCTTAYATGTTGCTGTGTATGTATATATTATGATATGTTTTTAACTCAATGATGGACCAATTATCCTGTAGGACATCATCACCTTCAGTGAACAAGAGAAAAATACATCACAAGCAAGGCAGTGGCATGTGCAACTCTCTATCCAGCCTTCCTTCTTTACATCTTTAAATTTACASGCTAAATAATTTTGGCATAAGCTTTTTGTGGTTAAAAAAGTATTAAAAATCTGAATAGCTACTCATCTCATGCTTAGTTTTAACAAACACGTGTTTTTAAAGCACTTAAAATTATAACATACAGATAGATAACAGTTTTCTCCTTGATCAGTCTAGTCCAGTATTTCGAAAACTGTTACTAATGAGTAACATTTATCTGCTAGTCTATTTAATTGTTTCTATTTCATACATCAGTAAAACTCTGCTCAGCTGAAAAAGGTCATAACTTGAAAATGCAGTTCAGGAATATGTATATATTCTTGTTTTCTTCTGTARCATCTGACACAATTGCTTTTAATTACCAATAAAAAACATTGTTTGTGAAAGTTTAAAAGAAGATACCAGAAATAGAAAGCTGTTTGGCTCRTTTTCTTTGGCAGCCATGAAGTTGATATAACTAGCAGAACTTCAAAGCCTTTTATAATGTTTATATAGAGGACCTTTTCTCTGCATCTTTTGGTGGTGTGACTATTTTTGAATGYAGGGGATGTTGTATGGCCTCCAATTTGTGATTACTGGTCTTGGCATGTAGTCTTTTGTGTGTGGTGAACCTAGGTGATGTCTTTAGAATGTTATGGTTTTCATCAAAACCTTGATTGAAAAGCTTGAGGTTTATTTTCTGAACTCTATGGCTAGTTACAGTTGTCCATTTTTTTCATGGAAATGTGTTTACATTCTAGATGTGTGTACAACTTAACTCACACTCTCATGTTTCTTATAGCCCTACATTATTTCATTGGTAGAATAACTGTGTCTTCTTAATCCTGCTCCCTTCAGGCAATTCATTTCACTGAAAGGAATATCATTCTTGTGTGCCAGGTTGTGCTATAAACAGATTTTTTGGACATCTTTTTCTGAAAGACTATAGTGAGCAGCAAAACTATTTTGTCCCTATTCAGTATGCAGGAGCATGAGCAGATCCAAAACAAAGCCATGGATGTGATTAGTCCTCACTCCTCATTTCCCTCATGCGCTTACAGACAGTAAGAAGCATCCTTTATACTTCTGGTGTTTAGGCTATACTGGCAGAAATCCTATGTCATAAATTTTGTGACACCAGAGACGGAGAAAATTGAAGTAATTTTTCTACTCTTTTTCACCTAACCATAYACTGATCTTAAGGCTTCAATGAAGATGTAGAGTTATGAAATTATTCTCTTAAAACCAGAATATTTTTGGAATACAAAATGTTTTCTGCTCTAAATCTAAGATCAAAACTGAAACCACTTTCAACCTGATAAAGGAGAGAAAAAAMTTTATAATTAATCAAAGGCTTAATTATTATTTCAGCTCATATTGAATTTTGCTAGTATAATTAAATTTCCAAAGAGAATTTTGTCTTTTTTCTCAAAGGCATAATCATTCACCTTCAAAATTTGAAAAGGTTTCAGAAGTTCTAACTTTTAACTTTCCTCACAAAAAAAAAAAAAAAAAAAAAAGGAAAAGAAAAATTCCTTCTTGCCAACTGCCTCTCACAAGTTTTCATTTAAAAACATTTTCTTTTTTGAAGGTAAACAATGCACTCTTAAGAAATCCATAACCAGTTCTTCCTCAAATTTTCACACCTTTCCACCTGTGATAATGGAAAAATAATATGAATATAGCAGGTATTAGATATAATGTAGTGATTCCTGGCAAAATAGAGAGAAACTATCTGACTTGTGAAGTATGAAAAAATCCAGTGGTAGCGATCCAAGTTTTGTTGGGAATTTCAATTTAGATTGGTTGCATGCTGGTTTACTGTGGTCTAACAGAAATTTAGGAGCGATGATTAGCTGTAGCAACATTTATTATTATTTAAATCTATCTTCCTTACAGCYTTAAGGGAAGGTCCTTATTGTCGATGGTGGGTGTTCATCTGAGTAATGACTCATTGATCTAAGCAAAACTTGGCCGAGTTCACAAGACACTGTAAAACAACACAAAAATTTCAAAGCGAGCCTCAAACAAAAGAAATGACATTTCACCCATTTCCTATACTTAGTCCATACTTTACTAGAAATGGTATATTAAAGYTTTATCAGGATATCCCAGTTAGGCTGGGGTTGGTCCAGCTATTCAGAGTAGACTGTCATCAATAGTAGGAATGGCAAGAGAAAAATCCAGGAAATCAATAGCCATAATAATGAGATAGGCTTTGTCCTTATCGAAGCRCCCTAGGGAGGAGACTCACAAGTAAATGGACTGGAAAATATTCCCATATTTAGCCTACCTAATTTTCTTCTTCCTTTAAACTAATCATGTATAAATAAAGTAGCTGTTAAGACTAATTCTACTAAATCTACCCTAAATAGTCATCATTGATTTGCATTATAGCATGAGTCGATAAGGAAAGGAAAAATAGAAAGCATGGGTAATAAATAAAAAGCCCCAACCCTTCTGGCTTTCTTTCATAAAACTGTGCCAAAATAACCTCTGTCAGCAAGCACTTTGTATTTCAAATGCCACCCACATTATATAGTAATTTTAGATATAATTGAGCTTATTGCTAGGCTCAAGAATTTTCAGAAAAATTCTGGTGTTTACTTGTGCAGTACCAAAGTCACGTGGAAAGGTGACCTTGTATATAGAAATTACTGGTGATTATATATAAAAATTCAGAAATTGAGTTCTATTCAAAAAACTCCACCCAAACGTAAAAAAAAAATAAATATTTTCTTTGAAAATCCATTAGAAAGAGCAAAGAGAAAAACAGAAATTTCATTATTAAGAAAAAGTGTAAGAAAATGTGAGTTCCAGATTTCATACTCATAAGAGAGGGTAACTAAGATGAAGAAATAAACATGAAGTATACACCTTGCTCAATTATGGTATGTTTGTATATGTACACACAAATATAGATGTATATTTGTATACACACCAGAATAGCTGGCAACTTTTCTGTAGTTAGAAGTTGGTGTATRCTTCATTAGCTCTGCCAAGTGCAAGCAATTCAGTATGAAACTGTTGCCTGCTCATTTCTTTGTCCTGAAATTGCTATCTTCCATGGATACAGGATATAAAAATTSAAAGGACTTTTTAGGCAAATGGCTGTTGGGAGTTATAAAAGATGCTACCTGTTTTGGGACAACCCTTAATTGACAAGAAAAGCACAGATATTGTAAAAGGTTTTCATTTAACAAACTGTGCAGGGAGGTCGTGCATRGCAAAGAGAAGCACCTGTAAATCTCATTGTTCCCTCCTGCACCACAAACACAGAAACCAGACTCTCAGCTCATGCAAATTAGTGAAGCTTCATTGATTTTGCAGAGCTCATGCATGGGTAATARCATTGTACTACAACCCGAGAAAAAGTGGAGCTATAGCCCTTCTGCTTTCTATGGGGCCAAATCTTCACTGATTTAAAACTAGATTCCCCTCTGATTGATTTATGTTACTGAAACCAAACTCCTTTACACAGGAACAGAAATCCATACCTTCTGCCAACTTTTAATGTGTTTCACAGTCTTTCCCCATGTGAAGATCTTACCCACTCCCAATCCCTGGGCTAATCCATGCTCTGAAGATCCAGACCCCTCCCGACTTCCAGGGCCCAAAGAATAAACACAGTCAGGACAACAATTTAGATGACTTACAAGCACYGTGTTTTAGACTTACATGCATCGGAATGAAAAAAAATAAATAAAAATTTGATGTTCTATTTAGTGCCTTTTCTAAAAATGTTTGTTCTTTCACTGACACTTCTTATTTTAAAACACTCAAGTAATGCACAACAGCCATTTATTACAGTGCAGGGCAGCTCCTAATGGTCTCATCCAATTAGGGYGAACTTAAAATAGTTTCAGTCCCTCTGCTTCCTTCTACTCCATCCTTCATCATCGCTTTGTGTGGTAATGACTAGAAATATTTCTATAGCTATTTGGAGTGTTATAATAATATTTTGAAGCTTTARGGAAAAGGAAATCTCCCTACACTGCTGCTTTTTTCTAGGAGCCTCAATAGATATATTTTTCTCCTCATTCCAATAGGAACTGTCAGCATGCTTTCCTTATACCCATTCTCAAACACACAAGGTTTCATGATGGGATTTCTACAATCTTGCCGCCTAAAAGTACCCCTTTAGCCACCAAATGGAGCTGAATATCTAAAATCCTGATCCATTTTCAAGGGATGAAAGAGTTGTTAGCAATTAATCCTTGGCATCAAACATTAAATCCCAAAGAGAATCTGAACTGCCACAAGAAAGATGTAATTTCCTCCACATCCTGCAGGCTAGGACTGCCAAATCTTTGCTAAACACCAATCCTGTGAAAACCAAAAGTTGTCTTAAGGAAGAGAATGGAGAAAACATAGTATAGACACCTTTATGTTTGATTATGGGCTTACATATATGTAACAAATTAGGTGTAACCAAACATTTAATACTTCTGGCAAGTGTTCATTTTGTCCTTTACCTACCAGTGCCAACAGATTTGAAAATTAATGGAATACATATCTTTCAGATGAACTGGCAGACACATCTGCAATCTTGCGCTTGGCATGCAGCTATCAGACTTTGCAGGATGCCATAACTTCTTTGGTTGTCTCTAAAATGAGGCTTTCACCATCTCCTTTTACAGCTGTTCATCTAAAATAATCCAGAAGTATTATTCAAAAATAATGCACCTGGGGCAATATTTATTTCACCTTCTTTGACCAGTGCTAAAGAAATTTTAACCTGATTAGTTAACAAATTTTACTTATCTATTTCCTTTCTGTCAAGTTTTGAGTACATCAGAAGATGATCAGAAGCACCAAAATCAATGCTCCACAATGAACTTTTGCTTGTGAAAAGGTCTTGCCAGTGCACAAGTTGCRTAGCATACTTTGGGATACAGAAGCTGTAGGGGAAAAAAAAGGCCCATAGAGATGATCAAAAACATCGAGAGCTGCAGGCAACAGATCAGAGACTGAGCAAAGCGAGTAAAGCTGGGTTTGCAAGGCGAAAGCATACTTGACATTGATCTTCTGCCAAAATGTTGACGTGGCATGGGATCAGCAGCGAACAAGGTCACGGAGCAACTGGAAGTTTATTGACATGAATCTTAACCAGACAAGGACAACAGGTCTCTTTCATATGAATCATAAATTAATCTGAACAGTGCATTAATAAATAGCTCAGGAGAATGGCAAAGCGACATTTAACCTCTTAATTGCTGACCAGGGTCTACACCAGAGGTCAAATGCCATTATCATCAGAAATCTCTGTGAAGTCCTTTTGTGATTTATTTTGGTGATCTTAATCCAGACCTACTGGATACATTTTCGTATCATGAAAGTTAGTTACCAAATTATCAACCCAGCCAACATTTACTCTGAGTATTTGTTCATTCCCAAAGAATTTCTACAGAGATTCCTACTGTATCTTTCACTGTTTGTTCTGTGTATTAATAATGTTGATGATTGTTTGGATAAGACATAGCTGCATGTGGAAACTGATGATACTGTAAACTATTGCCATGAAACAGCAAGCCTATGAATCCCCTTTGGGACTTGGGGGAAAAATTAAAAAAGGACAAAACAAAAGAAAAAAAAAAGAAAATCCTTATGCAGAATTTTTGTTTAAATTCTATTCTGCAATTGCAAGTAACGGATTCATGATTGTAAAGATCACATGCCAATCCCTCAAGCAGCATCAATTTGCCTTCTGTAAGTAAGTTTAYATTAGTGGGACATAAAAAATATCCAATGTTGTATTTGTGTTTCTAAACAGATGTCATTATTTAGTGRGCATAAGGATTTTAAAAGGGCTTAAGTCGCACAGAAGTATAAGTACCTCTGAAAGTCTTTCAAATGCAACAGCTCCAGTAACTTAGACAATCCAATGATCCAGGCCTAGATTAGCATAAAAACATAATTAAACCAACATAAATTAAAWTTTTTCCCCAGATATTTATTGAGTCTTCCTCATCAATCAAAGATTCTTGACCAGCTTCAAAAAGGACTATTTTCAAAAGTTAATTCTGTAGCTAAGTCATTGATGACRGAAAGGCAGATGATCAGTCTGTTAATTATGTTTATTTTTACAATGTAATTATATATTAGAGTTCTGTGTTGTGTGAAATTTGAAAACATTCAGGGAATAACCATGGTAAAAAAAAATAGATGTTTTGAGCCAATTAAATTTCTTCATGCAAGAGAATTTAGTCTCAACAGCTCATTTCACAGAATTGAGAGATCACAGGAACGAGTGCTTTTTCTCTGATATCCAAACACACTGTTACATTATTGATTTCTTTGGCAACAAAGAAACCCAGTGGTTTATAAGGTCACTTACAACACTTTGCTTTTTGCAGAGATAACTATTTTCTTCCTTCTTGAAAGCATCTGTAAGATCCTAAAATGTTACAGGAAATAACCTGTCTGTTACACTTAAAAGCTTGTGGTCTCACAGATATTCTCAAAACAAGGTTGAGGGGGAAATGCAATGTTGCATATATTCTTTCCTTTGTCATTACCACAGCTTTAAACTTTCCTGCCCAAGGAAAGTTTCCTTCATTATTACTACAGATAGCTAGAGGTTGTAGTTTGATTTGCTTTCTAATCCAATTTTTAATTAAAAGAAAATCTTTTGATGAGAGATCTTCTGTTTGCTTTCATCCTGGAATCTAACATTTTGGAAAAGATAAGGAATCACATATGCTACCAGCTTGTTGTTCTTTTATAGGGAGACTTTGTTGTCCTTGTGCACCAAAGAATTCTCTCAGGGAAAATACATGAAATACTGATTTTTAAGTTAATTTCTGGATGCCTATTTATTTACATAAATATTGATTTCATTAGTTTTATACCTGAGCACTTTCAGCCGTTTCAGTATGAAAAAGTTCCTTTTTTCCACTCTCAAAAATATCTATTTTAATCTGACAATCTAGTAACTTCCCTTTCCACCATTCTTTTTTCATTTTTCTTTCTGTCGTGGAAATCTTTGCCAAGACAAATTAATTTGTGCTTTTGGGGTTTTTTGCTTACGAGCTTTTAATGGATTACATTATTTCTGCTGGAGAACTATTGAATTAAGTATTGTGCTACATCAGGTCAACAGACACTTGTCCTTTTCTTATCAGTGTATGCTCCACATTCCCAAGTTAGCTGGGCAAGTCTCCTCTGGTTCTGGCCTATTACTATTGTTCAATATTTACATCTTTCCAGTGGTATCAAGGTGTCAGGAGCCATGAAAAAGTAGCATCTCAAGTGGCCAGCATCTTTCACATCGAGCACTGAAATTTTGGACAGTAAATRTGCGTGCCTGTTTTGTCACTACTTCAGAGGAAACTCTGAAGAYGAGTTAAGGGGAGAATCCCTGATATCTGGCACTGCTGAAGCCTAGCTGGATGCCAAGAGAGATATTTTAGAGATAAAGCAGGTTGGAGCTGGTAACAACATGGTACTCACTAACTCTAGGGAGACTTCACAAAGGTAAGTACATGAACAAATTCTGCAGTAGCTATGAAAGTGTAAGGGAAATTGGTACAGTGATCGGTGACCCTAACATGTCAGGTCTACTACCTATTATTATATAAATATTCATTTCCTATTGTCCATGTTTTATTGACCTGATGTCAGCTGAAAAACACCAGCTAGCACTTCTGGTTTTTTCAGTGAGGGAGAGAATGCTCCTAAGACATGGATACAAACACGACAAGCTCTACAGATAATATGAATAAAAGATGTACTGGTTCCTGTTCTGGGGTGAAAGAATCTTTAAAGAAATATTTTTTCTTGTCAGAAAACCAGCTTTTCCTGAGCAGTAAAATGTTCAAAAGAATTCCATCTTTTTGATTACTTACAGCATTTTGAAGGCAYTGCTCCTACCCTTGTTAATCTATGTGATTGACAAGGTCTACATTTGACTGCATTTTTTCTTCATTAGACAAGTCTACTTTTTGTTTTAAATACAAAAAACAAATCCACTGCCACGTAAGTGTTTCGATGTTGTCACTAGACCTGTGCTGCAGCAATTTAAAACTTCAGAAAAACGTGTGGGATTGAATCCCATTCTTCTGTTCAAAAAGGCCCGAGATTTAAAAAGTCTCATAAAATTTAACCCTAGAAAAACACTGTTATACATATAAATTGTTCTGGAAAAGAGACCAAAACAGTGAATCAATAACTACTTAGTTTGTTACAATTTGTTATATTTTAAAAGTAGTCTGGAGATCTACATAAAACAGTAATTGAATGTAGAATTGGTTTGGGTTGGAAAGGACCTTGAAGTCTAGTTCCATGGGCAGGGACACCTATCACTAGACCAGGTTGTTCAGAGCCCCGTCCAACCTGGCCTTGAACACTCCAAGGAATGGGGCATCCACAACTGCTCTGGGCAACCTGTTCCAGTGCATCATCACCCTCTCAGAAAAGAATTTCTTCCTAACATATAATCTAAACCTACTCTCTTTCTGTTTGAATCCATCAACCCTTGTCCTGCCACTACATACCATTGTAAATAGTCCCTTTCCATCTTTCTTGTATGCTCCCTTCAGGTACTGGAAGGCTGAAATTAGGTCACCCCAAAGCCTTCTTTTTTCCAGGCTGAACAATCCCAATTCCTCGTAGGAGGTGCTCCATCCCTCTGATCACCTTGGTGGCCTCCTCTGGTCTTGCTCCCTCAAGTCAAAGTTCTTCCTGTGCTGAGGATCCCAGAGCTGGATGCAGCACTCCAGGTGGGWTCTCACCTGGAGTGTCATCTTCTTAGTTCCAATTCAATGCTTTTACTTGTGCCTATTCTCTGATGGGTTTACATGTTGCCTCAGGAAAATAATACTGCAATTGCACTCATTTAAATGCGTGGTACTTTTATTACACTTTTTAAGTATGTAAATGTATGTTCTTATTCAACCACCTTGACTGAAAATCTGGACCTAAACTGCTGTAAAAAAACCCAAACCAACAGATTACTGCTTAATATTCAGGTTGCAATTGGTACATTTTATGGTSTATGCATTTTATAGATGCATTTTATGACAAAGGCCAGCATAGGACAAAGTAGAACACACATGAAAGTATAGTTCATCATGTGTCATAGGTGTGGATGAATTGCCTTAGCAGATACGGCTCTCTTGCCATTAGTTGTGTAAGGAAATCCATCCAACTAGCACAGAGCAGGTACCTAACTCAGACTGCTCAGTTCAGGTGCTCTCACTGAATAGGTTAAATCTGCATTTAAAGCACTCCTTCCACAAACATAAAAGTTATGCCCAGCACCATACTGCATGACATTATATCTGCTGCTGCTTTACCCTCTCTCTGTTGAGGCTGTTTTGGTTTCCAGAACATGCTGCATCGTGTGCTCCTCAGCACTCTGCACCCACCTGATGAAGRCTCCTTCTCATATTGTAGTTTGCATCCTCTTTCCCTTTCAAAGTGACAAATAATTTTGTAACGTTTGCAAGCTTCYGTCTGGACTGGGGGCTGTTAGCCCCGTTGCAAATTCTAATTGCTTTGTCATGGGTTAATCAAAAAACTAGTAATATTTTGTTGCAGATCTCAGTCATAAGCTGGACCKTCACTGGCCATATAAATTGTGAGACTAGTTATTCAGTCTTGTTTTGGACACAGAACATCTTCTGTTCTACCATCTTTTGCTAACCTTGCTGTTTAAACATGTCTTGGGAATTATATCCATATTTCTGTCTCCCATAGTCAGCTGTTTGACTTTAAAGGAAATATGGCAAGACACTGTATCCCCTAAGGTACTTTAATATTCCCTAAAATGCTACCCTCAGTTATCTGAGACTTGCTTACATTGTCTTTTGCTGGCCTGAAGTCTCTGCTCTGAGGGGACATTTAACTGCACTTTTCTTCTACTTTCRTATTTCTTTTCTCAGTCAGTCTCATTCCTTTCTTTTGTTTCTCAAATATCCCTCAGAAGCTGGGAACCTGGCAAAGACATAATCCACCAGTGACCAGACCTGTGTACTTCTGAGAAGCTCCAAGACACCTCCTCTGATGTGGCAGGTACTGCTCGAAGGGTGTCATCACCTAAGCTGGGGTTACAGCCATGGGTGTGTCATTTCTCAGCGGATACAGACAGTCTCGTCACACAGAGCAGATGCAATCTCATGCTGCTCAAGCTGCTGGCTGGCTGGTTGGCATGGCTAGCAGGGCACTGATCCTCCTTAGGACACCCAGCACCAAGGTAACACAAGCACACAGCTCTCTGCTGTCCCAGAGCACCAGCAGAGCGAGCTCTGCCCAGAGCAAAAAGCAATGTAGATGTAATCCTGACCCTGCAGTAAATTCAGTGGTGGAATAATCCTTAAAACTGCCCTTGCAGTGTGCGGACTGGTCACTCTGAACCCCTTCTCCTCCCTTCTCAAATCCTTCCACGTCTCCAAGCAGCAGCTTCCCTCACTAATTTTTCTGTGTGTGCAGGGCAGATTGCTTTCATGACAATACTTGCTCAACCTTAATTCAACATGCTCTATTTATTCTTTGGACAACAAGCTCCTGTGGCAAGACTATATTTCCTAATTCTGTACAGAATGGGGATTTTAATGATGGGGAACAAAATCGACCCCTAAAGAGCTGTTAGCCATAATGTCCTTTTGGAAGTGGTTATTTGTCATTCACAGTAACAGGTCTACACAATTAGCATGTGATCATCATGCATTTAAAAATAAAGATGAGGGAGGGGACACTCTCGCCCTGATGGAAATTGCTCCCACTTTGAAGAGTTTATGGTTGTCTTGATTGCAGAGAGGTTACAGGCTGCAGCAAAGCTCCTGATGAATAACCCTTATTATGTATTACATACTGCATGATTTATGCTGAACATGGCACCTTATGATCTGTATTTTCGCCATCCTTTCATAATGCTTTTGTGACTTAGCTCAGCTTGTCCTCTCTTTAACCTTTGTATTCAAAACATATTTACAAATATGCATATTTTACACATTCATATGACATTCTGCCCTGTCGCCTGCTGACTCCACCTTCAAACACTAATGGAAGCTGCACGGGTTTTAATGCAATCCTGCTTTTAGTTTTTCTTTCAGTATGGACCGAGGATAAAGATGGGAAAAAACCCAACAAACCTATCATAGCATTGTTCTTCATGAAATGCATTGGTACAAAAGCTGAGAAAAAAAAGAGAAATGGAGCAAACCCATTGTTCTTACAGTTTAAAGCAAAATAATTTTCACTAGTCCTCCCATAATTATAGTGGGAGGAAAGGCTAATACATATTAAAACAGAATGTTTCTTGCAGACAGGATCATTTAGCTGTACTGGTGAGCAAAAGGAGAAATAGTAATGTAGGAACAATTCCTTCAGCTATAGTTGTTTACATATGTTGTGCAATAGGAATGTACTTTGCTGAATGCCAGCAAAAGAAAATGTGACTTTACGTTTAAGACTGTGTGTTTGTTTGAAAAAGATTTTTTTTTTAAAGTTAACTTCAAATGTTTCTTAGCTTTCTAAATCATCTAACAGCTTTAGATCTTTCTAAATGGTTTTGTAAGGCTCTTGAAATTAGATTGATGGAAAATGCTACAGACAAGCCAGGTATTGGTATTAGAAGCAGTAGTTTTTCCAGCATCAAGCTGATAGTGTCTTTTTTTCCTGCCCTGAATGTCTCCCAAAGAACACTATACTATTATCATCTYGATACATTTGCAGTGTTGTGCCCAGAATTGCCTTGGGTAAGATAACCAAGTACAGTAAATATATATGCAAGTATCTCTGCTAAGCCCACTTGCTTTTAAGCCTGTTTCTGCCTTAATGGGGTTCATTGCTTCCCTAAGCAGCCCTTGTAATTTTCAGCAAGGYCCTTTAACTCATTTAATGTGCAACATTTGTTCATGCCTAATTTGTCTGAGCCAGGCCATGTTTGTGTTTTCCTTGAGTTGCAGAAAGGTTGATTGTGAGGGTGGAACTGCCTGCCTCCAGTGAATATATTTCTTTCCGAATTACAGTAATTACCGCAGGTTTCATTTGGTTGGTGCTCCCCTCTGTGCCCTCCTTGACAAGGTTAACAAGCAGAAGGTAACTGAACATCAAAAGATAAGTGTCTGATCACACGGGCAGTTGTTGACAGCACCATTTCTCTGGTGATGGTGATAACGTTCTTTACTGGATTCTTCTGCAAAGGCACGTAGGAATAAAGTTTGCAACCCCGAGGATAACTGTAGATGTCAATAGATCTGCATTACACCCAGCTTGAATCCCTAAGAATATGCTGCCTCTGCTGAACAAAGACAACCGAGATAATTAGAGGTTGGGGGAGTCCCCCTAAACCCCTCCTCCTAACTTTAAAAAAAATATTGTACCCAACTTTTAATGAAAGATAATAAATTCCATTAAAATCTTTGTATTGACTTAGAACAGCAGAATAGAATCTTTCTTGTCTCCCTTTTTGTCTCTCTAAATATATATATGTGTACAAATATTTATGCATCTGTGTATTTAAATACATGTGTCACGAGGAATATATATGTGAATATATATGTAATTATGTCCATATATCTATATATGATATCTCTTGCTCCCTTTCTCTCTGTATATGTGTCTGTATCTAGAAAAGAGAAAGGTAGAACTCTGATTTGCCTTTAGAAATACAGAACTGCATTAGAAATATGATTTGCCCTGAAATATTCTAAAATTATCTCACTCATAAAGTACTTACAGCTGTCACTGGCCATCTCAAGCTGCAGTTGGTGACCTCAAAGTCTTAAATGTAAAATTATGAAGGAAAATCTACCTTTCAGCTATTTTCTCCTGGTGACAACTGCATAATAAGGGAACAGATATTTTAGTTTTAGCATAATTTTACTTTGAAGTACTTCCCTCTTGAAATTTCTCTTACAATACCTAATATCACCAGGCAATTCAGTGCTTAATGAACTGAAAGACTTAATATCAAAAACATGTTTTCTAAGGAGCCAAGATTTATATTTAAGATTTTTATAAACATCAGGTATCTCAGAATTCTCTACTAATTACCTCAAGGAGTCAAACCAACCATTTCTGTTTAACTGCCATCATCCAAGGCATTTATAATTGTTGCATTTTCCCTATTTTTTCTGGGGATTAGGTCCCCTTTTAGTCACAACCATAATAATTCAGACTTTTAAAATTATTCACATTCAGACATGTACCATTCATGCAACTGTGAAAGGGAATTTTTCTCATACATGAGTTATATGGTGGAAGTTACCTCAGACATGTAAATGGCATATTTGTAATTCTCCTATTACAAAAGTAAAAATCACAGAAGTTTATCAGTAACCTAGAAACTGGTTTCCAGTCTGATCTCATTTGCTCACATTTCACAAAAAGTTAACACCAGTGACTTCCAGAAAGTGCCATTTGACTTACCTTAGTGTGAGAGGCATAGCAGATTCCTTGGTTTAAAGAGATACTGACTTTCAGAGCATTTTAAGCATTTAATTGAATGYGCAATATGCTTTCAGATATACTACAAAGCAATTATTATCAAGGAACTTTTATTAAAAGTCATAAAAAATAAATCTTGCTTATAAGGCACTTGCATTTTTCACATCTTAGAATAAGTAAGGGAATGGTCCTCCATTTCTGTGAGGAAAGATTAGAAGAATTTTGTTTGTTTCAGTCTAGCTCAATGTATATATAAATACAGATGCTTCTCCTCGAGCTGGCCCAGTGCAGGCCCTATCAGGGGAAAAAAACCAGGCAAAATAGTTCTCATAGAATTAGATTAAATGAGAACAAGTGGCTTGAGCACAAGCTGGAACAGTAGACCATAATTTAAAAAGGAAGGAAACTTACTGTGCTTACCCAAAACACCGTGACTTCAGAGCGATCACTTACCACACAACTTTTGACCCATTTAAGAATATAGGCAGACCTGAACATTTTCTTGTCTYGAGAAGTGAGGATACAGAAAGAAAAAAAAAATCCTCAGACTTTGGAAATATTTGAATAAGCAAAGCTTGATTTGTTTATGAAATGGTTCTAGGTATAGGTAGTACCATTGCTGATTCTTCATGAGACGAGGGCTTGAGCCAACAGACTCATGCACATGGTGCAGATTTCTATACCACAAAGGCCCCTCTTGTTCTGCTCTGTCCTGACATGCATGGGGTCCAAATGCAGTAGAGGGAAAATCTGCTGCCCTTAAAACTCTGAAAGCAATGACTGCAACATGTGGTGTAATGATCACATGAAGAGCCCCAAGAAATGAGTGGCTAACAGGTCACTGTTTGAACAGTGTATAGCTTCACTAAGGATGGACACCGTTCTGTAGCAGGGATGTTAATTAACTCGTTTGGGAGGAATGGACATTCAAAGCATTTGCCTGGGACAATTAATGCAGTCTCCAGTCAAAGGACCAAAGGTAAAAGCCAGAGCTCCTTTTTGTAGTCTGTGGAATGAGGTCAACACAACCAGGAAGGCAATTCAGGGAAACTAAAGATGCCTAATTTATATGCCTGAAGCAGACAGTTGTGAACATCCCCTGTGGTGAGCAACAAGAATGTGTCAATGCTATTCCACAGTAAAAGGATTGTTAACTGCAGAGCTGCAATGTAAAGAAAAAAGTAACTTCATAAAAAAACTCCCTACTGAAAAATGGAAAATTGCTTTTTTCTATCAACAGGTAAATTTTACTTTTTTGATAACACAGTACATGCATTGGAAGAAACTAACACAGTGTACAAGTCAGTCAAGCTCACAAACTTACGAGCAAAACTTATCATCTGTCTTTTAAAATTTAAAAGAAACTCACACAAATTCATCCCAAAAGCCCAAAACTGGCTGTTTTGATAAAGAGACAAAATTAAAGTAAAGCAACAAATTGTGAAGCATGTGCWGCAAAAAAGAACAAATTCTTCAATAGCTACAACCTTACACAAGGAAACAGAAGAGTATATTCTTGTAGGAGGTGAGAAAATTTATTTTAAATCACAATATTCTGTTTAAAATCATTACTTGAGAAGACAGAGGGCGGGGGAGAGCAACCCTAATGAGATGTGTTGGCTCTAGATCTCTGAGCCACATTCTCTTGGAGTAAGACTCTCATTTTCCAGTGAGCATTTGTACTGYCAAAAAATAGATATACTATTATAGCAACAGGTATTTTCTCCCACATCTTTTGGCTTAAGACTGTCCTCTTCATATAATACAGTATTACTGACACAGAAGGCTTTTCACATCATGGGGCTGCTGTTGATTTACATGTAGATTACTAGTCAGAGCTATACATGCTGCCAAGCTCATTTCGTTCCAGATGAAGAAAAATATTTCTCTTTATCAGAAGCTTCAATGGGTTTTCATTTTTGTAAGAGGTCAGGTTTGATATTCTGTTCTGCTTATAAGTATATTTAAACCCCAGSCAGAGCTTTACCTGGGATCCTCTAACATCCCAAAGAAAAGCTCCTGAATGTATGGACTACAAAGATTGAGAATAACATGCTTTTTACSTTTGCCTCAAGGCCAGTTGAATTGGGTTCCACAGAAGATTCAGCTGGTTGAAATAAACAGAAAACTAGAGTGTTTCCTGGAAACACTAAATAATATATTACTTCTCTGTGCTACTGAGTGATTCTCTTTAATGAGTATTTTACTGACAGTGTTAGAGAGACCTTGATGGAATTCTCACTTCATTTCAGACTAAACTCCAGTGGAGTCCCATTTTATTCGGAACATGTTGACCATTCACTTTCTTCATGCAATGGCCTACCTTTTCATGTGTCACAAAATCTGAGTTTTTCTGGATTATCTGCCCTGCACCTTTCAAAATAATCCGTTGTTTCATTCACAGTACTTCCTTGTGGTTTTATTTSTATTTTTACAAGTGTATCCCTGTGGAAGAGGAGCATTAAATAAAGAAGACCAGATCCTATGAAGAAGACACTACTCACATGTTGTTTACCTTGTAACTGAACACTCAAATCAATAAATGCACCTATTCTTCCCTGCTTTTCCTATCCCYCACCTCTGCATTGCCTACTACCTTTGAACAAAATTAAAAGTCTAGTTCATTTTATTTCAAGTCTCTCTGTATTTGTGCTTAACAAGATTCAGAGATGTATAGTACTGCTAAATGGCCTTTTAAAACAAGCCATAGAGCTCGACCCCTGCAAACTCCCTGTCTCCCAACACAGCACTGCATGCATTCAAGTGTTTATTCTGTGAGATGACAGCTACGAGTGCTGCACACTTCCCATCGTCTACATGTGGAGTGATTTCATCACCCAGAGTGGAAAGACACTGTCTCCTGGTGGGGTCTGAAGTCAAAGATTTTTAAGTGMTCAAACACTTTTAGAGAGGGATGTAGAGGCATTGCAGCAGCCAAGCCCACGTGACCCATTGTGAAAGGGTTTTTGCCTCAAGAGTTCGGTGGTCTCAGTGGGTGAACTGTTGAGCAGTTGCACGTAGCAGGTGGCCTCTCTTGTCTTCAGTGAGTATCCAAAAAGATGCTGGGAAGAAAAGCCCCTTTAAACACCTGAATTATGATTAATGGTTATGCGTGTGGAGCAAATCTATGTGCATATGCTACTGTCTAGTTTTATTACCTGAAGAAACAGGCCCTACTAGAGACAATATACAGAAAAATAACATAGTTATCTTTCCTACAAATTATCTCTTCCTTTCTAAGCACATTTGAGCTGATCTTTTAGATAGTCAGTATGTAGAGTTCTATAGACAGTGGAAGTTGCTCTCTCTCTCTTTCTGGCTGTGCTTGTGTTCTGGGAGTGCAGAAATAGCTCCATTGAACAACTTCTTGTCCATTAACTATGAACAGTCCTCAAAAGAAAAAGAAGGAATCTGCTTAAAAATGAATCTGTTAAAAATTGCAAACTGTAACCTTTGAGAATGCAGAATTGCTGATGGTATTAACACAAATACCATCTGAATTCTCAAGATCCTAATCCACTTATATAAGCATCCATATCTGCAGCAAAATTAAATGCATGTCAGTACATATGAGTAGCATATGCTGGTGGAATGGAAATGATATGTGCAGGGAGATGCAAAAAAACCCACAAATATCTGTACAATCACATAAAATAAGCAAAAAAAAAGGACTCCAGATAAACTCATTGAATCCTCACTGTGCAATTTTCTTGTCCTAAAGAAAAACTTAGTGCAAGTGGCAATCTGAAACATTGAATTGATCAGCTGCAAACCTGGTCCCAGCAGCTCTAGTGCTATGGCATTACAGACCAGACAGGGAGGGAAGAGGATCTCAGCAGCTCCTATCCTCTCAGAGCCACCTTGTCTGTGTTAATAACGCTGAGCTCCCTGGTCTCCAGCCAAAACAGAAAGAATTCATAGTAGGCTTCCTGCTTTCTGCTTAATAAAATCACAGACAAAAAAGACCTTATCTTTACTGAAGTGATATGTTATTAGCTTCTTTGTTTTAACAGAGCTTTACAGGTCTGAGAAATAACTGCAACTCGCTTTTGCATGAAACAATCGAGCAGTCTTAGAGCTGTAGTTGCCTGTGGTGAAGCTATGAGAGTCACTACCACATTTTGACAAAATTACTTAGTTTGGGTGTCTTATCTAATAAAAATCCACCTGGTTTTGCTGGTGAAGAGGCAGTCAAAGTTTTAGTTAAGTGGTTACAAGTTCAGAAGACACAGAAACCATTATGTATTTTATCCATAAATTTGAAGGAAATAAGGAAGAGATGATGGGGCAATGGAGCTTCACATACACCTTATTTAAGACTTGTGCTACTGACATAAACTAACCAATCTAAAAGAGTTTCAAGACTAGCCTKATTCAGTGTATTCAGTGTTACCCCTTTTCCCAGACTGGGAAAAATGTTTTAATATAAGCATGAGACAAAACCCCAAAAAACAGTAAGCAAATGAGCTGATTTTACTATRGACCCTCTCTCTGACCACAATAGGTTTTTAATGAGGAATACATGATCCGATCTCAGAGCCTATGAGCACCCACTCACCTTCCTTCCTCTCCTCCAGTTACACGAGCATGTCTGAAGGATGCAAAATCAGTTGCAGTCACCGTTCTGCACTGACTCTAGTATGTCCCCAGCGTAAATCTGAAAAGTTTGGATTGTTTTGGGAAACAAGCCAACACTGCTTCCAATTTTGTGAAATACTATGCAAATAGCTCCTTCTGATCTTGAAGTAGCAGGCCACTGTGTATTTGTTTATCTTCAGGGGTCTGTACTAAGTAAATCTGGCTTATACTTCATTACTGTTTGCTGTCCTTTCTGTTGCTGTTTACCCTCACATTTGAAAGGAACCTGACAACTGAAGAGTTGGATTTGCAAATGGATTAACGATATGTCCCACAAAGATAACTGAAGAAATCAATGACAGTTGGACCTCCCCCTGAGAGCTACATCATGTGCTTCATAAGGACTGCTTCAAAAGATTTATTCGTGCATCATCTATAATAACTGTACTCTGCTGGTTATTTCTTTGTGCACTGACTCAAGGTGTTTTGATTTTTAAATTAAATTTAAAAAAAAACAAAAACAAGGCACTGAATTTTCGTGCAGTTGGAGATTAAGCAAACTTCTGTTAATTATAAGCAATAAATTAAGTAACCCGAGAACTATAAAACATGTCCTTGTTTTTGGAGACAGTGCCAAATGACAGACTGCAAGTGTCATTCTAACTTTGAGGAAAATATTTCATTTTATTGCTTTCTCATCATATATGACAATTGGAAAGAAAATCTGAGAAGGTGGCTATTTCAGGACGCTCTCAAGCACTAGCAAGGATTGTTTAAAGTCAGTTTTAATGAATTCAGATGTGCTATTTTTTGTTGAACATTTTTCCTTATTTGGTAGCATTTCACCTGACAGTCTGTGTTATGTGAAACAATTAAAATACACCGACATCAGTAGTGAAAAAAAGAAGTGTATAGAAAAGTAATGGATTTCAAACACTTTGTGATCATTTTCTATCTGTTCGAAAGGACAATATAACAAGATCTTCTTCAGATATTAAAAAAAACATGTCTGTAACCCTCCCTTTCTTCTGCTCAGGAGCAGAAGTAAAGAGATCACATGAACACCAGCAYCAGTGGAGAACTGCTATCTCAAACTGTCTGGTGAATAACAAGCGTTACGTGTGAAGCCAGTTGAAATCACTGCTATCACATGCCCTGGGGTACAACATGAAGAAAAGAATGAGTTAAATCTTTGGTCACCAAGCCACTTCTTCCCTGTTTCATTGATCCTTGTAATTTTTTATCATATTCAGCATACGTAAATGTATAGATATATGTTTCAGTGTGGATGTTTCAGAATAAAAAATTGTGGTTTAAAGGTGTTTGAAGAGACAGGTTTGCATGCAGATCTGATTGTATATGCAAAAACCAAACGTGATGGCGGTTCAAGGCTCTAGACGCAACTGCAGGCAGTCACAAAAGCTTAAAGATTTCCCTCCAAAGCTTAAAATGATCATTCTGACCTTATTTACTTTAATATAAAACAGAGTAGCACGTAAATACTTTAATGATTGCACTTTCAGGAAGAAAATTAATTCAAAATACTGTTCAACAGCTGCAGTTTGCCCCCAGAAGAATAATATGGGAGAGAATTAATCAAATTGAACACCTGAATAGAGAACTTCTTATTCAGATTTTGGTCTTCATTTGATTACTGCTGATATTAGTTGGAAATGTTATGTAATGCAAAGAGTGATACATATAATCAAAAACTAGTCTGTGCCCCAAAGACATATAATACTGCCATTTCCGTAAGAAAATAAATAATGACATATTGCAGAATTCTCCTCCTTTCCTGACATTCCTGCTCATACAGAAAGTAGAGGAAAAAAATCACATTTGAATGATAAACTTTTATAAATTAATTTTGCTTCATACTATTGAAATCTTTTTCAGAATCTAACTGTAGTGGTAGGAAGCTGTTGCTCCTTTTACAACCTCAACTACGTAGCTGTGAGCTGAAGCCAGAAAGGAAAATAAGTGAATCCTTTTTGAGATAATTCTCCTCTACATGGTATTTTTTGTTTGTCATGAATGCCTGATGGGTTTAGCAATGTCTTTGTCTTTCCCATGTTCTCTGTTAACAGCTTTCAGTGCATTGATGCATACATCATCATTTGGCAATGGTCTTTCTCAAGGAAGAAAAAACAATTTCTCATTTATGCTCTTTTATACTCCCTTACATTACAGACTTACTTTAACCAGACAAGGGTTTTATGAATTTCCTTTTCTGTATAATTGAAGAAATATGTGTTTTTCAAGCACAATAAAACATCTTAATTTCTATGTGCAGAAATATTTCTATTATTACAAATATTAATTATTAGCAAATAATTCTAAGACTCTCTTCCCCCCCCTCTCCCCGCAGTAGATGGGCATGTGTGTGATAGGTGTACTAATACTATACAAAACCCGAAGGAAGGCAGATTTTTATCTTGATCCAATGGATTTTATTGTCGGTCATTAAAAAATAGGATACTGCAGTAATTTTCACTAATTTATATTCAGCATAGCAGTTCAGAGAGTAAAAAATTGTATTTGTTATCTCATTTTTTGTGAATATTCTGCCAGAGGCTCTAGATCCAAATTTCCTAAACTTGGCAGCTCTCTATATCTATTTAACAAATTGCTAGTCCATGTCATTTTTCAGGACATCCGTTGCCACAAATGACACACTTTTTTCTTAATAATGCATAGAAAAATAAGTGTGCACATTTCCAAATGATAGCAGAATTGAGCAAAGATTGCCTTCAAAACCAAACTACAGGTTTAGTCATATGTCTACAAATTTGAGGCATTCTTCCACACCGCACTGAATGATCTTGGCAAAAGTAGTCTCACCTACAGCTCMCTGCTCATCTGAAACAGTATTCAGAGAAATTCCCTTGGGAATTTTGCCTTGGAGTTTGTCCCTAAAGGTACAAATATATCTCAGTCATGCTTGTCTGAGGAATAACATTGCATTACAGTAATGAAACAATCAAATATAATGTTGTACCATAGACTATCATACTACTTCATACATAGACTATCATGCTACACTGCCAAGTGTTAGCATACGGTTTAATTTCACTGGCTAGGGACTTATTAAAAAACCGTTGCTTTGAGAGAGTGGGTTAATATTCATGGTGATGTATTTCACTCTACTAAACCTTAATCCTCAAGGTTCAATGCTGCATCTGTCAYTTTTTTTATATATGCTGTACATAATCCTTGAACTAAATTATGCAAAGCTGTAAAGTCTGCTTGCCCTGCCCCGTTGTCTATATTGCAGTGGTTACTTTGCCAACACACTTGCAGAGCATGACTAACTGTGTGCGCGCTGAAAAGTTTGCCAGCTGAGCTGAAGAGTAGGTGAGTTTTACCTTGGCTCTCAAGGACAGTSTTCTGCAGAGCTGCTGCCTTTAGAGCTTTGCCTTGTGGGAGCGAATGGTGCCATTTTRCTCATCCCTGATTCATATCCTGCTGTCCTTGCCAACAGAAGGAGTATCATAGATTCATAGAACATCCTAAGCTGGAAGGGACCCACAAGGATCATTGATGTTCAGCTCCTGGCCTTGCACAGGACCACCGCAAGAATCACACCATATAGTACCACACTCAGTATAAAACCTCACTGCCACAGGGTGCTTCAGCACATAGGCTGAAAGGAGGAGCTTTGGTAGCGGCTAAAAAGGGGAGGTTATATTTCTGTTTCTAGAACCTTTTCTAGCCATGGTGTGCCACTGAGCCTTATTCCAACAGCTGATCTTTCTATGCTCTTGATGCTGTCCTTTCATTTTCTCTGTATGCTTGTTTTTTCTCTTCTCTGCAAAAACAATATTTCCAAGTTGTGACCATTACTCATATCTAGAAATCTGACCATTCAGTTCATGCCATAGAAAAATGCCACTCTGCTGAATTGCCTGGTAGAACCAGTCTGACTTATTTTTCATCTCAAATATACCATATTCCGCCTGTCTTGGTTCCTTTCTTTTTGTCTTTCTCTTGTCACTTGCTTCTGATCAAGCATGGAATTGAATTTTTTACAGATCTTACTTCTTGCATCTAAAGCTGTATCTGACCAATTCCATGAACATGTTGTGTCTTCATATAGAGCTCTGCATGTCAGCATGAGATTGAATTGTATTGGTTTGATAAGCATTGCTATATCTTACATCTGATTTCAAAGTGACATACCACTGTGCCTCAGAATATTCTGCAAAGAAATACGTGTGATATTTGGATCTTTTGATCCTTCTCTGGAAAAAAAAGGCAAGCAATAACATGTGTTTTACTGAATATTCTTCTACTTGCTTAATATAATTCAATTTAATTTGCTTTTAAAACAGCATCTAGCATTTTGCATAGCAGGTATGAAAATATAACATCAAATCTAGCAGCAATGATATCTCAAGAACTGCTTAGAAGTTTACCAGCAATTAGGTTGTCTTTGCCATTGCTCAGCTAGAAAAAAAAGCAATATTCAGCCTATATATCAACAAAGAGGAAAAGCAAAGACTGTTTACCTAGTTCTCAGAGATTAAGTAAATGGGAGRTGGAAAATGGGCAAAGATCATCAGATACTACAGCCCTGTTCTTTCTTGTGCTTTTTGTGTTCAAGGTGACTGGAACAGAGTCAGCTGCTTCACAAAAAGAGAGCAGTGAAGAGCAAGAGAATGAGGTACATTCTGATTTTTTTTTGCCCACCTCCTAGGGTACAGAAACTGGGCTTCAACCTTTTGATAATTTTATAGAAGAAAAAGAATCCAGAAAAGATTGTTTAAAGATTCCTGTTAATGCCAGTTAGAGAGATGTGATGTTCTAAATCAGGCCTAGATGTGAAAATTGTGTAAATGAAAACTGAAGTGACCCCAGAGTACAGAGAACAGAAGTACATAAAGCACCCGTGGGCATGGCTGTGATGCAAGAGAATGTAATTTAAAAGTTTTTGTCATTCAAAGAGTAACTCTTTCAAAAGGTTATATATGTAGAGTSTCAGTAAGACTTAAAACTTTCAATAAAACCTCTGTAATGTAGCTCTAATTAAGAGTTACAATGTAAAGTTGTTGCTTATCAACAAGCACTTTTGTGAAATAACTTCATATATGTATACTGATACAAACCCAATATTTTCGTTRCCACCTGAACTTGGCTCAAACTAAATAAATCACTTTTAAAGAGCAAGAGAGTTTCATAGGTAGGAAAAGAAGACACCCTTTTTCCATTCTGTGACCATTAAAATCAGAGGACTGCGAGTCTTCAGTAGAAAAGGCAGCTAATCAGTTGAAAGGACTTAAGCAAAGACGAATTGCCAGGATGACATCTATGCGCCGCTTAGGCATATTCACAGTATAGCATCATACCTGCCATCTCCAGTACCTTTGGTTTTCATGACCCTCCAGCTGCATTTCAAGATTCAAACTCAAGTTTCAGCTGCCAATCAAGAGGCAGAGTTTAACAGATACTGAAATGTTAGAAAATATGGGAACTGTATGCTAAAAAGTTAACTAATCTTCAGAGAGGAAGGAGAGCTGAATCCAGGAAAACAGAATTATGTTTAATCTGCAAAAGAACAACTAAATTGACATTACTTGGTAAAAAAAAAAATCTAATTATTACAGTCAGAGATGAAAAGAAGAACTAAACATAAAATGTTCTGTAGCTATATCTTACAAGTCAGTGTTAAAATCAAAATGAGATTATGGAACAAAAAAGAAAAAGCTAGGCAGATTTTGTATGTCAAATCAAAGGAAAAATGGAACAGGTAAGGCAATGCAAATGGAGAAAGCATAAATTATTGCAGAATTATAGATCTATCAAATTATGAAGGAAAGGCACAAGAGGCTAAAGTAAGCGTAATAACGGGTATGAATGATGGAAACCACTGCACATGAACAGATCTGTATTAGATGATTTAACTTGTCAAAGAATATGTGAATTAACTCAAAGACTAAGAAGCAGAAAAAAAAATTTCTGTTTCACAGAACACAAAAAATCCTGTTAAGGAAAAATGTTTGTAAAGATAAGAAAATGCAACAAAGTATAAAAAGATCTGATTAAGGGAAACTTTAATTAATCTCTAATTAATTCCRATTTAAATTAAAGAATAGCAAAATAAGACCTATATTCTTATATGTAATTGATAGAAAATATGTACTGAAATGCGTTTAATCCCTCTGTGGAACTGTTGAAGGTAGCTAATGTTCTCTCTAAAATGTAGAATGTATCAGATTCAAGCATGAAAAGCGGTTGAGCTCAGACTAAATACTAAAACTGTCATGTTTTACTACAAACTATAGTTGCTTCMATTCAGCCAGAAGTAGCTGCCAGTAAGTTTTCAGATATCATCAGCACATTTGTTTTGCTATTATTTCTCCAGTAARTTTGTCTCCTTTTTTACACTTGGGCGGACTAGTTTCTTCCTGAAAGAAATATTTTCAAAAAGCAATAACAGAAGGAGTACTTCTGCATCGAAAATATTCAGTGCTCAACTGTGAGACCATGAAATGAGTGAGTTTTGACAGTAGAACTAGAAGATTATCTGTGGACTTGACAAGCAAAGAGGAAGGAAAAGGGAGAGAGGGTGATGAACCAGGAAAGGGATGACAAGGAAAAATGACAAGGAAAAATTGCTTATCCTCCCTCTCCAAAAATCATGCTGCCTTAATAGCAAGGCAGCCTGCTGCAGTAACAATGAAGGAGAAGACCTGAGGTCATCTTTTAGTTATACACTCGGAGCATCTTCCTGTCCCTCACTTCTTCGAGTCCAGTGCTATTTCCTGCTCCTAATCACGTGCTCTGTCATCCACTAATCAGAAGACCTGATTTTATTCAATGTTATTTTCTGCATATTGCCTAAGCATCGATGTGAACAGGGTATCCATCATCTTTTTCGCACCAAGCCCCAACTACCGCACAGAAACAGCAGCCCTCCTTCCTCAAGAAGAATGATCATAARAATCAGAGGGTTTAACACACAGAAACGTGGGGAAGGGATCTCCTCAGRCTTTTCACCTAGAAGGCCAAGGAGGTGTGAGCCTCTTGGGAAATGAGTTAAGGATCCTCGTTGTCTCCTGATCTTGCAAAAATTTAAATAACCAAAGTGCAGCAAACATTTCTTGTGATCCAAGAGATGTGGGTTATCCAAACTCTTTCAGCATTGCACAAGAGTGCACAGTGATATTGGAAGGTCAGAGGACTGCTACAGCAATAAATAGACAATTCTAGAGAGTAGAAGAAGAAAAGAAGTTCTGTACCTATGTCTTTTCCTCATTCTGAAATAAGCTTTGGTAGCTGTGAGAGTCCTATGAATTAAAATCTGTGGTACATATGCATAGTTAAAATAAATTTCATTTATTCTTTGGAGGTAGGAAAGGGAGAGAAAGACATGAAATTTCTGAGATATGGATGTTTGCTGCTGGTAGATTTCTTGGCCAAAAGAGCCTCAGTTCTACAGAATAGAGAAGTATCTCCAGACTTGGAATTCTGCCTGTATATATTCACACAAATCATTTTTCTTCCACACTCATGGAAAACTGGAGATGAGGTAATTATAATATTTCGGATCAAATTTTTGCATGCTAACCTCCAAAAAAACAAGATAAATTTTTTTTTTAAACTCAACTATTTTTCCAATTCCTTAAAAAAGTTGTGCATGCATGCACATATCCTGCTAGGGCATGAGAGGTTTGTTCCTGTTTGCAGTTTTGGCATTATTCAGCATTTTTTGCTGACATTTAAAAAACGCAACAGGTCTGAATTTCACTTTTACTTTAAAGTGCTTCTGCTTCTCCCTAACTTCAGCCTGAATTATGAGGGTCAGCCTACTAGGTTCACTGACCAAGCTTTGCAAAAATTCCGCAAGCAGCTAGTGAATGGGGTTGTCGTAATGTTTTTTCGTTAGCCACATTGAATAATACAGGTTTCCATTCACAGGTTTAACACAGTTAAAAGTGATAGGTCTCTTTAGTGCCACTATGAAGAATGTGTGTTCATAGCAAGGACCATTCTTGTAGCCCAATGAATGTGTAATATTATATAAAATCAGCTCCAGTAATGTCTCAAGTACAGAATAATGACAACCTTGTTTACAAGCTGCTGGGATGGGTCAGAGTAACTCAGGTGACCTACTTTCTCTAGGTATATGTGCAGGGGTTGCAATGCACTAGTTTGAGAAGCAAATTAGTCTTTAAATTTTTTCTTCTACTACTTGCAGATAGGTGTTTAAACTAGATTCTGAAAACTSTAGTAGAAACTCTTGCCTGGGTTATAATCATAACACATGCCTCTAAAGTAAACCTACATTAGCACAATTCAATGTGGTAATTAAGATAGAAAAAGGCAGTACTAAGCTGCATGGCCTATCAGATTCCTTGGGGAGAAAAAAAGGACTGACGTGATTTGAAATGTGTCCAAAGGGTTTAGTTAGCCTCCAATTAGCTGCAAACTTCCTCTATTAAAATGCATAACAAATACCAGCCTACATGTCCCTGAACCCTTCATTATTTAAGTCCTAATTTCAGATGGTTCTTTTATTATACCATACATCCCAAAAGCTAGCATTGACTTTTAATTACACTATACAATCATTGCTGTCAGGTGATAAGTTGGAAGGACAGAAGACTCCAGGGCACCTCCGGGTGAACCACAGGAGCTCAGCTCTTAACCAAAAGCAAACAACAGAACAAAGGCAAACATTCTAGGAACAATCTACAATAAAATGAAGGCCAAATGGTCATTTCTTCTTAACCTTGTATTTTACACTTGCCATGAAATCGAGAGTTTATTCAGGCAGCTAGAAAAAAGTATAAGAACTGAGAAGGTGAAGTGGAACAGAATACGAATTGKACTCAACTCCTGGTATACCCTCAACTTCAAAAAGGACACACACATTTCTTTTTTCCCACATTACTACTATTGACCTCTTATTAGAAAGGTCCTGTTGGGGGTTGTTTGCTGAAGATTTCCATACTGTGCCAATATAATTAATATATTGGGAGTGGGGAGGTAGTGCATTAGGCAGATTTTAGCTTCTATGTGTATGTTTTGATGCAGTTTAGCGTCTCCTGGCCATAGTCCATTTTAATTGTGTCTGTGTGAGAAGGTGGGTGGAAACAGTTGATTAGATTTTGAAATTAAGAGGTGCTCTTATGTCCTTGGGATTGCTGGGTGGTGGTAACTGCTGATTCCAAATTAGAAGAACATAAAACAACTGTCASTGAAAAAGCCATAGTCAGAAGAGCACAGAGCAAGCAGAGATGTGGGTGTGAGTGTTACCCTTCTAAAAGTGAGAGGCCTGACATCAGGAAAAACAGAGCTGGGAGAAGATTTACATGAACTTTGTAACCAGATGAGCAGTATTACGCTATCACATTTTATTTGTTTATTGTCTATTTTTATGGAAAAAAAAAAAAAGCCACTTAGGATGAAAGAGCTTTATCTTATTTTGAGCTTGTTTTCTTGCATGGGGAACACATAAGAGAGCAGCTGATGTACAGTCACAGAATCATAGAATCATGGAATCATAGAATTATAGATTCATAGAATGGCTTGGGTTTGAAGGGACCTTAAAGATCATCTAGTTGCAACCTCCCCCTATCATGGGCAGGGATACCTTTCAATAGACCAGGTTGCTCMGAGCCATATCCAACCTGGCCTCAAACGCTTCCAGGGATGGGGCAACCACAGCTTCTCTGGGCAACCTGTTCCCTGCCTTTACCACACTCAGTAARAAATTTCTTCCTAATATCCAATTTAAACCTACTGTCTTTCAGTTTGAAGCCATTTACCCTTGTCCTGTCACTACATGATCTTGTAAGTAGTCCCCCTCCATCTTTCTTGTAGGCTCCCTTCAGGTACTGGAAGGGTGCAATTAGGTTACTCTGAAGGCTTCTCTTTTCCAGACTGAACCAACCCAACTCTCTCAGCATTTCCTCACAGGAGAGATGCTCCCTGCCTTTGGTAAGTGCACCCTACCTTGGCGGCCTTCCTCTGGTCTCTCTCCAACAGGTGAATGTCTACATGTCCACCATGGGAATCTGGAGTGCATAATATTCAGCTGAAGTGTATAATATGAAAYAACCCTCTTTTTTCTTTTCCTATCTCTCAGTGTAACTATGACATCTCCACTGCATGAGCAAGTCACAAATAGGAATTGTACTGAAAACAGAGACTTTTTATTTTATTACAGTTACACATACTTTGAAGATTTATGCAGAATGATCTTGTTAATTGCACATAAATATCTTCTTAAAATCAGGTATTTATTTCTTGAAGGGCAAAAGCATGCAAACATGCAATCCCAATCTTTTGCTTTCCTTAAATGTTTTCAAAATAAAATTCACATTTTCTAACAAAAATTAATATTGCTGTCTGCTATGGCCCCTCTTTCCTCACTTTAAGATGGTTACTGGTGTGAAGTTCGGAATCAAGGCTGATGCAGCCTTCAAAGAAGTTTTTTCCTCCCACTTTGCTTAATACTTTCCTGGGAAATTTAGTTGCGTTGGGATTCAATTATGAAGGACAGACACATTTTAAAGGGTTCCACAGCAAACACTAATTTATCAAAGGTGAAAGAAGCCTGAAATTGTAATRAGGAACAGTCAGTACAATGGTAGGTCAAAGGATGCTGAAGTCTTGATTCAGTACAGCTACCACTAAGTGCAGGCTGTATTCCTGTGCTGAATTTGGCCATGAAACATATGCTAAAAATAGAAGGGTCAGAGCAAGCTGTAAAGCAACAACATGAGATCATTCAAAGCTTATGCAGGCCTTTTGGAAGTCCTAGTTTGAAATGCCTAACCATCTGAAATCAGTACCATTTGGGRTGTTTTTTGAATACTCAGAGGTAATGAAATGTCAGATGCAAGCTTAAAAAAGAGGTGCCAAGTTAAGGTGCAGGAATTTACTAAGGGAGTGAAGAGCTGAATAAATACCACTATATTACTATGCATTGCTGAAATATAATTACTCGTGGTTTTTAAGGTTAATATCCTCCTTTCTAGATAAGCTACACAGGAATGAGTTGAACCTAAGCCGAAGGTAAAAGTCAGTCACTGAATAATATTTCTTTTCTGATAGTGGAAATTCAGTGTGAAATGTTTATTAATCATGCCATTAGCCCACAGCAGACAGGTACAAATCAACAGAATGTATACACCAATGCCTTCTGTTTGCCAATTAGCAAGTCGATTGTGAGTGATATATTATTAGAGAGAAAAGCATTTTTTTATAAAACTGCYTAAAACAATGTCAAGCTTTGGGAGGCAGGAATTAATCTGAAGTATGAAAAGGGTGATCTGTTGCAAACACTGCAGAACCAGCTTTTGCACAAACTGGCTACGACTATGCAGCCAGGCAAAGCAGTTCTGGCTGCACTGGTCCCCAGAGCTACATTGTCTTCTGTTAATAGTGTTGGTGATCAAATTAATCCGAAGTTCAAGGTAAGAATTTCTGTTTTAAATAATTCAGAGCACAAAATACCAACAGAGGAGTTGGACGAGTTGCTAGCCTGCCTTGTCAGAATCATGGACCAACCTTTAAAGCTTCAGAGTCCAACCTATAAACACATCTAAGCACGTATTCAGTTGTGAAGAGAACAGATGATTGGTGAATCAGATTGAAAAATGGGTTTGGATCTTTAACTAGCTGACTGTAGCCTCTGCCTTTGAAGCGTTTCCTCTACAAGCCTGATTTGACTTGTTTTTTACTTTGTACCCCAATAAATGGTTATGTATAAGGTATTAATTAACAGCCCTGAATTCAGTCTAACAGCAATGTTCTTATACTGTTCTTTTCTTAGGTTTTTTCATCATTCAGATCTATCCTGTGCCTCATAGCTGATGTTAGCATTCCTTGTCTAATCAATCATACAGAGGAAAATAAAAGAAAGGACAAAAAAAGAAAAAGAAGAGGTTCTGAGACCTTTATATACATTCCTGGAGTTCCCTAATCCTTCATCCAAGTATAGGCTTCTTGACAAAAAAAAGAGTGTAAARAGCTATGAGGGGTTATTCTGTACATGTTCTTATTGGTATTCCACTAAACTGGTAACACACTGAACTATTCCTAACAGCATCCTTCCTTTTCTACACACTAAACAACCCCACCTCCCTCAGTCACTCTTCACAAGATTTGTGATCCAGACCCTTTGCCAGCTTTGTTGTCCTTCTCTGGACACTCTCCAGTACCTCGATGCCTTTCTCGTAGTGAGAAGCCCAAAACTGAACAAGGGATGTGATCTCACCAGTGCCAAGCACAGGAGGACAATAACTGCCCTGGTGCTGCTGGCCACGTCATTTCTGATACAAGCCAGGAGGCACTGGCTTTCTTGGCCACCTGGACACGCTGCCAGCTCATGTGTAGCTGAAGTTATTCTATTCAATGCTTTCTCTCATTCCGACCTTTGATAGATACAATTTTAAGTGCAGTTTACCCCTACAGTTCAAGCAGTGCCCCATGGAAAACATGGCACAGGAGCACCTCAGGAAGCACAGCGCTGAGCGCTACTGGGACCTGGCGCTCAGCGAGTCCATGCTTGAGTCCACAGACTAAGCCTGGCCTGGGACCCGCAGCCGCTCTTTCCCCACAGCCCCCGCGCTGGACAGCCCCCCTCACTCTCCTCAGCACCTCCATTAAAGACATTTTTTTCAAAACTTTTTTTCAAAAAATCCAAAATATGTGCTGGTTTGAATGTAAACCAGATTGGGAGAGATTACCCCCCAAACTAATGCCTGGAGTTTCTTAGGTTGGAACTACAATTTAAGAGAAAGATGACAATAAATGCAGTAATACAGAAACAYGGGCTTAAACTGACAGAGTCATGGTCAGTTGATGTAATCTTTTTTGGATTTCAGTAAAGCTTTTGATACCATCTCTCACAGGATCCTTCTGGACAAAACATCCAGCACACACCTGGATAAACTCATGATGCAATGGCTAAGCAGCTGGCTTATGGGGCGGGTTATGTCAGGCTGGCAACAGGTCACTAGTAGGGCTCTATATTAGGTCCAGTGCTCTTCGACATCTTCATAAATTACTTGGACACAGGACTCAAAGGTATACTAAGTTTTCTGATGACACTAAATTGGGAGGAGCTCGCTTGAAGGCAGAGGTACCCTGTAGAGAGACCTAAAYAATTCAGAGGCCTGGGAAATCACCAACTGTATGAAGTTCAAWAAAGATGAGTGATGGATTCTGCACCTGGGACGGGACAACCCTGGATGTACACACAGACTGCGGAATGAGATGCTGGAAAGCAGTGCCATGGAAAGGGACCTGGGGTCCTGGCTGACAGCAAGTTGAATGTGAGTCAGCAGTGTCCTGGCAGTTGGGAGCAGCAGCTTTGTCCTGGGGTTTGTCAGGGCAGAGCATTGCTAGTGGGGCGAGGGAGTGGATTGTCCCACTCTGCTCTGCGCTGGGGTGGCCTCRTGTACTGGGTACAGTTTTGGGAAGCACAGTATAAGAAGGATATGGAACTGCTGGAAAACATCCAAAGGAGGACCACAAAGATGGTGAAGGGTCTTGAGGGTGGCTGAGGTCACTTGGTCTGTTCAACCTGGAGAAGAGGAGACTGAGGGGAGACTTCAYTGCAGTTACAACTTCCTCATGAGGAGAAGAGGAGGGACAAACACTGATCTCTCTCGTGACCAGTGACAGGACTAGAGGAAACAGCACGAAGCTGAGTCAGGGGAGGTTGAGGCTGGATAATAGGAAAAGGTTTTTCACTCAGAGGGTGGTTGGGCACTGGAACAGGCTCCCCAGGAAAGTGGTCACAGCACCAAGCCTGACAGAGTTCAGGACCTGTTTGGACAATGTTCTCAGACACATGGTGTGATTCTTGGGGCTATCCTGTGCAAGGCCAGGAGCTGGACTTTGTTGATCTTAGTGGATGCCTTCCAACTCYGGATACTCTATGATTCTATGAATATTTTTCTTTAAATTCTGCATAACAAAGATAAAGATGAAAACAGAAAATGTTATACATCATGACCTTTTGCAGTTACAATCCATTCTAAAAATAAATCCAGGGAAATATGGTTTTGATAAAGTACTATTGTGTAGGGGTAAACTGTTTATCCGGGTGTGTGCTGGATGTTTTGTCCAGAAGGATCCTGTGAGAGACAGTATCGAAAGCTTTACTGAAATCCAAAAAGATTACATCAACTGGCTTCCTTTGAACAACTAGGTGGGTTACATAATCATAAGACGAAATTAAGTTTGACATGTGGGACTYTCCCTTCATGAAGCCATGCTGGCTGTGAACAATGACTGTGTTGTCTTTCAGGAGTTTTTCGATAACCCCCAGAATAATCTTCTCCGTAATTTTACTGGTCGCTGAAGTGAGACTGACAGACCTGCAGTTTTCAAGATCGTCCTTCTTGCCTTTTTTGAAAATTGGGACAACATTAACCAGCTTCCACTCAACTGGGACCTCTCCAGATTCCCAAGACTGTTCAAAAATCATTGAGACCTTGCAATGACATCAGCCAGGTCTTTTGAGTATTCTCAGATRAATCCCATCAAGTCCTATAGACTTATAGGGATCCAGCTGAAGTAGCAGATCTTGCACGGGTTCTGGGTTGACTGGGAGTTTACCATTCTCATAGTCATGGTCCTTCAGCTCAGGGCACTGGGAACACCTTGGCCTGTCTTCAGTGTTGAAGGCTGAAGCAAAGAAAGCATTAAACATGTCTGCCTTGCCTACCATTCTGTTTGTGAGATGACCATCCTCATGATGTGATGGGACAATGTTATTTCCGTATTCCTTTTGCTATTAATGCATTAAAACCCCTCTTTTTATTTTTCCCCAGAGCTATGGCCAGCTTCAACTCCAGTTGAGCATTCACCGAATGAATTTTCTCTCTCCAGTGGCAAGCAGTATCTCTGTATTCTTCRCATGTCACTTGACRTTGCTCCTATTSAGCACACACCTTCCTTTTTTGCCTTATTTCCAAAAGAAGATCCTTGTTCGGCCAAGCCAGCCTTCTGCCTTGCCTGCTTTACTTCCAACATTTTGGAATTGTTATGTTTTGGGCTTGTTCCTTTGCCCTTAGGAGGTGATGCTTAAAAAGTGACCAGTGTTGATGGACCCCCACATCTGCAAAAGCATTTTCCCAGGGGTCCTTACTTACTAATTTCYTGAGCAGCCTGAAGTCTGCTCTCCTCAGGTCCAAGTTTAAGTTTTGCTGGCACTTTTCCTCCTGTCAACAGAGATTTTAAACTCGGTCACTTTGTGGTCGCTTTGGCCAAGATGGCCACCAATCTCCACCCAACTCATGAGATCCTCTCTGTTAACAAGCAACAAATCAAAGAGGGCATCTTTCCTAGYTGGCTCCCTTAGTACATCTATTGCTTTGGCTTTGCTCATTTTCTTGCCATCTCGCAAATTGTTAGCTGAATTATTTGTTCCTGATTCTTCTGAGGACTTGAAATAACTTGAGTGGTTGCCAATTCTCTGACTTTTCTCTTTTTTTTCCTAATTCCATGGCCTCTTTAAAGATAGGCATGATGTTTGCCTTCTAGCATCCCACAAGTTTTCAAAAATAATCAGCGATGTTTCTGAAATTTCTTCAATTGAACAGCAGAGCTTAGTGAAATTAAAAAACCTGAAGCATTGGATACACTGAAAAAAACCCCAGGAAGTGGACAAGAAAATTAATGTAAAAAGTTAATGCAGTACCCTCTTAAAGCAGCRCATTCTGGCAGGTGTAAAGTTCTAATTAAGAATTGCAATTTTAAATTTCAACTGTTATAAATTTCAAAAGTTAACTAAAGTGCTTTATAAAGTAATTTAAATGCCAATGGAAAGAGCATTTCACTCTCCCTTAGGCATTTCCCATGGTGCAAGGGCATATACATGAAAACCAGATCTGGAAAACAACAGCTTTGCTTTTACCAAGTTTAAGAACATAATCACATTTTTAAAAAATACATTATGCATTTTAACTGTTTATGGTATATTACATAGAGATTTTGTTCATCAGCAGGAGTTGTAAAATGAAATCTTTATCCTTTGAAATATTTTTACATCATTTTATTCCTTCAGTAGTTCTTTATTATTCATCTTCTTTCTGAATCTAAGAAATAAATCTGAGAAGTGAATATGTTCAGATTTCATTCAACAGTTGAGACACATTTTAGTGAATCTGCTTGTTTATTGACCAYCTAGTAATATGAGTGCAGCTAATGGTCCTTCAAAACTATTTTGTGCTTAGTGATTAGCCATTTTTGCTAACACAACAGGTAAGGCTTTCAAGGTGGCTGGATTTTCAAGGTTTAGATTATTGCTGCTCTTGAATACTGGACTCCTTTTATGTATCTCAAGCTGGACATGCAAGAATTGACTTGACAATTTCCTTTCATGCTATCTGATTTTAAACTGAAAGAGGACAATTGTGAATGCAAATGCCAACCAATGGGGTGCCAACCTCATGAGGGTGGTATGATTCATAACTAACACAATTTCTCTCATCTGCATTAGCTTTGTGTACCACACAGCAGAAACAGGCTCATCTTCTTGGGAAGTAATTTAAAAGTTTTCTCCATAAGGCAATCATATTACCATATTTATTTGCTGCTGTATTTTCCCTGCCTCGTTTGCCCTATTCACATCTATTGCAGCTGGTGATGTTGGGGGAAAAAGGGGGTGGAAGGAGGGAAGAAAAGAGAAGGGAGCAGGAAAAAAAGCACTATGACATTTATGCTTTATCAAACCCTTTATATTGAGAGTCAAGATATATTTTGGTGAATGAATTTTGGTGTGCTTTGATGCATCTATAATCCCAGCACACTTATCTGAATAGGTATTATGGACTAAAAAACTGATTATTTTCTGCTTAGCCAAGTGAACCACAAGAAGAAGAATAATTCTACAACCTTAAAGGCAATGGTCTGAAGAAAAACAAATAGCAGAAAGTAATCATGGAAGGGGCAAAAGGAGATCAGCCATTCTACTGAGGAGGAAGCAGCCTTCAATTAAATATCTATTCATTAGTAATGAATGCCAAATAACATTAAATAAGCATCTAACAGAATATTAATCACATACTTAGGGGCTAATTGCAGTATATTAACAATTAATGGCCCTTTAAGAAACTAGATATACTATGGGACTCAGTAAGTGTTAATTGAATGCTATTTCAGGAACTTTATTTTGCTTTTGTTAATTGGACAGTGACACAATATATTGTTACTGAGCCCTTCTGTCCTTTTGCTTTGAATTTTGCAGTTGCTTCTGTGCTGCAGAATGCAGCAGCAGATTTCAACCAGTTCTGCTCTAGGAAAGAAAATCAAGTGTTTTTCCTATATATGGCCTGCCACAAGCCTTACTGATAGCACATGTGCTTCTTGTCCAGTAACTTTAGTACACTCTACAGGGCTGATGATGTTTTAAGAGTTACTCTATGTTTAAACCTGTCTTCTAGCAATTATTCACCAGAGCTACATCATCCCCAAGAAGTTACTGAAACTGGAATGTACTTGCAATAACCTCCAAGTCTTGCTCTTTATCTGAAACTCTAAAAGAAGAAAAGAACAGAAAATTTAAAAAAATAGTGAAAGCTAAAAACAGTGGAAGCGTGTTTAAATCAAAGCAGTGGAAAAAATGGAGAAGAAAGTGTAGAGGGAACAAAATGGGGATCTAGTAAAAATAAAGTACATGGAGCAATTCTTCATTTTTCTCTAAGAAGCTAGTGAAACACAAGTCAGAAATTTTCCCCTGGCAAGATAAAATTTTGTGTGGAATTTTTGGAAGCCTCTTTCCTATAAGACCAGGTTGTCACATACRCAAACAGTTCTCAGTGTGACTCCACTCCGGGGGGTTGTGTCGTATCCAGGGTGACAGACCAGTGCTGCCATCAAAAGAAGTTGCCTTATTTTTCCCCTTGGACCCTTTTTCTCACCCTCTCACTGTTCATTCCTGTGCACCAGCAAAATTGTTCATGTAATTAGGGTACTGAACAGTTTAGACATCTGATCAAGATCAAATAGCATGAGAGGAAAATTAGTTCTAACTCAGGTCATTTCTCCAATGAAATTTAAAAAATCCCAAAGGTTCTTCATCTAATGTTGCATGACTAGATTTTCCTAGCAACGGACTGAAGCTCAGACTTCAGGTTAGACATCCTGTGTTCTTCATTTATTGCAAAAAAATAGTTGGTATAACACCAGCTGTCTGCAAACACATTCTGACTCTCCAGTTTTTTTTGTAGCAATGGAACAGAGCATTTAATAGTCAAAGAAAGACATACTTTGTGTTGAGCACGTGCTACTCCTCAAGCGGAAGACATGAAGGAAACTATGTGCATTAACGTATTTGTTTTTAGGGGCTTATCACTGCAGTTTCAAAAGTTTACTGAGGCTGTTCATTAACCTCCAACAGTAGTATCACAATGCCAGAACTCAGCAGGGTGCTGTATAGAGCATTTTTACATGTCTGTTAAGAGCAATCATGCTGTACAGGAACTTAGGATCTCATCCACACGAGGATATTTTTTGTTTCTCTGTTTTATTATGATGACTGTCATGTTTTCACTTCAGTAAAGAAGATACACTAAAAAATGTCCTTGCCACCAATCTCTTGCTTATGGATTTTTAAGTGAATGACTAAAATAGCAATATTCTAAAGTGGAAATTTATTGCCAGCAGGTCTATACTCATGAGGTGGTCATGAGCTTACACTTTGCTTAGAAATACTGGGCATCTATTCTTTAACCACTTTGGGACCTCTACTTCATGAGATATTTCAAACTGCTTTCTTTACATTTAGATTTGAGTTCTGGACTTGTTCAATTTAGCATTTTTAAATTATTTAAGATATATATGTATAGATATAGATATATATTCCTTTTCCCAAAGATAGGTTCCATCTTAGAATAAATATGGAAGTTGTGTGAACAAGTACAATTACCAGACTGTCAAGAGAGTCGTACCGATTTCCAAAAACTGCAGATATGCCTTTTTATTCTATGCAGTTAGTAATTATATAATGCATAATATCTCTGGATCACTGGAAGATGCAAATCTATTTTGGGTTTAGGGCTTTTTTTGGTGAGTAATTGCGGTATTCAGGTGTAAAACAAGAACATCAGCCAAATATAAAAATACATTAAAAAACTGTGCTTTAAATTGAAGGCCCAAAAAGTGCTTATGCACAAAGTAGTACACTATATTTATTTATATTTTTATTACTTTATTTCTACACTATTATTTATCTGTATTAGCATATTGTACATTCTCTGAAAATGAAGTAAGCTTCAGTAAGGAAGAAACTGGAAAATGTAAAAAAGTATTGAATTAATGTATGTTGTAAGCCACTTCATTTCTATCCTCTGGCATCAAACTCCGAGAGAGAGAAAGTGTCTCTGCCCACTCAGGAGTTTTTGACTGACCATCATATCTTATTATCTTCATTTATAAGGTTTTAATTTCTCCTTATCAAATATTCTGAAGTATATTTATTTACATATTCAGTATAAAAATAATAAGCACTTTCTTATGGACAAATGTGAATGTTTACATCACATCTAAAAGCCACATTTAAAGTGTGACCCACTCTACAGAACATAAAGAATACTCACTAACATATTATCTGTTATCAGCTTATTGATCTAAGTTTCTCTGTCTCCATCCCTCTGTCCCTCTCTCTTAAAATCCCGTTCCTACTACAAAGCAAATTTCCATGAGTGGGAGAGGACCGAAAAACATAGTATAGGCTGATCTCTTCTCCTGGGAGCCCAGAGGAGAATGAACTAATTTGAAAGTAGGTGAGGTAAAACAGCAGTTATGGGGAAGATTCAGGGTAACCTTTCTCTGATTTTGATGAGGGAATGTTCACAGTAAATTAAAGCTGACTTCTTCAGATGCTCCCTACCTGCCTCTTCCTGTACTTACTTATGAAGAATTTAAAAAAAAATAATAATAGAATAAAGAGTCACTTTCCAGAGGAGCCAGGAACTTACTGTGACAATTTGCATCTCTCTGTACCAAGAGACAAATCCAAACACAGAACTCAACTATAGGCAGCTACTTTTATTCCCACTAATTACCTTTAAGATCTTGGCTATCATTCTCTTCCATCTTCCTTCACATATAAAAAACATGACATATACAGATATATATACTATCATATATGTCTATTGAAATATGCAAGAATAGTTCACCAGTGCTTTTTCTTCATACTTCCATTCTTTTTATTAAAGGTGCAAAAAGTATTTCTGTCTGAAAAGTCCTGCCAAAGACGCTTAAGTGCAGCATAGTGGTTCCATGAAGCCAGTAGTGGTGAATTAATCCATCCAATGAAAACAATGTCAGGGTCAAGCAGGGTAGCAAATTAATCTGTCATACATGTCCTCTAGATCAATGTCAATTTTACTCTACCAAACATTGTATGTGACCCCAAACAGTCTGTCCCACTGCTGAAGCAGTTCTTTGTACCCTTTTTTAAAAAACTTGAACTAGGAATAGAAATGCTTCATCTTTTTCTCTTTCTATAAGTCTGCTTTTTCCTATGTTCTGATTTTCATATAGGTCAAAGCTTTTGCTGCTTACAATAGGAACTCATGATAACTGCCATGTCTTGGAGATTCCAGAAACTGTAGTTTCCAAAGTAACTTGTGCTAAAGCTCTTGTTGTGCTTTAGGAAGKGTATTCTCCAAATTAGTACTCCCACTGAAACGATCACGCACCGCTCACCTCCCTTCTCCAATGGGAGGCACAAAAGGCAAAGATCACGTGCTGAGGTAAGAACAATTTACTGAAAACAGCAATGAGATAAGAAAAACGAACTGCAACAATAGTAATAACAAAATATATAAGACAGAAATTACTTACATGGAAATGCCCTCAACAATAAATAAATAACTGGACTGTTTTGCTCTCCACATTTTTCTACTGGAAGGAACGCCCCTCTCCGGGGAAGTGGGAGAGAGTCTCTTTCCCCATTAAATAACATTGAGGTCCTGGCCATTCCCCCTCCAGGCTATTGCAAAAAATTAACCCTGTCCTGGCTGAAACCAGGATAGCTCTGTATCTCCAACACTGCTGTTGCTTCTTCTAATGAAAATAGATTTAAGAATGGAAGTCCCCCAAATGACTTCCAGGGTGTGATCTTAATGACTCTTTATTCTGACAGTCTAAGTAAAAATGAAAAAAGAACCTGTTTTCCAACACAGAAATATATAAGCATTAAATTCACCTTAAAATCTGCTCCAGACCAAGATTTCTGTATTGCCTTACAAAAAATCCCAGCAGTGCCCTCTGATATTCAGAGATGATTAGTTCAGCTGCAGACAATTGGGCCTCACAAATCTGCTAAACATTTAGCACTGGCACAGACTGCATATACTGGGTCATGAGCTTCACAGCCCATTGCAAGCCAAGCTCTAGCCAGTAGAGGTTCAGTAGTAGCCCCAACGAGAGAGCAGATGAAGAATGGGGGCTCTGAACCTTCATTAACATTGCTTAAGCCCAAAGACAGCTTTAGACAACTGCACCTGACCTGCCTACCCTTTTCTAAATGARATCTTCTCACGTCCCTCGTGTTTGCTGCCTGGACAAAGATTATCTCTTCCCTCATGAGGACTGTCTGATTTTCTTTTGTCCCCATCCAATTTATGCTCTTCGTTTATTCAGTYAAGCCTATTTGTTGTCCTCATTTGTTGTACCCTCCAGAAGACAGTAGGGAGAAGAGATCCCAATATGGAGAAGAGCCCTGGCTTAGAGGTCCCTTAGAGTTTTCCAGAAAAGTCAATTCCATTCCATGGGTTGAAAAGAGATTTTCTAATAGAACTATGAGGAAATTCTATTTTCTCTGTGAGTTTTGAGGAAATGCACCATTTTCAAATCCTTTGGGTACTAAAATCGGAAAAACCTTTTCTGTCAAAAACCTGAAAACTATAGTTTGAGGAGCATTTATGTCTGCTTGAATGTAAATAGCATATTCAAAGGGACTGCAGAAGACATGTTTGATACATGGGCATTATCCTGTAAAATATGAATAAAGGCCATTTTTCTGAGTGTATTTTTTGAGAACTAGAGTGAAGGTGAATTATTCTGGCTGAAGTTTTTCACAGAAAATGCAATGCGAAGTCTTCTTCACCTATGTATGTCACATACTTCAAAAAAAGTAACTGGATTATGACTCAGTCATGAAGAGAAAACAGACTTATAAGGTTTTCTGATACTTCCTCAGTAGTGAAGTACCTCAGTCACCTCAGAGTCTGATCTTTCAATGCCTGTAGAACATCAGGAGACATCTACCATCTGAGGAATGAACACGTAATAGTAGATGTTAGAAGATCATACTCYAACATTATCAGTTTTCTATTTCACTTGTCTCTTTTACATTTTGCTGCAATATATCACAGGATGATGTATTAAAAAAAATCTCCAAGGACATTGTATTCTCCAAGGAAACTGCAGCACTTTTAAAGCTTTTGCCTACAGATTTAAAAATACTATGTTGAGATAATAATAAAGGAAAYGTCTCTTCTTACAGGACTTCTGTTGCTGATGTTAAATGCTCTAGACAGGATTTTAGGATAAAGGGATGTTGTTCTAAGTGTCCTTGAAAAAAACTCCCTAAAACTGTACAACCTTCATTAAAAACAACTAGGATTATCACGCTTAATACTATCACAAACAAACCAGGAGGATTAATACATATTTATCTTTAGCATCTTTTGTTAAAAAGAAAAAAACAAAGAAGTGCCTTCCGAAGGCATAATGTCATTTTAGGGTCAAACTCTGATGGGAGAGAGAACAAGTTTATAATCACTGGACAGCATTTACAAAAAGATATATATATATATAYACACACATATAACTTTTTATGTATTACTTTTTTATGATTTTGACTGACCACTGTGTGCTTATTTTATCAGCACTGACCGTATCCTTGACCTTGCACAACATGCAGATATCGAAACAATCCATTCCCTACAGGGTTTAYAATTTGAAAGACAAGCATGAATGATAAGACACGCTAAGAAACCCAGAGGATATGTTCCCTGTAAATGATAGTTTTTTCTTTGTGTTGTTGATTTTGGTTTTTATTGTGYTCCCCATACAGAGAAAAGAAAGACCAAAGGTGTGCAGAGTGCCTCGAAAGTAGGTGACACGAAACATTAGATGTTCCTGYGCCTTGTTTTAACTACAGAAAGTGAAGTTTCTCAATGGTCCCGCACCATTCTTTTCAGAAGAAAGGTAGAAGTTAATAACGATGCCTGWTTTATTTGTAAGACAAACATTTTCTACAATTTCAGCAGCAATATCGATTTTATTTGCTGGGAAAATAAAAAATTATTTTACGAAATTCTTAAAACTACATTGACAGTTACGGGCCAACTGATATATCCTATCCCGTGGAATTTGTATCTACCACAGWGAGAGAGAGAGAGAGCTTGAGAGCTAACAAGGACCAAATGTTAGTGCTGGGACATTGCCATATAAGCTTCGGCAACAATTGTGAATAATTTTACTTGCTTCAGTTATTTTTTTCATGAGAAATATTACATACATTATCTTTACATATTTTTGTTGGTAACAATTKCCACAGATTCCATTGTCCATTGAGCTCTCTAATCTCTTTTTTTTTTTTTTTTGCAATGGCAAGTAAAATTTCAAATGCCAAATCATGTGTTCCCAAACTACAGTTTACAAAGGCAAATGAAGTAGCAAACTAAACTGGCAAAATATCTGATTGTGCACACTCTGGACATAAATATAGACTTCTCTGTAAATTCGAACTAACTTTATTATCCAGTTCTGTTTTGCTCTAACTAGATAATCGTAAAAATTACATTGAAATTAAAGGGATGACTCTCACCCACTGAGCTGGAATGTTGCGTATTTTATCTGACAATTTTAATTTTGGATACTAAGTCTRTATATGGTTTCAACTACTAAGATGTATCACATCTCAGTCTTTTTGCTCATGACATATTCTCTCTGTTTCCTCTAGAAAAGATGATTTATTTCCCCTCTCCACCCTTCTACCCCAGCTCTTTCTCTAAGCTACTTTTGGAAATTCCATTTAGTAAATGTAACTTCTAAGGAGAAACTTGTGAGAAAACTGATATTAAAATAAATCTTTAACGGCAAGATTTTTTTTTTAATGAGAATTTTTCCCTAGAGACTGAAGATAAACTATAAATTAGTGGCAATGTAAATTACATCCACGCACACTTGCAAGAGCATTTGTCTTTCCACTAGAAACAAATCTATAGTCAATCAGCATTAGCTAATAATAATCTCCTATGAAACTTTGATGAAAGCTTCTTTGAGGTAAAAAGTTGGCCGTCTTTTTTCCTGTTATGGATGTAAGCAAGAAGAGAAAACGTACACGCATACAGAGACATATTTATGAAATTAATTTAACTGCAGTAAACTAATAAAAGAAATTGGGTCTGAAGAGTCAATGTTTCCTGTSATCAGCTGAAGTTAATAGGAGGGACCAGATGCTTAATGATAAATGAAGGCCTTCTCATGGCACCAAAAGGGCAGTGATATTTTATCCAAATACATTTGCTTATTCTTTCTGAACAATAGGAAGTGATGATAGGAACTAAACATATCTTCTGGTAAACTTGAATGAAGCCTGAGGCATTTCAAAGGTGATAGAGAGAAGGAAAATATAAGTGGACAATGGGATGACAGTCATTGAAAAACATCAATGCACCTAAATAAGAATAAACTGCGTGTACTCTGCTGACTTACATTTATGATTTCTGTCTTTGTTTTCCCAGCATTTAACTTGAAATACCAAAAAGTGCCAGAAAATGCAGAAGCTTTGACTCTGCTCTCAGTTGCCATCTTTCAACAAATTCTTGAGATTTGTTATCAGAGCTCTCTGAGGACAGCTCATTGGGAACAATACTGGCAAACTAAACACCAGAAAAGTGAAGACTTGATTTGCTTTGGTTTTAATGTTATTTTAAAGAAAAATTCAGATATGACTGGATAATTAAATATCATTTTTAATCTGGAGAAATATAGACATGAAGTTAGAGTCTCCTTTTACCGGAGACATTCTATAAGCAACAAGCTGAGGTATAGATGCACTATATATAGATGCACTATAGACTAGCACTATACGGTAGCTATCCAAATATATATGCTTATGTCACAGCAGGCATGAGGTAACCTGTTTTTACTGAGATGTAGCCAAAACAAAGTCATGTGGCACTTCTAAAAGTCCAAAATATAATTAATATTAACTTGACTCGAACAATAAATAACATACTAATGTAGTGTAACTAAAAACTGTATCTAAGTGTTTCATAACGCTGTGAATATTCTATAAATTCATACGAGAGCAATGTGAGCACCAATGGAGAAAATTAAGATTATTACAGTTGAACGTAGAAAAGGCTCAAGTAACAAGAAGTTGCCAAAGTAAAAGGCAAGTGCATGGCACTGCAAATAGGCAGGCATCCTGCTGAACATACAAGAAAGGTGGCTGGAAAGACAAATGAAAAGAAGATAAGCATTATCAAAGCCATAGCTAGATGCATAAATACATCAGGTCTAAGTGAGAAAAATAAATAAACAAGGACCACCACCATCAGTTCTAACTACATGATATCAGATCTCTATATTCACATATAATTTAGTACATAAGTGTTAAGATCAACAGTATTGTATATATACTGGTGAAAATTAGAAATGTACAAGAACTAACCATTTGCAGATAGTGTGCTATGAATGACTGAATTAGTAAAGTTTTAAACTTTAAGCTGTCCTGTTTAGTCTGTCTTCTGAAAACTCCCCCCACAGTGATGTCTGAGTTCCTGGATGCATATACATGTACTCAAGGGCAGCAGAGAAATAAGCTGGCTTTCAGTCAAGTGCTTTCTGGGAGTATGCAAAGTGTTTCTCCTTGCCCACCATGTGCAAATTTTGCAGGGGAACACTGTGTTTATTGTATGTACTAGAGAAAGTGTGAAGCAACACTTCATATGGGTGAGGACTAGGGAATTCTTGCAGTGTGGTGACATGCCTCTTGGAGCATTAAAATTCATGMAAAACAACCTGAAAAGAATCCTTACTCTTTCTGCTAAAACATTGTAATCCTACACAAAAAATTGCAATCCTATTTCTTCCCTGRCCTTGTAACTTTTGACTCTTCTTTCCCTTCATAAGAGAAACCTTCTGGTCAGAATTTTGCCCGATCTTTAGAGAAATYGCTCGTTAAAACACAGACAGTGGGAACTTTCCAACTTCCCACTGAAGGGGGAAAAACAGAACCTAGCCTTGAGAAGATAAATACATAGAGATTGTTCTTCCCTTCATGGCTGGAGAAGACAGGCAAATTCTTATTTATATCGCCTTTGAGATGTTTTTTGATGATATACTCTATGATTTGGGTTATGATGACAATATACTTCATAGTTACTGAAGGAAGTCTAACAATAAACTACGACAAGTACAGGCAGAGATGCACCAGCACAGAGAGACAAATTGAATTGTTGGTGCAATTCCACTCACTTTGGTGGGACTACACCAGGAGATGAAATTGTCCCTCAGCATTATTTAAGGTTCAAAGAGTGCATTTAAAACACAATAAATGGATAATGCCCAACTTGGGCACTTTATAACTAAGTTTTCTTCTCTCATGGGGGATGATCCAGAGTCAGCGAAGTGTTATAACCTTTCATTTTTCATTGGTACTAACATATATCTATGTACCCAAAGTACTCTATATGGGAAAATCAATAAATGCAATGCTTAGTGATAAATGTTTACAATTTGCTTCTTTGTTGCTAGCATGTCCTAATAAAAACACTACTTCAAGAAATTGAGGTTACACTTACAAAAAGGAAAGCTGCTCATTCTTTTAAAGTACAAAAGTATGCGTAAAAATTATATTTTCTTGTTTTTAAACACTTGGACATACATGCCTTTTGGAAGAATTAAAATAGGCACAAAGAAAGGATGGCTAAACTTCAAATTTTTCACTGCTTTTTGAAAGGTGTTAGGCTGAGGATTGTGTGCTTAAAGCTGAGAGAAGAAGTTGGCCTGAATTTCGTTTTCCCTATGAATTGGTGATTTATGTGTGCAACAAAACAAGTAGTAAATGTGAATGAATTTAATTGGTTATTCTGTCTCTCTGTCTCAAGCAACCTTTCTTGCTGATGAAATATCTCAACAGCTAAATAACCCAGTGTCACCATATTTTATGTGAAATGACAGGTTTCATGTTTCATGTTTCATTTGAAAAGCAAGACAACAGGATATGCATTTACAATGTGACAAAGAATTCTTCTGACTTATGTATATATTCTTTTTTAACTTACACAGTCAATTTACTATTGTATAGGCAGGTGATATGCCACACCAGAGAGAAAGAAGTAATTCACTCTATCTCTTTCCCCAAGTGATTCCTTTCATTTCATAGATTTGCTGTAGRAGCTTTTAATATTTGGGTAAGTTATGGCATAGTGTTTCTAACTGAAGTGCAAACACGGGGCAAAGATGTGGACTGATACTATGAAAATTGAAATTCCTGTAGTTACAACTTTCTATTCCACAATTTGTATATTATACAGTATTTGTCATCCTGCCTAAGAACCTGTAATTATAAATCCCTTCCCAATAATTCTATCTTTAGCACTGGAACTTTTTTCTGAAAAATCATTTTTACCATTGTAAAAAAGACAAAGTTAATCTCTGTGTTCCCATCCTGACTTTGAAGTACAGCTTCATCCAGAGACTCAATAATGGAGTGGGAATACCCAGGACTTGTTTTGGGCCACAGAGGCACTCTGAAATAATCTTGTAGAGAAAGGATTGAGTAGGACAAGGCTGCTGCTTCCTCTACTCAGAGTAAAGACTGCTTCTGAAAAAAGCCTTCTTACAGTAAAGGCTTATGATTTTTTTTTTTCCATCTTCCCACATGTTATATAGAAATATTGCCATACATAGTGCCCCTCTCTCAAACTGGAAAGTTGATTTAGTTAAGGTCTATGACAAAAAGTTGTGTTTGAAAATTTGACACATTGCAGATTTGTGTCCCATTGCCAAAAATAAAGTAATTCAATTTTTCCTTTTGCATCCAATTCCCTGAARTATGCTGGTGTTCAAGAGGCTGACACATTGAAAGCTGTCAGAATTTTAAGGTAGTCAAGCTTAAAGAAACTCTGGTCTTTGTCCATTTTTCTGTCATTTTACTCCAATATAGGGCATTCAAAAATGAGAATTCTCTCTCAATAAATCATTTCATTTAGTAAATTTTGAAACCTCACCATGTTAAAACTAAATGGCAAAATGAAATGATATCTTTAATTTGGTCTGTAATGGTCAATGAACTTGAGAATATCACCAAAAGAATCCAAAGGCAGTTAAACAGGTGAAAACTATAGTGAACCTCTCTGCTCAAAATGACAAGTGAATGTTTTTCTTATAACAGACAAACAATAAGTACACTGCATTTAAACTAAAAGTACTTTGAAAAAAAAGATAACTAAATTTGAACCTCACTATCTGTGGAAATTAGATAAAGCAAATGTATAAAAAAATCAAGGTAAATGAATTAAGAGTTATTTAATTCATAGATTACAAAAGTTATTGTAAATGAGAAATAATCATCCACAAAGAAATTTCCCCCCCCCAGTGACGTCTTAGATTAATTCTCAGCTTGTTGAAGKAAATATCTTCAGCAATATTTATAATGAAAATCATATGTTTTCTGAATGCTGGTAAAAATTTGGAATTATGTGAAAATGTGTGGGATATTAAATAATGACAGAACAAGTGCTTGGTCTAAAATGTGGATTCCTTTGAACAACTGAAGCTTTAATATGGACAGATACAAGTTCAGACACGAGGAAATAAAAATGTAGGTCATAAGTGTGGAAAGAGCTGCATTCTGGATTGCAGTGACACTGAGAGGGAATTAAGGGTCAAAATACACGACGAAATGAAGAATGAAATAATGTGACTAAAAGTGTGAGTATAATCTTGGGATATGGAAGCAAGGGAATAACAAACAGGAGAAAAGAGTCTGCTTCACAAATGATATTCACTGAAATATACTAGTACTGGAAAACTACTGCATAGTTAAGGTGTTTTTCTCCTTAAAGGAAAGCTCAAAGCGTTGCCAAGAGTTGTACAGGATAACCCTGAAAAAATATTACACAAACAGAAACCACAAACTTATTTTACAGCACTCCAGTGAACCTCAGAGTTGGTATAATCAATTAATCAATCAATGTGACTAAGTCCTGGTCTACAGGAAGATTTGTGAGGAAGTGAATTAGACTTAATGGCCATTACATGAAAAAAAAGATGGTCTTGTGGTTGAAGTCTGAAATAAGAAATGTGAGACACTGGTAGAGTTACTTGTTAGAAAAAGGTACCTGGAGATATGTTGAAAGTCTTGAGTTGATAGAAGTTTCAAGGAAGAGTGGATATGCTTCTAAAGACCAGTTTCAATGGGCTCAAACATTTGAGCAACCTGGTCTAGTGGAAGGTGTCCCTGGGCATGGCAAGAGGGCTGGAACTAGATGATATTTAAGGTCCCTTACAACCCAAAGCATTTTGTGATTCCATCATTGTAGGATGTATGTTGTAGATATACAGTGTAGAGCCTTGAAACAGTTTGAGATTTGGTTCTACAGGATAGAAGTTACTTTAATGAAATAAAATAGTCTGTATTGGCCTTAAAAAAATTATGAGGAAGATGTACTTGAGTCCCCAGGACGGAGTGTAAGATTTTTCTCCAAGAGTGTGAAAAATCTATCAAAYAACAAGCTGATTCTTTACAGAGATCCCAGCACATGGGTAATGTTTTCATGGAAATTCAAAGCAGTAGAACTGAAGTGTCGTATAAACTCTGATCCAAACCAAAGGAAAGTAAGACCTGTGAGGAGAGAAACCTGTTTTACTGATTAAAAGGAACATCACAGGAAACTGTTGYTGGGCTTTTGAAGTTAACTGCTCTCCTCCTACACTTACAAAAGTTGTATCCTACATGTGTTTCACGGTTTGGACAAACTTAGGAGGAAGACTCAAAGAGTCTCCTCTGCAAAAGATAGGGTCCTAAAATTCCCTTCCCCTCCCCTTAAGAATTTCTTGGAGGAAAGTGAAAAAAACCCTGTTTATTTAAAAAAACCCAGCAGCTGGGGGGGTGCACGCAGGCACCAGGAGAAGGGAAAGGAAAATAAAAAATAAAAAAATGAATAATGTTAGATAATAAACCTCTCGTGGTGAAGACAACCTGGATCAATTCAGAGTCCTTTGTTTCCTGGGTGTAGTTTCTGCTCTGTCTCCCTCCGGGCCTAGGATGGTGCAGGCCTCTCTCSGGGCCTACRATGGTGCAGGCCCCAGAGTTCAGTGGTCTGTTGTAAAGTTCCAAAGGAAGAAGAAAAAAAACACTATCACAGGGAAAAAAAAAGCTGTCTTCTTTCCTTGCCTCAGGCAGAGGAGGGAAAAAAACTAAAAGTAAGTKTTAACTCCCTCCAAATATCCCTCAGCTGAGTAAAAGCCGGGCRAAGCTCACAGGAAAAAAAAAAAAGGGTAAAAAAAGTGTCCTTTTGCCTTCAGCTATAGAGAAGGTGACTGGCGAGAGTTCTCTCCTGAGAACCACAACAACAGMTAGCTGATAAGTAAAAAAATGTAAATATTCTGGAAGCATTCAAAACATGGCTTCTCGAGCCAGGTTAAAGACACAGAGTTAATATTTTTTCATTAAGCAGGCGATTGGGATATATAGCATCATAAAGTCACCCCAAGACAATGTGTTATATCATTCTATTTCTGATTATGAAACTTTTCCAGCCCACCAGAGACTAGTGTCTACAGTTAATTTAGCTCTAAATGTTAAAATTTCAAAGGTAGTTTAAATGGAGCTTTGTGTGCTAGATTTGCATTAGTATGAGAAGTATTACTATAGGTCGAAATAACTTATTTATTTTTCATAGTATGAACAAAATCTCTGATCAATTATATCTTTCTTTTATCCATCAGCATTTAAAAATGAACTTGTTATTCACATTATGGCATTTGTYTTCTGGAGCAGCCACAGGAACCAAGCTTGTCCTCCATTAGCAATGCCTGATGAGAGTTGCACTCTTTCACCCACACAAACTCATGTGCTATATGGTTGATATTCACATCATTTAGGACTTCCCAAAGAGCCTGCAGCTTGCAAAATTGCCAACTTTGCTACAGTCTCTCATGCAAAACCATGCAAAATAATTTTCTCTTAYTATTCTGGTTCCTCTCTCTTTTCCCAGGCATTAGTGAGTGTACTAGGACAGAATTCATCCTGCCCATTCCCTGTCATCTTGATATTCTAGATTGCTCTGCAAGTCCTTTCTTAGAAASAAGCTAAAGCTGCAGCATGCAAGGGCAATGTGTAATTACTAGGGCACCTGAAACCCAGTGAAAACTTTTCTGCCTCTTTCACTTCAGTGAGAAAATAACCAAAGCTGACATCATTACTCATGCACATTCAATGACTCAATTATCTCAATACCTGTGTATTGAGATAATTAATCTGTGAATAGACTTTAGGTATGTCTACTTTGTGAAAGGACACACTGAACCACTCGGTTGCAGTGCTGAGAAAGAGGAACTGGTAGCTTTTCCTGCAAGACAGCATTCTTTGGATCAGCAGTCCAAATAAATTTATGACTTAGAACATGTAATTACACTTTTATCTTCTATGTTTAAAAATCAGACTTGGTCCACTACAGAATGAGGCCTTTAACTCTTAATGAAAGGATGTGAAAGAACATTCTTTTGTATAACAGAAGATKATACTTATGAACAGTCACTGCCTTTCCAAGTCTATAAAACCTGTAACTAATGYGCTAAAAATAGCTCTGTTGTGCAATATTATGCATGTAGTAATTATCATGAACTAACTTTATTATATTCATTCATATTAATGGAGCAGTTTTCATTTAAAGGTTTGTAAACATTTCAAACTCTATTACCTAGCAGCATTATTTCATTCTGTTGACAGAATATATTATCTTTTGTTTTATAGGCATAATGGAGTGTAGAAAGCAAAGAAGTCCATAGCAGACAAAAATTCAGTCTTGGTTATAAAACTGAACTTGAACACTTGTAATATGTAATATGTAAGATGCAGATTCTTCTCAAAGGTCAACGCAATGGACCCAAAATCCGCTTGTCATCCTCAACCATCAGCTGAATCTATCCTTCTTCGAATGCTAGGAGTTCATCACCATAGAAACCACTTATCAAATTGTAAAAGCTAAGAATTGAATTGTCTATTTGGAGAATTTATTTAATTGCAAATAGAGACCTTTAAAAACCTAGCTTACTACTGGAGTTATAGAAAATCTCCTGTGGATGCTCAAAAATGTGAAAGTATTATGTAGGAAAAGTATAACTGAGAAGGATGAAGAGGGGAGCAGGAGGCAATTTTTCATGATGGGTCAAAACCAAAGTTTATTTATGTTCTGCAGCGGATTGAATTCCAGAACATCAGCAAAAAGTGCAAAAGTGACTCAGAATTGCTCAGGTCTGTTTAGATCCTTGCTGTGGAAGCATAGCGGCAGTAAAATTAATCTTGTTACAATGTTTCCTGACTTGAAGTAAAGTTTCCCAATGTGTTTATGAACACTTCTTAGCTGATAATCATTTTCTGTTACCAATTTTTTTTCCAGTAAATCTGTTGAAGTGAAAAAAAAAAGTTAGAGGAAAGAAACTAATCTAGAAACTGTATTAGACCGGGAAATAAGGTTGTATCAGACCCCAGTGCTTTCAATGCACAGGAAATATCTGTTATATTCAATAACAGGCAAGCGAAAGCTTATATTTTTAAATAATATGGGCATAAATTTCTGGAGAAAAGTACTTCTGACTGAAGTGAGCTTACCTTATTTTAGGATGGCAGAAACCAACAAGTGTTTCAAGTGTGTCCCATTCATTTCAGTGGGACTTTTGCCTGTTAAGTACTTATTCCAATATGACTGGCATGTCACATGGTCTGAATACTGTTTTCAGACTCGTGATAATTCTGCAATACTTGCTTAAGTATTTTATAGCATGATTTCAGCATCTTCTGATGSATACTCAGATGTTTTTGTTGTACTATCAGCATACCAATCTGGGGGTTTCCAAAATCAAATTAAAACAAGCAACTGGTCAGATTCTGGTGCTGGATACAGTTCCCTGAAATGAATAGGCAGAAACAGAAACAACTGTAGGAGGAACCTGACATACACCACCAGTTAAGTGAGAAAGAACAGAATGGACCCATGAGAAGCACAGCATTATGAAGGTGGAGATGACACCAGATGCCTTTATCCAGCAGAGAGGAAGAAAAGGATCCAGACTGCAGAGCAAGCGAATGAGATAAAAGCCAGGATGGGTATGAAGGTATGGTGCTGTGAGAAGAGACAGAAGAATGGAACAGGAAACTTGTTGTGTCTACTGCATACAAATGCCAATCTCTCATATAGCACTTCAAATATAYGACAAATGCTCTTCAAAAGAGATCGGCCTCCTAAACAGGCAGCAGGTGAATTCTTCTGCTGAAAGAAAACATTTAACAACAGAGACATCAGATTGCTCTAGAGACACTTGCATGACATTGCTTGTTTAGATAAACAGCTGCTCTTGGTGTTAGAGAGCTCTTTTATGACGTCAGTTGACAGGAGAGGTGAGGCCAATAGACAGACTGTTAAGATGAGGTCCCTGAGGAAAAAAAACTAGAGAATCTTCCTGTTCAAACAAAGCAGTGGGTTTACTATATCAATCTTTGGTTTTCAGATATATATATGAAYATTTTTTTTCCCCCTAGAACTTTCATATTCATCTTGGATGATTTTTCCTGTGTAAATTTTGTATAGACACAGTCATCCGGGTCTGCATCCACATGAAACTACCACTCTTTAGAAAATAAGTCTCTTTTAGGAAAGGGGAGGCAGTCAAATCTCCTTCTGTGACATTCCTGCTGTTTCCCAGGATCTAAGGAAAATTCACTCTTATATGGGGTGAGGATACTGGTCAGATATTGGTGCTGGATACGGTTCCCTGAAATGGGGTGAGGGTGATGGAAAGGTCTAAAAAGATGCATAGCCACACCATTTACCAGTATGTCTAGAGTTAAGTAGCAAAGGCAGTATATCCCCAAGCTAAGTATTCCTCCTTCTGATGTACAAATACTACTATTAATGAAAAATTTCAAAAACCTTTCATAGGAGCTGTATTTCTAAGGAGCAGAGAGGAGAGGGTGTGGTGGGTTGACTATGGCCAGCAGCAGAGCACTCACCCTGCCACTCACTCATTCCCCTTTCCTGTGGTATGGACAGAAAATAGAAAGAAGACAAGAAGAYTTGTGCACTGACATGAAGAGAGTTAAATAGATGAATCAAAGGTTGCGTGCACAACCAAAGCAAAATGAAGAATTTATTCACTATTTCCCATCAGTAGGCTGATGTCCAGTACCTACCTGGAAAGCAGGGTCTCAGCATGCATAATGATCACTGGTGAAAACAAGTGCCACGACCATGAATGACCTCCCTTCCTCCTCCTTTCCCTCAAAGGGGTCAGAATAAGTAAAACCAAAAATGCTTGGTGCTATGGAAGTACTGATGAGCAACAGACAAAGACTGGTGTGCTGTCAGGACTGTTTTAGCCCCAAATGCAAAGCCCATCACCATATGGGCTGCTGTGAAGGAAAATAATTCCATCCTAGACTGATCCAGCACCAAGAACACTGGGAAGTTGTAATATTCTTAACATTGCCTACAGCATGTGTGACACCCTGCCTTCTACTATAACAGATGTTCACATTGGAGACTTCCGTTCTGTACAACACAGAAATCCTCTTCCCATACTGCTAAAACAGCTTTATAATGGAAATCTAGTGGAGAAATCCAGAGATTTCTTGTTCCTTAACCTTCAAGGTACTTTCTCCCATGGCAGAGCTACTCTGAGGGTCTTCCCGTGGCAGGAAGGGGAGTAGAGGTGGGGAGCAGTTCATCATTACTTCAATTAAAAAGTGTCACTTCTTAACAGCTAAATTTTATATCTGAGGCAAAAAACAGATTTTTTGTAGAGTGTACTCTGTTCTAACAAAAATATTTACATCCTGCATCCCTTCAAATGTCACTCAACAAAAGCAACTAAATAGCTTTTTATTTTCCTCACACTGCCTTCTAACCTGGTCCTTAATTATCTGAAAATCACTGAAGTCACATGAGTCTGTGTACTGAGCTTTCATTAACTTTTTTAAGTTTGCCAGTGTTTGACAATTGATCCCCAAACAATTACACTGGCTTTCAATGTAATTACCGCTTTCAGCTTGCTCTTACAGATACTTAGTATACCACTTAAATCTCCCAGGTGCATGGTTTTTGGAGTTATTCAGAAGGTCGCTGCTTAAGATCACACTTAATCATCCAATTATTTGTTCCCAAAAGGAGAGTACTAGGGGTCAAGAAGTACAGCATGKGAATGTAATCCCTGTTGAGTTTCCATTTTTCTACAACTTTATTATTTATTAGAAGCTCTTTCTTTAAGCCAGAAATTTACATGTTAACATCCATGAATAAAAAAAACCTCTCTGGTGAATCCTAAAGTACTTCCACTTACTTTTGCTCCAGAATAATTCAAGCCAAACTGGTGGAGAGTAGAACTTATATATTTTCCAAGATGTTTCGTTGTTATTATTGTTATCACTCTTTTCCTCCACAAAGGGCAAGAAATTGAGAATTTTTTTTCTGTGTGAGCAACACTTAGTCAGGTTGGATCCCCTGAATTGAAGTCTTCARTCAGTCCAATAGAAACTGGATGTTATTTAAACCAGTTTCATACTAAACCACATGGCACAAGAATAATTCTGCCTCATGCGATCTAATTTTGATAAGAAAAATGTTATTTATGGCTTGGTTACTGGATAACAATAGCTAAGAAAGTAACATCCTGAGAGAAAGGAAACAGGCATTTCTCACAATAAGAATTTATTTACCTTCTGGAGAATAGTCATCTATATGTATTTGAAATAGCAAAGCACTGTACATGGAGGAGTGGAGAAGGGAAGAGAGGATCCTCAAGGCAAGGCAAACAAATACTGATTATCTGCTGGAGACATAAATGCTACTAGTGATATTCTGGACCAGATTGTGTTGATTCTGTGATACATAAAAGGGTGACTTCTGTGATACAGGAAAAGGATGGCTCCTTTCAGGTCTGGTTCCCTCCAGTACTACAGTWCTGGGGGTGTTCATACAATACTGATTGTTTTCTTACATGTTTAAGGTAAGTGAATAGAAGCTCTTAAAAGATAATGACCCTATTCAGAGATAGCTGAACCTTTGTTCACTGTATAATGCCTCTGAGTATAACTTTCCAGTCTCCCACATTTCCCAAGACAGAATTATGTATTTCTTCCATTCTTAGAGTGGGCCTCAAGTGTTTATTTTTTGCATCAATAATGTCTGTTCAGTCTGTTAACCACTTTTCTCCTCTTTCCCACAGAAGTTTTATTCTAACTTAGTGTACAGTTGCAAATGTAACATGAGTTATGCAATAAAAACAAAGGAGGGGAAAAAAGGGGGGGTTTTGACCAAATTCCACAGGCATATCTTTTGTTTTCCCAGGATGACATCCCTTGGTAATAATTTCAAGAGCATCTTAAGATAGCTTCCCTATACAGTTCTCTTATCAATCTTAAAGGTCTGTTATTCAATTCTGTAGTTCTTTTGATCTGATGTATTCCTAGGACTATTGTCCTGGCATCATTTCTCAAAAATCCTCAGCCTATGAAGCGGCTTATCTTGACCCATTCTTTTAAGTCCTCCCCCGTGTTTTTCTTCTTGCCATCTATCATTTAAAATAAAACATCTTTTTTACATTGCAAGTCTTCTAGTTACTGTGAAACAGACAAAATTCATTACTGCTGAGAAGTTCTAATTGACTTACATTCAAAGGTTTGACCTACACAAATCCTCTCCATTTTCTCCAGATAACTGAGCACTACCTTCCTGTCTTCTCATGCTTGAACTGCACCATGCAAGATCCATTTACATCTCAGTACACATATGCCCATCCCAACTTTTACAAACTTTTGAAGGTTATATGGCAGCTGATTACTTATCAATTTGTCTGAAACACCTTTGACTGCCACAAGTAACTCAAAAACTCCAAAGTTATTGGCATACTTGCAAGCATGTAGAGACTCATGTTAGGAAAGACACAGCCTACCTGCTCTTGCTTCCTAGAAGAGAGAGAGAATCAATTCCTTTCCCCCACCCCTTGAAATGATGTAAGATTGTATGGAATAACATTAGGGTCTTGGTCACGCCCACACATCTCCAGGCTCCACCCCTAATGGTTACTGCAAAAAATTAACCCTGACCTTGGCCAAAACCAGGACACAGAGTAAGTAATGAGCAAATAATAAACAAAAACTCATACCATAGGTCCATCAGAGATGGAAGATGGTAAGAAATAAGCAAATTTTTTTTCTCTTATGGAAATAAATATAAAGAATCCTTACAGTGGAGATGATTACATTAGATTTGCTGTCTCAGAAATTAAAAGCATGCACATGATCATTGCATAGGCTAAAACATTATCTTTGTAGCAGAATTCAGAATGCATCAAAATACAATGTGACTCTCTTATTCTTGTCAACAAAATTGTGCTGAGGCTGTGGCCTACAATCAAAGTATACGGGGTTTGGGATTTGTCTTGCTTCCAGAAAAAAAGAGGTGTTTAAATAGAAAACACCCATCCACTGATAGATAAGGCATTGGGCATCTTACACCTCTCACATACCATCTAAACAAAGGTATCATATCTTACTGTCCTATAAAGACATTCTAAAAAGAGCATTTCTTTATAATATTTATATCTCATCATTTCATACACAAATGTTCTTCATTGCAAAAATTAAGCTATCTGCAAATGCATACTCAGCTAGTTGTGAATTAAGATATCCCCCACATTTCTTTGTGCTACATTAATAGATTGATAAGGTAATTGTATGAAATTCAAACAAGATGATATTTTAAATTCCTTAGAAAAATATTGTTTGATAAGTCTCATTATTGTGTGTCTCTTTGATCTGTGCAAAAAACATTTTTTAGGAGCATGTTAGTAGAGGAAAAAAAATTCTTGAAAAACAAACAAAAACCTCTGTCCATTTTCCAGAAGACAAGGAGGATAAGTAAGGAAATGTGAAGCMAAAAATCTCCATTCCTTTGAACCAAGCATAGGATTGACATATTTCTTTAGAATGATTAGAACATGCAGTTCATATATGAACTTGAAAATTAACCCTGAATGATCTTAGCAAGTTCTGCAAATGAAAAGCAAGTAAAAATCAAGGCTTTCTTTTTCCTCTCAGAGACCAAATCTTTCCAGTTTCTGCATTTAAGACTGTTTCAGAAGGGCCTATAAGTAAACAATTAAATTGTAGCAAAGTAACTTTTTGATACGCCTGTATTTTTAGAACTTCAGCTGCACATAACTTTGTCCTTCCTGTTTAGCTTTTCCAACTTCTTGTTCTATTTATAAAACTCTCTCCAGATTAGTCAGATGAATATGACTGAAGAGGTAAGTATTGTTGTTCATACTAGCACGCAAACTAAGGAAGACAGTGGCCTAGAATGAGTGAGTTCATGTAGTTTGTGCAATTTTGCAATTCAGGTGTGTACAGTATGTAGCGAACAGACATACAGTAGTCCTCCGCAGATCTGCTTTCCAACGTTACCTTTCTACAGCTATGTAAAAAGTGTGCTCAATAACTGAGATGAAACCACAGAAAAATATTGGCATTTGTTTTGCTTTTGTTTGAGTTAGTTGTGTGGGTTGTGACATTCATCCTTCCTTTCATACTACATTTTCCATTTCTTCAACAKGTACATCTTGAGTGGAGGTAAAGAAGACACAGAAAGAAAAGAACAAAGAAGGTGTGAGACTTGAACAGCACAAAAAAAAATTACATACTGATTTACTAAAGACCTAAGTCTACCAGAGACCTTCTTTTTTTGTTTTGGCTTTTATCACTAGTTTTGGATTTTGTTTTTTGCTGTGAATTGTTTGGGTTTCTTTTCTTTCTTATACAGGTACGGGTTCTTTGGGAGTAATCCTAGATTTCCTAGCAAAACATAGTGCTCTCTCTTTTTTCTGTCATCCCATATCTTAGCTACCCATGTATACACATTATAATGAAAGGATGTCTTTCTTGTGCCAGCAGATGCCATTACCATTGAGAAACTATGTGAAGTATCATCAAGAGCCAGCAGACAATAAATTCCCACCAAGCTCAAGCTGGCTTTGATTCCCAGAAGTATTGCACTGACCTCCCTTTTACCAGCATTCTATCTGTCAAATTTTTCCTTTATATATACACTTTGAAGATGAAATACATGTCTTAGACTTGAATGCAGAGACATCAAACTGTACAACCAGGACTGAACCCACCCCACTTGCAAGTGAGGCTGGGACTTAACATAAAACTGTAAGTCATCCTCTTGAAGTTGAGCGGAAATGTCCAGCAAAAGTAACGAGAACAGACTGCATCAATAGATATTTCCCTAAGTATTGACTTTGAAAAGAAGTTTGCTTTCTTTTAAAAAACTCTCCTGAGAGCCATGGCAAGAAAGAGTCACAGAAGGGAAAAWGCAAGGACACAAGTTGCTGCTGCAGGTGCTGCAAGGGTATAATGACCACCAGTTTCAGTTGGAGTGACAGAATGAGATCTGGTAAACAAAGAGGCAGGTGCTGGCAGGTAAATCCTCAGCAAGGTTAGGTGGCTTATATCCTCTGTAAGGATTTGTGGTTGTCTAAATATTTTCTYCCTTTTACATCCGAGTTTGCCTGCAAAGCTCTGAATCTTAGGAGGATTTAGGAACGATTAAGGCAGAGATAACAAGCCCCTAAGCAAAATGCAAACCAAGCAATCTGCAGCTTAAACAACATTGTAGTCTTTACCTATAGTTAAATTCTTTATTTAGAGATAAACTAGGATTTTTTTTGAACAGATGTAAATTAATTTTGATATAGTCTATAAACTTCTTAACTATAGAATAATTTGTGTTCAGTAAGAAGACTTTAAATAACAGGCTCAGACAATTTGCTGCAGTAGGGTATGAAAGAAATTATATCAGTATATTTGGAATGAAAATAACACACAGAAATATTCTTATTGAAAAAATAATTAGGCATGTCTTTAACTGAGACAACAGCTGACACAAATAAGGTTGACTGGTGAACAAATGGTGAAACATTATTTTATATATGATATTTTACTCTTATGAGTTTATAACATAATAGCTCAGCAATAKAATTTGATTAATATACATATGTCTAGTAATTCACAAGAATTTCTCAATTCTTATATCACAAACTTCTTTTTTTGATTAATTTAACTGAATACAGAAAGATAGATAAATCTAGACCTTAATGGTGTAGCAGCAGAAAAAAATCTAATATATATTGTTGATTTTTCTTTTTATGGTTTAGAGTGCTAAAGAAATGTTTGACATAAATAATCAATATGGTTGATTGGCAGACAGAGCTCCCTGTAGTATGCCAGAAACATATTTGTTGTCCCTATGGTCTAAGATTGTGCATTTAGATTTCTGATTTAGCAGAAAGAGGCATACATTTCAATACTGCTTAAATCACAAACCAAATAGACTGTACATATCAAAAGGCTTATGGGAATGCTGTTTGGTTTGCTTTGCTCTGCTCCCCACAAAACAAGGACTTAAATTGCAATCAAAATATCCATTCCTATTAGTCTTGTTTCAGGAGGTTGTATAAGAAACTGGTAAAGGAAAAGTAAAAACATTTTGACATCACAAGGATGGTGCTCAAAGAGAGATGTGATGTGCACATAGAAGTCCTAAGTTTCCTCTGTAGGATTATTTTTCAAGGCTGTGTAATCTTCATTTTAGTCTTCAAATCCCACTTAGAAACAACTTGAACTTGGTGCTTGGTTCTTAGCACGAATGTTTGTAACAAGTTTTATACAACTGCAAAACTTGCAAGCTTTCCCTAAATCCCCATGTTTCCAAAATGGATGATGATGATGATGATGATAGARGTTTTTTAGTTTTAATAATAAATTACTTTTTTAAAAAACTTGTTGCCTACCATATAAAAATCTGCTGGTGTTATAAACCTCGAAACGTTCTCTTTTGACCTTGTCTTCCAAAAGAAAGCTTGACTTAATCTCTGCTGGAACACCCACATCTTGGCACAACAGTGACAACTGCTCCAACTCTTTGAGATGAAGTAGGGAGCAGCTCAGGGGAGGGAAGCCATCTCAGAAAGAGGTTAGCTGCAGTTAATTTGAATTTATTAATTTAAATGTCCAATTAGTATTAAAAATCACAGATTTACTGACTTCTCTCATCACCATAAAAATGACATGAGAAGTGTCAGCTTGTGAAATTCAGCAGGAACCAARCCTTTCAGGTTTTTGAGATTTCTGTGTTGCAATTCTAAGAGGAATGGAAGCTAATAATTTTGACATAACATATAATTCTGAAGAACGAAAGAAGATTTCACAATTATGGAAAATATTTTCATAAAGTAAGAAAAAATAATCTTTCACTTTATGCTCTTGCTAGAAGGCCCTACAACAAAATAGTATAAGCCCTCCTTCAGGAAGGGMAAACACTGACTAATGGTAATGGTTCAACTATCCTGTCCTTCTCATCCTAATCCTGTTGCCTTATTAGGCACAGATGTGTTTTCAAGTTATACTGACGTTCCTCTTTAGCTAACAAAATATGATCCTGCATATCCCATTACCAATTCCTGTGTTTGCACATGGTTCCACTCATTCTCTGTCTGTAATGCACATAAATCAAATTTGGCTTTTTTGCCTCTTCATGCTGCTTTGTTTAATTTTAAATGCACAATTTGATACAAATAATGACAGGAGGAATTGTTAAAAAGTCTGATTTGAAACGTCTTTAACTGAAACTTGAACAAAATTATAGTCAATACATAAAATAATTTATAGTGATATTTAAAATAGACATTCTTCTACTTTYATTTTGCGGGTTTTTTTTCTGTGACAACTTTTAATAGACTAAAAGGTCAAAAAGTACATGCATATGTACACAATAAAACTCCATTCCAGATTAAGACAGCGCTCTTTAAAAAATGTTTAGAATTTTGCAGAAAAGAAACAGATTTTTATTGGGCTCCTTTCCCCCTTTTTATCAATTTGGATAAATAACTTACAATGTTAGTGAACCGAGAAATTATATCTATTCTGGGAAGAGCCAGATTGCCCATTAATTAAAAAAAAAAAAAGAAGGTAAATAATTTATTATGTAAATATTCATTTTCCATTTCATACTTTGCTGAAAGACATGATAAGCAATCCAGGTTAACACAACAATCATACTGAAAAACATGTACTATATGTCTTGATTATTGACATTATAATTACCATTAATTTTAAGTTCAGCTGATGTATCTAGAGCAGATTTCTTTCCAAATGTTCTTCACTAACTGTACTCCTTTTTTCATTTTCCCCTCCCCACATGTACGGGGGTGCTGCAAGTCTGAAAGTCTGCTTAGTAAGTTAGTAGTATGTGAGAAAAAGTCTATGAAGGAATGACATCATGGGACCAGTTACATAGTACTAAAAATATGAGTATTTCACCACAAAATGCTGCCATACTGGTGACAAGTTTTGCAAGAACAAGTTTGATTCTTTAAAGTAAGCATAATGCAAAATCAAATTCAAGAATTTTAGCCTGTGTGTGTGTCTCAAAAAAAGGAGCTTCGTAGTAGCATACATGTCCAATATTATGTATCCATGTTCATGTCATATAGAATGCAACTCTGTGAAAGATGTAAGCCATTTTAGAAGTTCTACGATCCTACCACAATTTACACAGGAAGGTCAAAATTTTGTTCACTAGACATACCACCGATGCTGGCTGAAGAGAATAGACTTTATGGTGATGGAGATCTCCAGTACATTACCATGAACTTTTTCTGCAAGAAAAATTGAATTCTTAATAACCAAASTAAATACATGTTCTTCAGCTAAACTAACAGTTTCAGGTCATCATGTGGAGGAAAAAAAAAAAAAAGAGTCGAAAGTTCCTCACTGTGAAAAAAAAATGACATTGAAATAAACTTGATTTCCAAAAGAAACAAAATCACAGAATCATTTATGTTGGAAAAGATCCCTGAGACCATCAAGTCACCCATCTTTGACCAACCACCACCTTGTCAAGGAGTCCATGGCACTCAGTGCCATGTCCAGTCATTTCTTAAACACCTCCAGGGATGGTGACTCCACCACCTCTCTGGGCAGACCGTTCCAATGTTTAAAAACCCTTTCCATGAAGAAATTCCTTCTGATATCCTCCCCTAGTGTAGCTTGAGGCTAKGTCCTCTCATCCTGGTCACTGGTTGCCTGGGAGAAGAAATCAACCCTCAGCTGTCTACACCCTCCTGTCAGGGAATTGTAGAAGGCAATAAGGTCACCCCTGAGCTTACTCTTCTCCAGGATAAACAACCCCAGCTCCCTCAGCCACTCCAAGTGTGACTTATCCTCTAGACCCTTCRCAAGCTTTGATGCCCTTCTCTGGACACGCTCCAGTGATGCAAGAAAGGTCCAGGGCTGATATCCAGCGCCRGTATGCCTGCAACCTTCTTAGAGGGCATCTCGCAGAGAACAACTCTTCCAGGGGCACTGGCAAGCCTTCCTAGGCAACAGGTGATTTCAGCAAGTGTAGCAATATCTCAGCTACAAGTGGATTCAGCTCTTGTAAAATCACCCCAAGCAGACTCGAGGAAAGAGAGACAGGAGCCTCGTATGGCTGTTCCACAGAGGTAACCTTTATTGTCCAAACCACCCTGCAAAGGGGAGGCCAGGGACAAGARCTCCCTGGTGTCAGGGATAGAGGTATGGGATTATACGGGGAAAAAAAGGGGTGGGGCAGAAACCAATTAGCCAACGGGGTACGGGGTATTACTATGAAGAAACAAGGTGTGTTGGGAACTCGCCAGGACCCTGAGGAAAGTTGGTATCTCTGACTACCTCCAGGGGAGTGCTGAAAACTGTAGCCTTGAGGGCTCACAGCCCTCCACACTCCAGCACCTCAATGCTTTTGTTGTAGTGCCCAGAACTGGACACAGTACTCGAGGTGCAGCCTCACCAGTGTATAACAGGTATTGTAGTTATAACAGTTCCAAACACAGCAGCAGAAATGAGTGTATATACCACATATTGTAGACTAAGTGCTGCCAACAGCTGTTATTAGGGCTGCATTCAGAATTGTATTGCACACTAAAGGTTTTTGCTCACTCAGTGCTTTTGGAAGCATTCATTCATCAGTCTAYTCTTTTTTTTTCCAGGAGAACAAAGCCAAAATCTGCTACTGTGAAACTGTCCTCAAGAAAACTTTTCCCAAGGGAGTTAGTAGAGTTCACTTTTCTCTTAGAAAAGTGATTATGCCCCATTTTTGAAAAACAGCACAAAAATGAGTAAGATGACTGAAATTTCAAGGGAATTTTAAAGAAGTAAATTTCACTGTGGATATTCATTTTGTACTTGGCCAGATTTAAGAGATTTAAATATGTGTTTCATGTGTTTTTATTGAATGAATTTTTTAACATGAATAGAGAATATTTGCACTTGCAAAAAAAAAGAAAAAAGAAAAAGAAAGTTTCTTAAGCTTCTCCCTCAGACTTCTTCCAAAGTGGAAAATTGTTTTCTAAGGAAAGCAACAAAGYGTGTTTCTATGTTCCTCTACTGTGCTAAAGCCAAAGGCAGCAACAAATACAAATCAAATAGAAGTCCTTGAAAAGATGTCCTTTTTCTTTATTGCTCACCAGAAATTGATTGCTCACCAGCTATATATGACAAGGTGGGTAACTACAAATGTATTTAGATTTGATTATCTACAGAGCCTATCAAGAACAGGACGACTGTTGACAGGATTGATCCAGTTCAAAACAAATTCCAACACCAAAATGCAGTAAATCAAAGACAGACATAACATTGCATAATTCTTTAGAACTGGCACCATTTCACTCAAAAATCTCATATATTTGCAACATGATTTGAGGACTATTCACATATATTTTAAATATATATCTAATAACTGTACACATACAACATTGACTAGACCTAAAACATTAGTTGTGTCTTTCAAACTCCATAATTACATTTTTCTTTTGCATATTTTGTAATTTTAAGACATTTCTACAGATTGTACTAAAATAACTAATAAGACTCGGTATGTTTGCCTGCAGAAAATTTTAAAGGATGCAAGGCCCCTACCACATATTTTGATAGAGAGARTGTATGCTCTCTGACTTAGGTAAAATTGCAAATAATTTTCATTGACATCTGTGTTACTAAAATCCATTTCTATTTATAAAAAAGTATTATTTATCTGTGCCAGCTATGCTGTCAGGGCTACAAAGTGCATTTTTCCTCTGAGAAAACTTGTAATTACTGGCACATTTAAGTAATTAATTAAAATCATAAGTTTAATTTAATATATGTTTTAGTATTTTCAGTAGGCACAGAGTTACAAATGTATGTTAGGGAAAACAGACTATTTTTTTAATCTATCAACTTTTGTGCTTCTAATTAATGTTAATTAAGAAAACTACTCATGCACTTTTAATTTCTGCTTATTATAAGGCCAAATTGTTTAGAGACAAAAAATGTACATATTTTCCTATTCTATTCTTGCATCATTTGATTTGGTTTTTTTAATTTTTGTAGCATTGTTTTCAGCTCCATACCACTATGGAAAATATATGGCAATAATTAAAGCTATATTGAAAACAATTGTTCTTAGAACAACCTTTGAATAAAAATAAATTACTTGTGAAATTAGGTAAAGTATGATTACTACTGCTGTGAACAAAACTTTCAGACTTTCTAAATAGTGCAAGTTCAAATTTTGAAATTTTTTTAATGCTAAAGTGCATAAGTGAGCACAGACAGCACATTTTGAAGTAGAAAACCATAACTTGGAATATCTGCAGAATAGAAGATATTACTGATGTTAAAAAGTCTCCTGATATTTTAATAATAATGCCTTGCGACACAGTGCATGTCAAAACATACAATTAATCATCTCAGAGAGAAACTTGCCTTTCTGTATATTATCAACTGCATGATTACTTCAAGAACAAACTAACTTGCATCTCAAAGTGACTATATTAAGTGACATCAATATAATAATATAACAAAGTCTAATTTCTTCCTAAGGCAAAGTAAGAAATATTAAACACTCAACCACTTGTACAAATATAAATATTTTTATCCTTCTGGTATATTTAGCATTGCAATAACACAAATTCAAAACAATTCCATATTTGCAGAGTYGAACATATTTCTACAGTCAGTGAAAGCATTGTGCTAGCATAGAAGTGAATTTATATCTTATTGATACAATTTCTGTTGCAAAAATGGAATAACTTGCAGTGTGGAGTGAAAATTAATTTGCACCTCAACAGATGTAAGTGAAGACAAAATTACCCATCTGCCAAGTAAGAAGTTGCTTTAAAACAGATCTTTAAAACCGAATGAAAAGTGTTAGCTGTCCTTAAAACCGAATTTACACTTTGCTTTCATGGGGGAGTGAAGGCAGTGGGGTTATTCAGCCTATATTTTAAGGGCCCCTACACAAATCTTCATCATCCTACCAGACGTCTAGCCATACATGCAATAAATAGAGTTCATAATAAGGGTTTATTTCCACTTGTATCTATGCACAATGTAGATACAGCTGCTATTTCCTCTTGTTTAGAGAAAGATCCTTTACTACTAGTTGACCACAATTTTGGTCATTCTGTCATACTTTTTAATATGCATTGGTACTGGTCATTCAAAGGAATCTTGTAAAAATAGAAAATTTCAGGTCTTGCCCTTTCAAAATTTTATTTTCTGAAAGATTATTTATGGCCACAAAATAACTATAACAAAATCTTCAATCAACTCACTAAATGTTCATCTTTGTGCTCTGTGCCTACAAGCTCAGAAATGCTGTATCTCAGAGGCAAAAATCTAAGCATAACCTTTAAGCATTTAGGCAAATTTATTTCAGTGATCTGTGAGGTATTTCCATTACCTTGAAAATTATGATGGAAGCAACTAACTTTGATACATTTCTTTTTCCCCTCAAGACAGGTAGAACTAATGCCAAGGGTATTTATATCTTCTTAGTTTCTGGGAGTACTGGATAAGTTTAGACTTGTGGACAAGTACTGCTTTAATTAAAAGTTATGCTGCCTCTTTTAATTACTTCTTAGACTACTTTAGTTACTTCTTGTAGCAGCTACACATTTTTTCTTCCTTAAAACAATAACATTTGCATGYCCAAACTAGCTATCCTCTATGTAATGCATTTGTCAGTTTGTGAATTGAGAGTATTCATCCTTCCAAAATTGCATAACCAGTTTGCTCCAGTTGGCATCCTAACATTTCCTGGGTCCAAGCTGAAGAATCAGAAACCCCAAACTGGCCAATTTCCTGGTTCTGTGTAGGAGATCTGGGATAACCATAACAGACTTCAGTCTGGACTGCCCTAGAGCTATGGATGTGGGCATCCTGGGCTCCCCAGCATTCTGACACAAAAGCTAGCAGAGCATCAGTCAGCTTCATGTCAAAACCTTGCCTGTATTCTGATGTATAGAGTGTCAAAACAGAGAAGTATCCATTTTGTAAGAAAATTTCAGACTTCAGAAAGGCCTGGGAGACTTGTAAAAGGGCAGCAAGTTGGCAGATTTCTCCTGTGACAGATCCTCACAAAGACAAAGCCAGACATAGAGCCTGCAGGTAAATCACAAAGTCTGCAACAGTCAGAAACTCTTCCTCTACTTCTAGAGACCTCGAGTCTCAGGTGCACACTAGAAACAGTGAATGCCAAGTGCTTTAGTAGTCCCAGTGGTGAATGTTGGAACGAATGGGCATTACAACTAAGGAAAATGTACCACGATTTGAGCTAAGTACATTATTTGATGGCCACATTGCCACATTCATTTTAAACTTCCTTTAATAGTGTTTAAATCTGCTCTTTATTTTTCTATTTAAAAAGTTAAAATGAAGGGAAGTAAAGGTTTATTTGCCCAGATGGCTAGACTTTGAACCAGGCAGATGGAAGACAGCAAATCCTGCCTGGATTTCTGACAGATTTCTGGAGTCCACTGGTTTGGAAAAATTGTGCCAGACAGGCTATGCTCCCCCATCATGTTTCTCCAGGGCAAGCAGCCACCATGCCTTTTCTAGGTTCAATCCAAACTTCAAAGATTTCAGGAATCCCCACACTAACCAAAATTTAGCTGTCACCTCCAGAGCCTGAACAGGAGTTAAGGAAGCCTGAAGAAGTTAAGGACTCGGGATGAGTTCCCAAAGATCTTGACTTTTAGGTAACTGTCTTGCAGAAAACTAGAGTGCTTTGTACATTGCAGTCACCTTCCTAGTGATGTTGTCCTGCAGTTATTGTCCCTGATAGTGTCACTGAGCATCTACAAGGACCTTGTGAATATGCTTTGCTTCTGAAACAGCTATCTGTACCTTGAATCTCAGTCCTAATGTATTCTATTTAGCCATGCTACTCACTGGTGTACTTCAGCCATGCCTTTGACTCAGTCATCATAAATCGTCATTGTTAGATGGAAACATATTTGTCTAGTGTAGAAACAGTAGGGAAGAGATGTTGCATAGCTGCTGCTACACTCCTACATTGTCAGTTAAATGACATCCCTTCTCCATGGAAAGAGCTATTATTCCTATGAGGCCTAAGACTATCAGCTGGGATTTTTTTTTAAAAAAAAAGCACATATATATACCTAATGAATATATTCATACAAACATATGTGTAAAGGGAGGCTGTATATCTAATGGGAGAGGCAGAGAGAGGGAGAATATATTCCACAAGAGAAATATTGTATATGTTAAAAAATTACACGATCTTTTTGTCAAGCTACACTGGCAGAGTTTACATTAAGGGATTCATAAATTAAACCAAATAGCACTACTAGAGAAAATGTTTGGAAAAGAGACTGAGGCAGAGAAATGTGATATCTTTGGGTGGTTTCTCTTGAATTTTCAGGTGTTATTTTTAGAAAACAATTAAGGATAGTTAAAGCATAATCCACCACATAATAGGAATACACTAAGCCAGTTACAGAAAGTTAAGGTTTGACATGTATTTTCCCTGCAAATGCAATCCAGTCCCTGCAGCATTTTGACACGTGTCTGACAGTGCTCAGASGCAAGGCTTAGGAGGCTTGCAGCAGAGAGCCTTTCCCATCCAGAGCACTGGAGAACTAAGGAGCATGAGAAGATGCTTCGATCCTTTTGTTTCCTTTGTCAGACACACAGCAATTGCTCTGTGCGGATAGTTTTAACACCACCATTCACCTCTGCACTCTTGACATGAGAAAAGCTCTGTCAGGGCCCCGTGGGAGCTCCTCGTGGCTCCATCAGGACAAAGCTTGGCAYCCAGGGCCCATCCCACTGCTCCAGCCGGGAACAGGGCAATGGGGGCATTGGGGCAGCCTCAGCCCCAGGCACTGGGCACCTCCCTTGGGAGGCTCTGGGGGCTGATGTGGGGTCCTGGCCCATGGACAGGGTGTGTGGAGCCACAGGGATGGGCAGGATCATGCARGGCAGGAAGGGCCTCAGTGTCAGGGCAGTAAGGAGTTTAAAGATTTTATCATTATGGTGACAGAGTTGGAGAACAGTTGATGAAAGGAAGTTTAATGTTTTATTCATCAGTTTTACTTCTCCTACTTTCATGTGCTAGTGGTAAACAGTAGATGTTAACCCTCTTACCATTGACATGATTTTTTTCAACAAACAACTCTATAGACCTACGAAACCCTAACTGAGCCTAAGAAAATTGTAAAGGTGGCTTCAGCAAATGTCACTGTTTTCCTGCAGATTCAGTCATAGACAGAGAGGGCTTCACAGATAATCTACCTATGAAACCTTTACTGTCAGGGCAGAAAGGATGAAGAACAAACTCTGAAMCACTGTCAGGAAGAAGATAATTTCCCGACACTGAGGGTGTTATCTATTATGGGCTATGAATTAGTTTTTGTGAATTACCCTCATCAGCATGATACAAATAGCAGCACTAACTGCTATCCAAAAACCTGCTAATCATCCTGGGGAAAAAAAAAAAATCTTTCCATGGGTTGCTGAGCTGAGACATAATGTTTATTGGTAGGCCAAATATCTTCTAAAATAGTTCAAGCAACTTTGAAGAGAAAAAAAACAACCAAAAATGGTGATTTGAGAGTAATTGTTGGAAGATAATTAAGTTGGTAATTATAAAATCATAGAGAAGATATAAAATCAGATCAAAACTGCGAATTCTTAATGTGGTTTTGTAATAACCTCAGTTTTAGACAGATTCCTGTTTAAATGGGGTGAGGATTAGAGCTTTAACCACAGCATCTCTACAGAGATTTGTGGGGTGATCACCCATCCCAAAGTGGCCTGTTAGTACTGTGGGATGAACGAAGTGTTTCAGATACCAAAAACTAGCGCAATAGGAGAAATTAAGTCCTGATAAGGAGAAAATAAAAAAAAAAAAAATAAAAAAGAATCTGATGATGTAAAGAGGAACTGCAGCAAAGCATCTGATGAAATACAAGCACCTCTTAATAGCAGAAAGGCAGAGAAAAGTTAAAGGTTGTGAAAAAATATATGGGTAATTTGCATATTCTTTGTGTCTCTTTCCTACATATTATCTCCAAATTGCTTACAACCAGTTTGGTTTTTCTTCCTCAGAAAACTGTTAGTTTTGAACTTTGAAACTCTGAACTGGGATGAAAAGTCTCTTCAAAAAGTTACTTGGAATTAGAAAGAAGTATTTGGATGATTATATGCTAATATTTTCAGTGAAAAAAATACCATATCATTCACATTTTACATGACAAATTATGAAAACATACTTCAGTAGGGCTGAAACATATTGAGTTTGATTTTTTTGTTTCAGCTTCTATCACAAAATGAAACAAAAATATTTATTAATTTTCTTTTTGAAATATGAAATAAAGCTAATCCTGCCCATAAAATATTTTCTTTTACTCAATCAATATTTTCTAATGGAAAAGACGCTTCATACAAATGCTTCTGGGCAGATGCCACACTGCATGAGAGAGGAGAAGCAGACACGTTCTTGATTTCAAGTAGCTTGCATTCAAAGGGTAAAATGGTCATTGTCTCTATAGACAGCCATAGGGCTATCCTTGATATTCACCTTAGATATGGGTGTGAAAATTACATAAACTGATATTAGCATATTAGTTTAAAGGTCATGTTGCACCTGTGGTTTTCAAGCCAAGGCCTGTGGATCCTCAGCTGATGCTAAACCGAATTTGAAATTTCTTCCACAAATAGCTAAGAATATATCTGTAGCTATTAGATTTACATTTATTTTGTAAGAAAATCACCAACATCAAAAATATTTTAGACATTTACAGACTTAAAACAGTTGAAAATCCACTATCTGTGTTATGTCACAGACATTATCGAGATGTCTTTCCTTGAGAAGCATGGGATAGCAGCACCTACACAGACCACATTATATATGATACTACTCCAAGGAAGAGTATTTTTTCAAAGTGGTTTTATACATTAAAATAAAAAGTTCAAGCCATCATGGTTTTCTATACATGAATAAGTTTAGCAAATTAGTTCCATGTACTGTGATCGATATTAAAAAAAATTGAAAATAAAAGGCAAAAAAAGTACATTTCAAATTCCATAAATATAAGACAAAAAYGTAAGACATTCCTGATACAGTGGAATACCAAAATACTCTGTTGGTAGCTACTCTAATGTTGCTCTTCCTGAATGGAAGTTCTTGCCTTTATATAGCACAGAATAATCTGAGTTATAATAGAAATAGAGGAAAATACAAGATATAAATAACAGATACAATAAAACTCAAGATTGCCACCAGCAAGAAAACAATATATTCCTTTATACATCTCCATTAAGACAGCCAAAGTGTCAAAAATGATACTGTTTGTGGAGTYATGTCCCAACTCAGATGAAAATTTTCTTATATGGAGCTACATGAGTGTTAACTTAAAATGGATTACTCACATGAATCAGCAGAGTATGATTGGTCCACAGCACAGCTGGCAGATAATTCATCCCTCAGGAAAAAAGTCCTGACAACTCCAGCTTCTTACTGAAAAGTTCTCTGTTTTGTCTTTCTTTTATCTTCTTGTCTGGCCTGCAGGATCTAGTGATTTTTAATTTGGGGGAGGTGGGGGTAGTCTATCTAAAACACTCAGAATTCCTTGACTGCATAGCATTAACAGTCCTATAATCTATAATTCATTTAATCTATATTTCATTTTCCAAAGGCATTAGACCAGTGTTTAGATTAAAAGCATATTGTGCACTACTACTTACTAACTCTGTATATGCAGTGGTATAGGAGCTTCTTGGCCTGTGCCTATCCTAAAATCATATGTCCTTCATTACATGGCAGCTCTGGGAAGCGAGTGTCCTAAATTCACACAGAGCAGATTGAAGGGCTTTCTAAGTCTAGACTAAACCTAAGCAGTCATCAAGAGTTTTGATAAGCCAAACCACTGAATCTTGTCTCATCTACTACTTGCTCTGTATTGAATCAGGTCTTGGCAAGTGTCCTGGATCCCCAACAAATTCCCATATGGATTTCTGATTCTGCTTTCTGAAATTTAGCGGCTTAAACTGGAATTCAGATGACTTTTACTGAATCTGGTCATATTTTTTCCTCCTATCAGTATTCTACCCATCTTTTCCCTGTGCTGTGCCCACACCACCTGCTAATCCATCTGGTCTGTTCCTGTGTCTATTGCCTATATCCCAGGCTTTACTTGCCTAGCATTCAATAGCTCTTTATCCATGACTGCTGCCTTCAACCTGCCAATCCTGCAAACTCCTAACTTGCTCTYCTTCTCGTCACAGTCCTTCTCCTTTCAGGATGGGTCAGTAAGGCTGAGTTAGCTAATGTTCTGATACTCAAATGGCTCACCCATGTCATTCCCTTTGTGGGGCTGAAACCAAAAACACTGCAGAGATTTTCCACATTCTTCTGCTGGGCCCTACGAGACACCTGTATGCTCCCTTACAGCCTATCTGCTTCATTTTAAGAAAGAAAAACATTTTGCACACCTCGTTTCCTTTTGACTAAAGGAAACTGCAGGTACTTCCCCAATCTCTCCGTGCTTGATTCTGTGTGAGCTCCATAATCTTCCTCTGTCCTCTGTCCTAGACCGCTGTATTCCCTTGCACCCATCCTTATTCCTTCCTCCAACAGATTTCTGCTCCMCCCTCTATGCATTTGACAGAAACCACAGCTCCCTAACATGTCTATGCATTCTCTGTACATTAGACCGCCCTTTTTTTGTTGTTGTTTCGTTTATAGCAGGACTCCCCGGATTTTGCATTTCCTTTTATTCTACTCCCAACACAGCATCACAGAATCAGGATGGTTGAGGTGCGAAGGCACCTCTTGAGATCACCTATTTTGACCCTTAGCCTGAACCCGCTGCCCGAGAGGGATCAGCTAAAGCAGGATACCTTCTTGTACTGGGGAGCACAGAACTGGACCCAGCACTTCAGACAYGGCCTCACCAGAGCTGAGGAGAGTGTAAGGGTCATCTCCCTCAACCTGCTAGCAGTGGTCTTCCTATTGCAGCTCAGGATATYGGCGGTCATTGTTGCAAGCACACATTTCTGGCTCAAGTTCTACTTGACCACCAGGACTCTTGGGTCTTTTTCTGCAAAGCTGTTTGCCAGCCCTCAGCACCTATCAGTGCATGGAGTTACTCCTGCCCACATCGGAGAGCGTCATTTCATCTCTACATCTCTTTATCCCACCTTGTCTCCTAGTGTTATAAGAAAGCATTAAAGTGTATTGTAAGAGTGTAAACTGGAAGAAAAGCAGATACAGGTGTGCTGGAAAATATTGTCCCCTTGCTAGATCTCAAGTTCACCAGGCACTATAGCAGCTGAGCTAAGACAAGAGAGTCCCTGCAGTTCCCTCCTGTTTTCCCAGTTCTTTTAGGCTCTGGACATTGATGTCAGTATTTGTCTGCAATGTTGCAATTGCTCAGAAGTTATAGTTGAAACTACTAACTTGAAAATACGACAGAATTGCCAAGACAGATCACAAGGTAGTTTGAGGTCTTGTGCCACAGACTGTCCTTAGCTTGTGAGATGCCTTTCTGACATAGTAATTCCACTAATAGTTTCACTCTGACATTGTTACTGCAGAGCTATTTGGGACCTGGCAATAATAGTATTATTTTCTTGGCAAGTGGTCAGAAGAACAATTCAGAACAATCTATTAGAAATCGTGTGTAGAGATGAGACAGAGGTCACTGAACTACAAAGTCACCATCTTGCTTCTAAATACATTTGCATGTTTCCATCATCCAAACTAATTTTCTGAAAGGCAGTCTGTAATTTTTTAACTTGACTTTATTCCATTTACCAATACTAATCATGGTGCCAGCTATCAGATATCTATGCTGAAAACAAAAACAAAACCACAAAAAGAACCATATGTTCCTCATTTTCTAGCAGTTATTTCAACATTTGCAGGGCTGAACTCCAAGCGTGGGAACATTATCCTCCTTCATTCCAATGGATTTCATGTGTATCTTGACAATAGTTTGCTTTCAAGTCCAGCTTCTTCTTATGGACTATTCTTTTGTGGTTTTCCAGCTGATTAAGCACCAAATATAAAAAGAAAGCTGAAAAACTTATGAGCATCAAGAATGAAACTTGTCACAGGTGGAACACAAGTGTGTATGTTTGTGTGTGTGTACATGCTTCTAAAATACTGAAAATAATAATGAATTTGACTTGGACTGAGTAAATTTTTCTAATATCTCAAGAGATGATGCCACTTGCTCTGTATTTACATTGCTAGCTTTCCATTTTCTGTTTTTGTTTTCCATGGGCAAGAACAGTTAGTGTTCAAGTTCAGCAGTGGTAGGTGCTACACAAAGGATAACTAAGATGACAACCCTGTATACTCCTAACGGGTAAATGAGGGTTATGTAATACTAGCAAATAAATCTACCAGCAGTTTTTAAGGGCATATCAGTATATGTAAAGGACCATGTAACTAGTTAATGTAACTTCTTACATTTTTCAACCTATTTTGCTTGGATCTTCATTCAACACTATAAAGTTGTGTACAGATAGATATATACATCTATATATATATATATATCTATATATACAGATATCCAGGTTAAACTACTGAGAGCCACTCTTTCTTCAGAAACAGTCAAATTATTCTGCATGAGTAGAGCCTCAGCAACCATCATTTAGGTACACGAGGAGACCAGTCTGTCTGTTCCCAGTGTGTATCACAATATAATTCACATTTCTTGCCTGATGTTTTGTACCTCAGCTGGTACTTGGCAGCTGCAAGGGTCAGTAGTTGAGCTGCAGAAATATGGTTCCAGATAATTATTCCTCCAGCAGCTCTTTCTTCCCCAGCAGCTTTTCTTTTTGGAAAAGCCACAAAAGGGAACCACTACTACTATGTGAAAACTGTGGTAAATACCCATATCTACCAAAAGGTTAAGTTTCTATACAGACTGTGTTGGATTAAAAGCATTGGTAATACAAGAACTTCCTTTTTGTGCCAAAATATAAGAAAAAGGGGAATCTCAAAACACAGACACAAATTCCCTGTCAAAAATTAAATTCCAAGTGTAATTAGAAAGGCTGTGGATTTGGTCAGGCAGTCTTTTGAGAACTGGCTTGAAGTGAAACAACCAATAAAGGTCAGGAACCAGAGAGAAGGAGCACAAAAGGCCTTGTGCACACATGGGAGCAGTGAACGTGAAAATAATGAGACGCAACCCTTGTAAGAGTTTAAAGAGAAAGCCTTTGGATCAGGATCTGAAATGCCATAAGGGATGAAGACAAGAAAAATGTCATCAGCTGTGGTACTCCATTGTGTTTAGGGAAGCAGGACTCTGTATACTCTTTGTAAATATGTTGAGTAATGTTAAGACACTGTTACCTAGGTGGGTACCTCCTGGCAACTAGTTATATGCTCGTGTCAAAGAAACTATACAGCCACAGTTAAATTTAAGATACAGAGCAGACAATACTAATCTCAATTTACCTTAAAACAAGGCAGTAAAACTGAGTGCAAACCAAAATATTATTATTTCTCTTCTAAGAAACCACAACATTGTTTCAGGACTGCAGTCCTTAGAGTGAGTTTATAATTCTATATGTTTCAAAATTTTCTTCTTTATTTCACAGTATTTGGATTTCCTTATTTTACTTCTCCAAAGCAGAATACATCTGCTCTTCTATTCTTGCATGAGAACACAGTTCTATTTTTGAAAAAGGTCAAGGTTTACTTCCCTCCATATATCCTAAATATGCTCAYGCTAAAGTGATTCTTTACTAAGCTATTTATTTTACAACTCTAGCAAAAGGACACTTGTGCCTTAATTAAAACATTATACATGGAACTGCCATCCTTCCTTCAGTCTGACACTTTCATTGAGTCTGACAGTTAACCTAAATCTTCATCGACAGGTGATAAATTTTTTCTAAGTTCACCAGAAAAATACAATAAGAAACAAACTTCTAGACTGGGATCCGTTTTCAACCTATTGATGAGGATGCACTTTATGACTCGAAGGTAACTGGCTCTTCAGAGAATCTTAGAATGTGCGTAATGTGTGTACCTTGATAAAGAGACAACTGTGCCATTACATGTGGAAACTCAGAAACAATTCTTTCTGAGTACTCTCTTCTGAAGGAGGAAAAAAGAAAAATGAAATAGTGGTACACTGAGGATAGGAGAGGGAAAGAGAAACACCTGCAGAAAATACTGATAGATTGGCAATATCTGCTCCCCATGTTGCATAATCCCATTGCAAAAGGTGTGGAATGAAGACAGACAGTATGCCACTTTGGAAACTTAGTAGAATATATGAGAAATTTTGTCGATCTGAATTAAGTATCTTAGCATACCACTTAATGTCTTTAGAAGCAAAATGAGGATTGACATTCCTGTCTGAACCAAGCCAATTAGTCAGTTAACCTCATAAATCACAGTTTCTTTTGTGACCTGGAGCAGACAGTCCTTAAATTAACAGAATTAGGGATAGCTCCGCAAGGTATAATAGCTTTGATTTTCAAGGAACAAAAGGTGCATGTCAAAAATTTGGAAATCCAGTTCAGTTTATTTAAACTCACAAATCCAAACAACATACATATCCCACAAACTTCCTTGACTGATTTCATTATCCCTGCAAAAACAACAAGAAAGCAAAAACCTGAAAGTAGGATATGTGCCCTTGTGGTGGGTTCATCTTGTCTGGCTGCCAGACTCCCATTTAGTTGGTCTTTCACTCCTCCTCCTCAACAGGACAGGGGGATAAAAGAAGATGGAAAAGCTTGTGGGTTGAGATGCAGCAAAAGCTGCATGTGTATGAAAAGCACAGAGAGGAATTCATTCACAACTTCCCACCAGCAGGCAATGCCCAGGCAGYTCCTGGAAAACTCATAGTGGTTGTTTGGGAAGACAAATGCCTTAGRTATGAATGACCCCCACCTCCTTCTCCTTTCACCCCTCTCTAACTGATGAGCATGAAGTCATATGGYATGRGACATCCCTTTGTTCTGTTGGGTCAGCTGTCCCAGCTCTTTCTCCTCTAAGTCTCTTGCCCACCCCCAGCCTGCTGGCCTTTGGGGAAAGGACAGGTTTGGAGAGATAGCCTGGATGCTGTACAAGAACTGCTCAGCACAGACAAAATACTGTTGTGTTATCAACACTGTTTTAGCCACAAGTGCAGAGCCACCATTTTGGCTCCTATGACGAAAGCTAACTCCATCCTAGCCAGACTCAGTACAGCCTTGAACTATCTTTCCTTCTTTGATCTATGATGTTCCCTTCAGGGTGACTTTTTTCAGTTCTTTAGAAAAAGTAGTAATATATTGTCATTTTAATGYTTTTCTTGAGCTTTAGTAGATCTGACTAAAATCAATTAGATGGAAAATATTAGCCTCAGTAGTGTCTGGATATGGTTTTTTTGTTTTCTCTGTCAAGTCTAATATTTTTTTAATTACAAATCAGACTTTAATTTTAATTAGAAATTCTACAGGATTATAAAGTATGAGCATAAATATTGAAAAGCACACTATACTAGGAGATGGTCTGGCCTTTTAAGCTTTGCAAGGCCATCTATGGTTTAACATAATATTATTGATATAGAAAAGTGGATACAAATTTTTATAAGTGGGGTCCAAAATTTGCCATTTTCCACCAAGAAATACTGAAACATTGTAACATATCAACAAATGAAAGTTCTGTAGTAATTTAAAATACTCTGAACTCTGCATGGGTACAACAGACAATCTAATATTTAAACTRTATTTAGAGTCAATGATAGYGTTGAAGTGTACTGTGGTTTAAAATTTGATAAATCAAAATGCTGACATATATTCCCTGATTCACYGATACAGCTGAAGTTGCTATGTATACTTACAATAATTTGGAAATCATGTGGTGACAAGACAGTTTGATGATATGGGACACTTTTTAATCATAGCTGGGGCTTTGTTGTATCATCATTAAATATGTGTGTGATCTTACACAGAAAGAGATGAAAGTATTCACTACCTTTGTATCAAAGGAAAGAATTAAAAATAGCCAAGAGCAAGACATCACTTCAGCAGATGAAGTACTGAGAAGACCTAAATACATCCACTATCTGCAAACACAAACAGGAAAAGTAAAACTCATTGAAAATACAGGTTCATCAGAATAAATACTRTCTTTTGGAGAATGTTGACCAACCAAGTTCCGAGTTATGTATGGAACAACAATAACTAGCCAGGTCAAAAAACAATGTCTATTCATTCATATCAATGAAAGAATGACAATGACACATCACCAAARAGATTACCACTAGCAGGTTTCATTAGCAATGACACATTGCCTTTCTTGAGACTTACACACTTTACCCACTATTGTATAATGTTTTGCTTTATAAATACTCACAGGGAGGGCCAATAAAACCACTCATGGAAGAAAACAGTGGTTTAAGTTATATTACAAAAATTTCTTCTTCAGACTGAGCAGGTGACTACAGCTACACATYTACAAATCAATGAAAATGGAGAAGAACCTAACTTGCACTCTCCACATAGAATCTATATTTTACTGATGTGCAGCTTATCATTTATTTTCCCAACCGTGGAAGCTGATCATGTGATAAATTTTCCCCTCTTCTATCTATGGAACTCAGGTCACAGGTGACTTTTGACACAATCTCCCAACCATAACRAAAACTTGAATCTATATTTTCTGTGTAATCTCTAAGGATTAAATGTAACAAYGGAGAAATCTACTATTGTGAAATTAGTATTTTTGGAGTAGAACACCTACCTCTCATTCAACAGCACTATATTCCCAGAACTGAATATTTCACAATTGGCAAAGCAGAAAGAAATAAAAAGATCTYGAAGAGCATTGATTATGCAACATCACAGTCAACTAATTCTAAGGAAAATGAGAGTGAAGACACTGTTGGAAGTTCTCAGTAAGCAAGGAGCCATGTAAAACTTTTTATTATTTTGTCCACTCAAAACGAGAAGAATTGTATTCTACAGAAGTACTTTAATAAATCTGGGATTACCAATTTCTGCCAGAAAGGTTTCTGAAAGCAACATCTTAAAAGCAGATGACAATAAAGCTTAGGCCAACATTTCTGCCTCTTCTAGCAGTCTTGCCTACTTGACCCTTTCCCATGCCTCCCATCCACCACACTTCATGGCTGGTGTTAGTGATGAATTTCATCGGAGGTAAGGAAAAGGGCCCAGATTGGTGTCCCACATACCTTCAGAATTTTCAAAATAAGACATCAGCAGTGCTGTGAGGAGATCACTGGATGACTGTCTTCAAAGAACAAAGTGGTGACCCTTTTTCTACTTCCTACTTTCACCAGCCAGCAGTGCAGTCCAAGCAGACATCRTCAAAGAMAGAAAGAAACAAAGAAAACGCCAAATACCTGATGATGACTTCTGAAACTTAAAGTATTAAATTCTGACACCCACACACTTGGTTGTTTCACAGTATTCTATCTTATATTTGACAGTTTATAACCATTACATATAAAACTTTTGAAAGACAATTTACAGACATTTTGCATTAATTGCTCATCTGCTTATTCTGTGTCTTAGAAGAGATTGTAAGATATTTTTTGATTTCCAAAGACTTTTAGAGAAAAAAATTTATTCACAAGTAAGAATTGGCATGCTTGAAAATATGACATTTGMTTGAAAAAGCAAAAGAAGTGTGAAATCCACCAGAAACTGGGTTTGCCACCAGCCTCCAGTGAGCTGCCTATGAACTAATTGTTAGATGGCATCCTTGGTTAAGTAAAGTATGTATTCTATCACCAGCCATATAACTCATTGATAAATTGGTGGGTCATTCACAGTAGCTGGGTACACACCTGGTCCCGCAGGGTATGAGCTGAGGAGAGGCAGACCGTGTGAGGTGGGGTATTGTTTCTTATCTCAACTGTGATATCTCCCCCAGGAAACAGCAGAACCACCCATCCTGAGAGGGTCATCTCTGCTAATGGCCCATCAGTGAACTGAATAAGCACCGGCAGAATAAAACTCCAGAAATATCCTATGACTCATAGGATTACATCATTTCCATCATAGAAATCCCCACCCTGGGGRAGGTACCACCTAAGAACCACCACTGGACACCCAGAGGACCCGATTTTTCTGCAGCACCACTGCCTTCAACAGCATTGCTACCACTGCTTGATCAGACTACAGCTACCACCCTGGTCAACRGGGTATCAGGCTGTGCTCTGACCTTGTGGTTCCAAGCCAGTTTTGTTTCTGTATTACTGCATTTATTGTACATTAAAATTGTAGCTCTGRTCTAAAATCTCTCACAAGGTGCAAGGTATTTGTGTGGGGTTAATTTCCCCTGCTGGTTTACTTTCAAACCAGTACATACGGAAATGACCAAATCAATGTTGATCTCAGTTTCTAACTCCTTCATTCTTTGGAACTGTTCTTCTCTCCATAAACTCTGTCCATTTGATAATTAGTGACATTTTCATTTTCCTAATACAGGAACATGACCTAGAAGTTAAGAGAGTTTCAGAAGTTTACACTGCTGTCTCAAAGTTATATCCAGGACTGGAACACAGATTATTTAACATATTTACATTATTTAAAAATCTAAGCCTACTTTATGCATTATCAAGAATAGAACATAAGCCTTCCTCTCCAAAACCCACATAATTTTTTTTAATAATGGAGGAGGGAGATTTTCAATTGACTAAGGGGGGGTGAGATCTGGTAAACTAGAGAGAAAGGAATACCACTGCAGGAAGTATATAGTAGGAAAATTAAATCTTGCTGGTATTAGAACCACTAGAGCCAAATCAAACTCAAGACACATTTCTGTGTTAAACATATTCAACACTGAGGGCATAATCTGAAATTGAACAATAGATGTCCAGTAAAGARTCAAAGTAGTCCAAGCAGCAACCCAGCTCAGGGAACAAAAATGACTTTTTCTTACTACTTCCTATTAGTGAAACTCATTCAAAGGCAGATACTAAAATAATGCCCATACAAAGTATTCCACTCTGGGATAAGTCAAACTTACTTTTTTTCAACTAAATACATCATCACATCTTTTCCTTTTAGCCCTAATAGGACTCATGCCTGCTTAAAGCTGCAGTCATTTGCCTTATGATGAATGAGTTACCGGCCTCTGTGTAACACATATTGATTGGAATCAACACATGGAGACCATGATCACAGCTGCTGTTAATTAGCAGACTAATGATAATATAAAAAAAGATTAGGCAATGTGAAGGATTTGTGTTGCTGTGGTATGTTGTATATATGTAGATAGAAAACTGGCTACCTTTTTATTACCCATATAAGAAGAAGGATTTAAGAATTGAAAGAATAATAATCCTGCCATATAATGTACTTTGTATGCATTCAAATGCTGTCTAAAGCAAAATCTTGTCACTCAGTAGCTGTCTTCATAAATCATTGACAGATGATAGCAAATGTCCTCAGCAGTCAACATCTGAAGTGATTAATTTCTTCAACCTTAACTTATAAGGCTATTTGCTGTAATTATGCTGAATACATGACTTCGTAAAGCCTGAAACACTGGCATGTACGTCGTACGTGTAGGTCTCAGTTCTCCCCYTTGTCGCACCACTTTGGAGTCAGTGAAAATTCTGTGAGAAAAAAATGGAAACCAGGGATGACCTCTTAGGGATTATGAAGCTGGCACAATAATTAATCTGTGGACAAATCTTTCCGGAACTCCCTAATGCAGTCAGAAGACACTGGGAAGTCAACCGCTCATTTTTTACCTTTCTTCTTTTCCAGCCATTTCTTAAAAAAATCGTAAGTAATTTTCTTTCCAAACTAGTCTGTGTTGAATTTTCAAAGAGTTTCTGATATTCAAATGTATCTCTGTCTGGAAAAAGTTTTCAACAACTTTCAGATCCCTCCACAGACCCATCCCCTACCTTACACACACATGCCCATATATATGCATCATATATATGTATTAGTGGTCCAGCTTAGCTCATGGCTAGAGTCTTAACAGCTGACAAGAAGTTGGATTTCCTATGGTAGATTCCCTACAATAATCTCCATGACAGTATTCTGAATTAGGTCACCACAGTCTGGATCCATACCCACTYCCACTAGATCTTTATTTCAGCTAAGGCCTTCAGATGCTTCTGCAGAATAATGCTAGAAAGATAGTAATTAACATCAATGTGAATGGATTCTCTTAGTAGAATATGCARCAAATTCTGAAAGTTTGGTAGATCTTAATGTTTTCACTAGAAGATAGTGCTATGTGTTCTGTGCTGGATGTTAAACTTCAAATAAGGTAAGAAAAAACAGAACGAAAGGTAAGAGGGAAAGGACTAGGTTTAAGATGTAACCTGCTGACTGTCAGCATTTTAAGCCATTCCTTCCATTATTTCCAAACTGATTAGCAATTATCCTGACTTAKGCAGCTGTAATTAATATTGGTTTCCTGCAGTCTTTTCCCCTTGACTCGCTGTAGGCTCCTTTCCCCCATGTTCTGTAAGCAAGTTAAGCAGTTTGTCTGAGGTGATGTGAAGGCTCCAGCTTGTTTACAATGCAGAACATCCCTTTATAGCTCATTCACTGTTGGGAGAGGGGGGCTAGTTGGAGTAATAAGGAAGCCAGAGGACTTTAATTGCTGAATAATTATTACTAGCATAGTTGGCAAAACATAACTCTCTGAAGTATTTTGAAGAAACTTTGAAAATCTATTGGCAAGAGTAGCCAATATGAAGTGTGTTAGGCCCTACAAAATCATTTTGGTAGTAAAATAATTAAAAGGCACTTCTGGGTATGGATGAAAACAGTACTTTATAAACAGAATGAATTGCCACTTTCTTAAATTGCTGAATTAAAAAAATCCAGAATAACAAACAAGCCCCCCTATACTTGATTGAATACATTGTCATTTTGCATAACTTAGAATTATTGAAGTAATAAACTTGAAATGGGGAATTAGGCAATCTTTATTGCACTGTTACTCTTTTGTTCACAAGAGGATTTTTAGACATACATTTTAAAAATACAACGTAGTTAATAACTGCTAGATTTTTGTTACCCTTGTTAATTTTGGTAATTAAAGTTTGTGTCCTGAAATGTGAAATAAAACCTTTGCAATGCAAAAAGAACTTCCGTATAAACTGTGATGAATCACATTTATATCAGGTAGCTGTTTTCCAGAAGAAAATTTGGGATTACAGAGGAAAAAAGCATTCATGTTGTACTATATATTTCACAGAAAGCAAAAGAAGGTTTAAATTTTCCTGTGGTTGTACTAAACACATGCAATCTCTTAGATGCCAGATTCAGGTTGTGCTAGATGTAAAGATTTGCAATTAAACATTATTGCCAATTAAGTGAAAATAACCAATAATGCCTATCATAAATTAGAATGAGATCTATGTTCAGACCCTCTSCCATGGTTCTAAAAAGCTCTTCATGTGAATGAAGTGCTGCACCCTGGTGCATCCACCCTGATTTAAAGGAAATCACATATCTTCTTATCCTCAAAACTGTGACTGTTATGTGCTTTACTGAGAAGGAAATCACTTATGTGCTATTTTAAGACTTTAAAAGTTGGGTGATTAAAGTCTGCTTTAGTCTCTTAATACTCTTACTGTCATGATAACGATCAGTTTTGTTCCTAAGTTCCTTAAACATAGGCCCAGTTATGCAGGAGCTCACAATTCCCACTCACTGAGACTCATTACAGACCAAAATGATCCTAAATTTTACCTGAATCTCTTTTAATATTCTAGATCTTTGGATAGAAAGAATAAATAGCAGCAGTGGCGCAAGAACACCTTTTGGACACTTTGACTTCTATTCTAGCTTGTGTTTCTGTTTGGCAAGTGATGTCCCTTGGAGCAAGAGAGGAGCCAGTTCCTAAACAATATAAGGCTGCAATAACAGAAAGATGTCTCAATTAATTTGTCATTTTGTCAGTTTTTTTAAGATAGTTCAGAACTGACCCGCAGAAGTGATAGATTGGTTTCCTACAACTTCGTGTGCTTGTATACCTTTCTTTGGCAACAGCACAGTGAGACACTTGTCCATGGAACTAGTAATCTAATTAGATAGGAAAGGAATTTTTTGCCAACAGTTTTTACTTCTTTGGTGAGAACACAAAGCTTTTCTTTTGCATTATTTAAATTGTAACAATGTAAAAAACAATGCAACAATGGCATTACATCTGATTGCTGAAAACTCAATTCTAATAGAAAATAAATGTTGAAATCCTCTTGGTTTCAATTCCAGTGTCTGTGGCTTTGATCAGAACTGGTATGTGAGTTTTCATATGTTTTAATTGCCAAAAAAAAGACAAGCAAGTGGGTTTCCACAGCAGGCTGCAGCAGCTATTTTCTACAAAGGTTATAGAATAGATCTCAAAGGCAGTTGGGCATGGTACAGCCAAGGTTTTAAGAGTAAATGTGATGTTGAATATGATGCAACTGTCAAAAAACTAACATTGAGCATAACACAATCACAATGCCTTAAACAACAGAGGAATTACATTGATGGATTCCAGAGCTCTTAGCAGACATAACATATAAAAACTATACTCAGATGTTATTGTTTGAGTTTAAAATAACAGAAATTGATCACTTATGAAACCCCACCAAAAAAAAAATCAGATTCCTGATATGAAACTTTAGCACAGGACTCTATGACCTTATATTTTTTCTAGTTGTTAATCTATTGACATAGATTAGATGGGGTTTAAAAATATCACAGTTTGATAGACAATGATCAGATAAAGAGCTTCACAAGAATCCTGTTTTAAGCTTGAGAAGTTGTTTTATTTAAAAGTTCAGTGTGACTTTCATCACCTAGTTCATCCTTTTGCTTTCGACAGCTCAAGGCACGATCATTGCCTCCCTGAGCAGGTTCCTTCTGGTAGCAACYGTTCAATGAGTCATATCATCTTCCTCATCTTATCATCAAATCTCTGACACAAAGTCTAACTGATGACTAATTATTAGTGGCACTCCTCAGGCATTGATTCACAGACTAGTAAGGTTTAACATCTGTATTAACTGGCCTGCTTGATGGAATGGCATGCACTCTGAGCAAGGTCACAGATGACAGTGGTAGTGGTCCGTAGAGCAGAGGGCAGGGCTGCTATTGAGAGGGACCTTGGCAGGCTGGAAAAATGAGCTGCTAGTAACCTGAGGTGGGTCAGCAAAAGTAAATGTAAGGTCCAGCACTCCTGATGAAAAAGTCAAATGTGTAAGAAACACATCACTGTAGCAAAGACAGCCACCTGCATCTTGGGCTGTATTGGTTAGAGCGTAGTTATTAAACGAAGCCATTCCTCATGTCTCCTTAGTACTCGCGAGACTGCACCTGGACTACCATGTCCAGTTTTGGTCTCCCCAGTACAGGAAAGAAATTGATGTCCTGGAATGGGTACAGGGACAAGAAACAAAGACGACTGGTAAGCTGGAGCACATGATGTGCAAGGACATATTAAAAGACCTGTTTGTTCAGTCCACAGAAAAGAAGGCTAAGAAAAGCAGCTAACTTGCTGTCCTTAATTATACTAAAGGTACTCTGGACAATGTGGATTCAGGCTCTTCTCTGAGATTCATAGTGGCAGAATGAGACAACAGATACAAGTTGCCTCAAAAAAAATTATTCTTAGATACCAGGTGAAAGAATTTTACGACCAAATAGTCCAATATGAAATAGACTGACCATTGAGATGTGGATGTCCACCCTTGAGATACTCACAGTTTGACTAAGTATCCCTGAGTAACCTGAGCTAACCTGGGCCTATTCTGGCTGGGGCATTGCCCCAGATGACCTCTTTATGCTCCTTCATATACATGTTGTTACAGGCAAAAGTGAGCAGAGCATATATATAGTGTTAAGAAATTATTTGTTATACTAATTTTGAAATATCTAATTGAAATAAAACAAAGAGTTATTTTTAGTCCAGTTACAATAATACTAACACTTCTAGCAAAAAAATACATCCAATACAAACTATTCTGTGACTTTGTGAGAATTTCTGTAAATAACTTGACATGCTTCTTCCATGTGAAGTCAAGTGTACCAAAACAGAGGTRTTGCATCATCAAATATTACCTGCACTGCTCCTCTGCTGCTTTGTTGCTGTGTCCTCAGTGCCATGCAAGGTAGTGCCTACTACCTGTGAAGTTCGTTGATACGAAGAAGTTTGCAAGAATAAATGCGCAGTGTGCAGTTTTTCGTGAACAGGAGATAGAATTGGATAATTACATTGTTGCCAATGATGACATGCCAAACTTAGGATGAATAGCCTGGCTGCCTTCATTATCTTCCTGGTATGACAGTCACAAGTTGTCTCTATATTAATTGTCATGCATATGAACACCAGAATTTTGCATCTTTATAAAATTTTAGAAAATGAACTAGTTATATCTCATTTTAATGTTATGTATATAAACTGAAGCTTAAAGAAATTATTTAAATGAACCCCATGAGAAAATCAAAATAATCAGAAAGCCATCATTTTAGTGTTCGACTGAAAGGCAATCTCTTCTCCTCCAAAGATTTGTTTGCTGCTAGTACTGAAGGGAGAAATCTCAAGAAATACTGAAAGATGATCAGCTTTGCCAGCTACCTGCTCACATAGAACAGTCACAAGAAAGGAAGACAGAGAACGGGATTTCAGCAGTACAGGTAGACTTAGTATTATGTGAAATATACGCAAAATAGTTCAGCTATCAGGTTCAAATATGGTGTATCTTGACCTTCATCTGTATTTAAGTTGGAAGTAATAAATACCGCATGCCACCAATTAACCAGGCAAATAGTAATTTATAAAATATTTTTACTATCTGCTTGAGTGCATGGACAATCACTGGTTTTGTTTGCAGTGCTGGATTTCAAATTGGATAAATAAATTTTAGGAAAGTCAGAACTGCTGTAAAAATCTAGAACATATATCCTCTACCTTTACCTTACCTATACTTCCTAGGATCTTATGCAAGCAAAATAATGTAAGAAACTAGTCTGTAGACTAATGTTGGTAAAAGAGACTTTAAAAAGAGCACTCTTACTAAAAGTGTGGCTCCTGTGACTTTTTCTTCTATAAATGAGTGAGACAACAATAGTATTGGGAAATTGTTGCATGAAGTTTGACATCTTTGATTACTTCTAGTTTTCAGTTTCTATCCACTGGAAATTCCTGAGGAAATAGTATCACACACACAGAAAAAAAAAAAAAAATGCCAAAAGAAAACAAAAACCACCAACAAAAGGAAACAACAAAAACAACCCCAAAAGGATTGTGGGGGTTATTTTTTGCTTTAAAACCTTTGATCTAAAAGCATTTGGGAAATTCAATTGGCCCATTAGTGCATTAGATTTGATGGAGAAATTCAATTTCTACAGTAGAAAATGGATAAACTTAATTTTTTCACTAAAATTCTATTTTTCCTTCTCTCTTACCTATGGACAAACTCAGCCTGACACCTAAATAGCATTTTCTTCCTGCTTTTCCTTTGCCAGCTTTGTGACTGCGATTCCTGAGATGACCAGGATAGTTCCCTTGTAATGCTTGCCCACGACTCTTTGCCTTGGCTTGCAAACTTCATTGACTTAAGCTGGTTTTGTATGCAAAAGCTCTAAACCTCAATCTTCATGAAACTTTATTATTCATGAGACTGGAACAAGTAATATATGTCAGCCACCCAATTAGTCTCCTTTAATGCACTTTTCAATTGCAATGATGTTGCAACAGCTCATTGCAGAGTTAATGGGGCTGAGTGCAGCAACCAGGCATACACAACTTGGAAAGGATTCTCTCCTCCAAAAGTTAATTTGTCCATGTGGAGCTTATTTCCTCTATATTACAACTGGTTCCTCCTAATCCAGCTGGAAAAATCCTCACTAATTCTTCTGTCATTTATTAAAATTTGTAAGTGTAAATATATCTACAAGCTCCAATTGCAGCAAATTTGAAGTAATTGAATATTCAGATAAACTTTTGCCACACCCAAGGGTTAAATGTTTGGATAGCTCCAAAACATCAATACCATGATAAAGTTACTTCTAAAAGGTTCTAAACTCCAGCAGTGAATTTTTCATACCTGGCAGACTAGTTCATAAGACAGGAAATATCACTTTTATGACGTTTCTTTTTTGTATCTACTCTGACACCCTTAATCACTCAAATCGGTACAATTAATTGATGAAATATCAGAATGAAAGAGATTTCCGCAACAACAACCTCATAAATGAAGAGTCATAGGGTCTCAGCAGCACTATAGTCAAAGCATAAGTATTCTAGAACCATTGGTTAGAAGAAATTAGGAGTGATGATCACTTAGTAGAGCAACAACCTTTGTGKTTTTTTGATAAATATTTAACAAAGAAAACATATGCAGAGACAGAAGAAAAACTGAAATAGCTTTTAATCTTGTAAAAATACTTCTGTAGATAAATACCGAGTTGAAGTTACATGGTATTTATTCTAAGCTAGAAGAGCCATGGAATTTCCTCAGGAAAATGCAGACTTCTCATTAAAACAGCAGTGATATTTTCCAAACTGACAGCTGGGCTATGTGATTTAGTTCACTGGTGCTTGCAGAATTACTTAAGGTACTGGGATACTGTAAAAATTTTGTCKCCCAATTTTATAACTTGTATTTGCATAGGCTATTGCTATTCACAGTTTCATAGAATATAATAAAAAAAAATTCGGCTCCATTTTTATTTGTTTGGGGCTTTTTTGTAATCTGTAATTGACTTTTGTTTCAAATTAAAATGTTGGGTGTTTCTTCTATGCTTCATGAGGAAAGAAAACAGATCCTCTCTAAATCTCCATCACTGTGCCTATATTTAAAATAATTTTTTACATTTATTAAAGTGACCTTATTTTTCCTTTAAGTTTTTAGGTGTTTTTGTCTTTTAAATCATAGCATGATTTAGCTATACTTCCAGAGTTGCAGAGGGCAAAATGGTTCCAATTAGAACCATACTGTCTTTTTTCTTCTCATACACTGATTAGCTGCTTAGAACCACTCTTCATCCCTGACTCAGGTGGAGGTAGATATCAAAATGTCCTAGAAACCATATTATCTTAGGCTAACAGTGATCTTTTACAGATAATTTCCTGTCCGTCTTTCCGTCTGCTGACTGGGAAGCAGGAAAATTGGGTAACTTGGTCTTAGAAAAGTTAGTGGATGTTTTAAAATCCAGCTGAGGAGATAAGAACCAGACCATGAGCACAGAACTTATAAGTAAAAAGAAACTCCAATTTGTTCAGATAGTTGCTGTCTTCCGGGTATGCCAGAAATCAATAGGCCTTTTATTTTTGCAGGCTAGGATCCGTCTCACTTCCCTTTAACAGTTTAAGAAATTAATCCAAACAAACTGGCCCAGATTCCTTTGCAGTCTGGTGAAAGACAGATCCAAAATCTGATTCAYCACATTTTAAGACTTCCATTAAAGACAAGTGGGATGAATCCTCTTTTAGAGTTGGTTGTGTTTCACTATGGACAAGGAAAACCCATATAATTAGCTTATAAGAGATGCTTAGCTCTTTTATAAGGCTGAAGTAGAAGATAAGAATGTCCTTCCTTCATAAGTATGTGTTGTCTGACTTCCATCACATTTTACCTGTAACATGCACCTTTACAGTTTTCAGATTCTAATCCTGATTCCTTGAAATGGTTCATTTATATCAAGTCCCTGCAAAACTGCCATTTTTCCATAGATTTTTCAACCACCAATGTGGTGCAATAAAATAAGATTGAGGAAAAACTCATCAAATTTCTACTTCAGTTCATGTGTTACTCTGTTCTTGTGGGCAGACACAACTTGATTCTTCCACAGGAAACCATAGGTTTTTAATATAGAAAACAGTTGAAAAAATTAGTATGAAAAAAACATGCAATTCTTCATAGCATGTGGCTGAAATAATTGCCACAAAGCTTTGTTCTGCTACCCACTTCTTTCTGTATTTCAGACTAACTTAGAGCCCCACTGACTTACACTGAATTTTATGCAGACACTGGGACATTAAAGAAAACAGTGCTATACATGTGGTCTTACATATTAATATTAACAAATTCCCTATTGACTAAGATGGGTAGATTGGACTTCTTTAATAAAAAATTACATTTTTCTGTGCAGTGGGCTGACTCTAACCAGCAGCCAAACATCCACCCATCCTCTTGCTCAATCTCCTGTGGGGTGAGGCAGAAACAGAAAGAAAATAAGACTCATGGATCTAAATAATGACAATTTAATAAGCAAAGCAAAAAGACAAATGCATTCACTGCTTCCAATCTGTAGGCAGGTATTAGACCATTCCCTGAAAAGCAGGACCTCAACAGGTGTAACAGGTTCTTTGGAAGATAAACATCATAACCACAAGCATCCTCGCCTTTCCTCCTCTTTTCCCTCATCCTCTATTTTTGAGCTCAATATCATATGGTATGGGGTATTCCTTTGGTCACTTAGGGTCTGCTGTCCCAGCTGTGTCCCTTCCTGACCTCTTGCCCACTCCCACCCTAGTCTCTTCAGAGAGGAAGAGAAAAAGCCTTGATGCTGTGCCAGCACTGATCAGCAATAACCGAAACACTGCAATGTTATCAAGTCTGTTTTAGACCCAAATGTAAATCACAGCACCATATGGACTGCTATGAAAGAAGTTAACTCCATCCCAGCCAGGCTTAGTACATTGTGAAATGAAGTAGAATTTGTTCCTTAAGAAAAGGCATTTTCATTGTTTCATAAATTAGGTGGAACAGAGCTTTCACATCCTTTTTTCTGTCTATAATGTTACATTTTTTTCTGTGATTAGACCAAGTTATACCTCATATTACTTTGATATAAAGCTTATTTACAATTTGTTGTTTATTTCTTCCAGTGCTAGCACTTTACTGATATGTACTATCTTATAAATAACAGGGAGTTCAAGATTCCAGATGCACCCTTTTTAAGCTTAGTTACAGAGTATTTCCTTCAGAGTAGTCATTATCTCCTTTTGCTGGACATTTCTATTGATAACAGACACTCAAAGATGGATATTTTGCTTTTACTGTCAAGTGTTTAAGTGCTTCCTTCTTTAGAGGTGCCGAATCACCAAGTGTTGGAACTGCAAAGTTGGTCTGTATCATGACAAGACTATTTTTGTTTCYTTATGAATTTTTTGTTTGGGAGGAAAAGAGTGACCTTTTAATACACCAATTACACCAATGCTAGCATATCTGTCAGTCAAAAGTGAGAGAGGAATGAAAGTTACACCCAAACATTTTGATGAATCCTTGTTCTGATTGAAAATACATGAATATATTTAAATAATTTTGGAAGAAAAGTGCAGAAGGAAAGTGAAGAAGAAAAGTAATGTGATACAAGGCTTTATTCAGTGTAAAGTAATTTACTGAGATGATTTCATTGATTTAAATTCAAACACCACAAACAAAATCTCTGTTTGGACAACAACATTCTCRTTAAATGTTCTCTGGGTGGGAAATTTGCATTTGCATCTACGTTGGCAAGATTCAGAGAAAAAGGATGAGATAAAAGATATTTTAAATTTGTCAAAATCCTTACAATAGAATTCTAGGGCTCAGTGATGGTGAAGTTGGTCTATCAAATGAGGAAGACAGAGAAGATATATGCACTATATTATAAAAATACTCTGTGAGATAGTAAACAAATTCATCTTATGATTTGTTTTAGTCCTAGTCTGTTTCCCAAAAATAACTGGTGGTGTTGATATAGATTTCTTTGCTGTYTTGCTTTAAACTGTATCTCCTTTGGGCTTCCCTATGATTAAAGGTGTGTAACTCACTTAAGGGTTCTAYCCCGCACTCTTCTTTCTGTGCATGCAAAATCAGTGGAATTCTCATTCACCTGAGACTTCTCAGATAGACGTAGGATGCTCATCCACTACTGGTTTTGGTAGACTAATTAGAGGCAATTTGTATCTCTCAGTGAATTTATTTAAGGAAACTGGTCTTTTATTTTGTGCACTATCTGAAAATTTACCACAAACTCACACCCATCCCCAAAATTTCTCTGGTAAATAATTTTGAATTTCRACAAGAAATTAATGGAGTTTCATTTCATAAGGTGTTTCAGAGCAAAATTCAAAATAAAAATAGAGCTTATATGCCAGAGAGAATATTAAGAAGCTCACTTAAGTTCAAAAAGAATTTTTCTATTGCAATTTTTCTACAGTGGTGGTTATAGTGACCATTAAAAACAAAACAATGCTGATGAAATGGTCATCGTTTCGCATTCAAATGAACAATCCATTTGGCTACTGTTTCAACTGACAACAATTTTTATCTGAAAAAAAAAGAAAAACCCCATAATTTCTTTTTCTGATTACCACTTTTCTGTGTGGTRGAAAGCTTAAGGTACTAAGCATTTCACTTTGATGGTTCAAATGAAGAGGGAGGATCTAGATAAATGTTCCTGCTGTCCCTGGTATTCAACAAAAGTATGCACTACTTGTGTCAGCCCTTTGTATCTTATATAATATGGGAACAGCCTTGCTAGGAAGCTTGAAGTGGATCACAAAGAAAAAAAAATATTCAAATGTGGCCTGTGTGGGCTCTAGAACAGAGCCTATACTGTAGAGTCTGAGTGTATAAACAGATTTTATTTCCAGCACACCTCAATATCTGATTATTTCTTTCCCATATGTTGTACGTTGGGGTGGTAATTACATAAATCTTCCATTCAGATTGCAGAAACAAAGATTGCTTGAGCTCTGCATGAGCAATAAAATACAAAATTTCAAATTCTGTGTTGGTGTCTACGTTTGAAGTAAGCCTCCACTGTTTGAACGGACACACTACTGAAGCTCAAGTGTTTGAATATACCTTTGCAGACACTAGCAYAGGTTCACAAAAACAGTCCTTTTATAACTGACTTTTGAATTGGAACAAATATTCACTGAGTATTACTGGTTGCTCAGCTTGACCTGTTTCCTGCCCTGTCTAATACAGTGTAAGGTGTTTGCATTCCAGACTTTGATTTAAGTTTGCTTTTTGTTCTTACTGTGTGATGGCAGGTGTATAATAGGTAGGCACRGTTGGGAGAATTGTAGATTGAAACTCTACACATCTTCTGAGATATTCTTTTCAGACCAGAGGTGAGGATGCAAGAGGGAAAACATTCAGAAAGCAGCTTACACTCAGTTAACCACAGCACAATTTAGCTATCTTCTTAGAAGGATGACTCATTCTGCCAATACTGCCATATAAAAAAAAATGACCTATACTTCATAAAATAGAATTTCAGTTTAAGTGGACAATTCAGTTTTACATTTTTATTTTTAATACTGAACTGTCTGTAASATATAGCTCCATAAAAAGCCATATATAACACAGCAGCAATTTTCTAAAAATAATGTGAGGAATTTATGTAAAAGGATATCAAGCTTCAAGCACATCCAATAGGCAATATTGTGWGGCATCTCATGTGGCTCGTCTATGTGATCTGGAAGTTTAAGAAGAACGGTGTAATATAATAGTCTAATTCAAAGAGTTACAAAGAGACAAAAGCATCAGATTAAGAAAACTCATTTTACAGAATGAGATGTTCTGTAGTGGCAGAATTTTCTGAAGGCTGTGTTAATCGTACATGAAAAATCAACAAAGAGAAAATTGAAATATTATGGAGTTGAACAAAGGATACTTTCATTAGATAATCAGTATAAGAAATAGTGCAAGATAACTCAAATAATTCAGAATCAAATAAACAGCTCCCAAAAGTGGGTCAAATGCACAATTTGACCTTAATACAAATTTTCTTTTATCCACATGGAAAACACCAAATAGTTGTCTAAAAGTAAAGTGGCTAATGRTGTTACTTATTCACCATAATTCTGCCTGCTTGGCACTTAGATTTTTTTTCGTAATATGTCTAAAGAAAATCCTAGTCAGTACTTTCAGAGTTTTATTTCTCCCTCTTTGAAGTCCAGCCACAGCACTCTGCAATTTTGTTAGTGGTTACTTAGACCTGAGAGACCTATTGAGACACACAATTTGCTTTGGGTTTGGGTGTTTTGACAGCAGGTGCCCATCAAGTCACACTCTCACTCCTTGGCAGGATGGGAGGAGAAAATAAAGTTAAAAAACTTATGGCTCAAGATAAAGGCAGTTAAATGATGCAAATCAAAGGTTGTGTGTGGAAAAAAAGGAATACAAAATATTTGTTGTCTACTTCCCATCAGCAGGCGATGTCTGACTGCTTCCCAGGAAGCAGTGCTTCTGTACATGTAACGATTGCTCTGAAGACAAACATTGTAAATGACAAATGCCTTTCCAGCGGCACAGAGGGAGGGATGGAGAACGGGGCTCTGGTCGTTCATCACATGTTGTTTCTTCACTCCTTCCTCCTCARAGGGAGGATTGCTCACACTCTTCCTCTGCTCTACTGAGGGATCCCTCCCACAAGAGACGTTCCTCCACCGACTTCTACAAGAGTCCTTCCCATGGGCTGCAGTTCTTTACTAAATTCTCCACTCTCTACAGGGTCAGCAAACTGTGGGCTCCTTTCTCCATGGGTTCACAGGTCCTGCCAGAAGCCTGATCCAGTGTGGGCTTCCCACAGGGTCACAGCATCCTTTGGACATCCACCTGCTCCAGCGTGGGGTCTTCCCTGGGCTGTAGGTGGATCTCTGCTCCATCATGGTCCTCCATGGCTGYAGGGGCACAGCTGCTTCACCATGGTCTGCCACACGGGCTGCAGGGGAATCTCCACTCCAGCACCTGGAGCACCTCCTCCCCCTCCCACTCCACCGACCTTGGTGTCTGCAGGGCTGTTTCTCCCTGATTTTTACTTATCTCTCCATCTGCAAAACGCACAGGTTTTTTTCTGCTTCTTAACTTTGTTGTCTCAGAGATGCTACCACCATTGCCAATGGACTTGGCCTCAGCCAGCAGTGGATCCATCTTGGAGCTGCCTGGCATTGGCTCTGTCAGACATGGGAGAAGCTTCTGGCAACTTCCCACAGAAGCCACCCCTGCAGCCCCCCCCAGGGGGGCAAAACCTTGCCACATTAACCCAAATATGTGTAGCTCTCTAGCTGGTTTGATTAACTATTCTCATAGAGGAATGCAACATTAGAGGGACTTTTAAATTATTTTTTCAGAATTATTTTAGACTTTTTCAAATTCTTAGTTACTTGCTAAAAAGAATAATCCTAATCAGCAGGAGACTTCTATCAATCTCACCAAAAGCCCATGCGTCCAGAAAGTTACAGCTTCATGTTGCTACATTGTCAAGGATTTAATGCTTCTCTAGGGCTATTCTCTACCCCCAGGAGCCCTCCAGGAATGCCCACAACACGGTGAGCAGCTGGGCCACCATGGGCAGCATGCAAAGAGGCAGGGGAGTAATGACAGCACTGAAGCCAAGCTCCTTAGCCGTGCTTGGCATTCCTGGTGTTATGCAGTTCTGAAGCAGGACAGAAAAGCTATTCTGTCTAGAATGAGCAGCCTGCAAGCAGATTTTAACCTCTATTTTGGCAGAGACAGAAGTGACACACTGGCAGATTTCTCATTACACTCATCCTGTGATGTTCCATACTTGGTGTTCAGAGTAGTACTGGCATGCCTAAGTGAGGGAAATCACAGGGGACAAGGCTAGCTGTAAAATGGAAGAGCACACAGCAGAGCAGCAACCAGAATTTCAAACTTGCTTGCCTTCCATTTCCCTTTGGTTTTGTTTTAATTCTGTAACCTTACCGTTCTGGTCCCTACCTGTGTCTTCTTTCATTCTTGTATAACTACAAGGGTTGCATCTTTGCTTTGCTTTGCTGCAAGGATAATGACAATTGGCTCCTGTTAGAAATAGGTTCAGAAGTTCAGGTCTTCTGAGTTCTTGCTAACTTCAGGCACCGCACAGAATATTAAGATGGAACAATATGTCTCCTGTGTTATGCTGCTTCAGGCTTCAAACTCAAATTGACTCACTAAATAATTTTGCTACACAGAAAACAAGCACCAGGCAAGACTGTATAAGCTTTATTTCTGTATGCAAACATTTTCCAACTTCAGGTAAGAAAATCTGGAAAGTGATGGAACTGAAATCAGGCTGAGCTGAGCTCTGATGACCAACTATTTGCCTTTATCTCGTTTATCGCCTACCTATGATGGTACCCTGACTTCTGAGGAAACAAAGGTCAATCATTCAATATAGAAGATCTAGAGTATCATTATTTCCAAGTGCTTGATTCTGCAAGTTGCTAAGATATTTTAACGCAGTACTTTAGCCTTCACCCAATACAAGCTCAGACACCCCTTTAAGCACACTAGTATCTCCAGGCACTTAAACTCAATGAACTCAATGACAAAGTTTTACTCACTGTACAGGACCCTGGAGAGAGAGTTAGAATAACTTGATAAAAACAGGTTTTTAAGCACTTTGATAAAGCTTCTGGAGCTATGTGGGGTAGACGGCAGAGTATAGCCCAACAAGATGATGAGGTTCCCTCACGCCAAAATATAGTCTGTGGTCTGTCTTCTTCCCTTCTGCCAGTTTTGGGTCTGCGTAACTCTCCTACAATCCAGCAGACCTCTCTAAACAAACTCAGGGAAAAGCATAAAAAGATAAAAGATAACTGCCAGCCTGGTGAGTTGAACTGGCTCATCACGAGAAACAAGTAGTGCCTGAGTTGTCTCGTAGGAAAAACTCGTGGGCCAGCTGTGAGTGAAAATAAAACAGTCTTTGGGGGTACTCAGGGAACACCAACCACATCAAGGCACACATGTATTCAAAAAATGGGCCTCTCGGTGCTTTTTTTAGGTAGATATATGAGCATATACAGCCACATATGCTTCCAAATTCCTTCACCAGCTTCCTTTTCGTTTGTATCTCAATATTCAAATGTCTCCGGTTTATTCCATGCTGAAAAGCTGCAATGCGATTTATGATGTATTTTATCTAAGTGAGAATTGCCAGTCTCCCTGGATGACCCTGTCATTTGATCTGTAAAGCAGTGATTTTCCTTAGTCTGCAGAGAAGAATTAGCAGATATTCGGAAAGGTTTTGAATAATACTTTTCCTATAGGTACGTCTCCCTAAAAAAAAAATCCAAATTGAAAGACAGTACATGAAAGATTGTTATAAACCAAGACTTGTTCTTATATATACTTGCAATAAATCGAGCATTGGATTGATTTATTGCATACCTGTCTCATACCTGTGCAGACACAACTGAAAGATAAGATTTGTATTTGTAATCTTGATAACCTTCCCTGTGTGAACAGACATTCTGCTTATTTACCAAAAAAGCAACCAAAAAAACCAACAAAAAAACTCCAAAACAACCAAAGAAACAAACAAAAACCTGCCATCCTGCACTTTTTTACAGAGAACTTTGTGATTTTCTTGTTCCCTGTGCTTTGGTCTGTGAATACACACTGATTTGTGATAACAGATTTTGTTGTGCAAGAACAGAGCTGAGCTACTAATACATAGGAGTATACAAATGAATCAAATATTATGTATTTCGGTCTGGATGTAGCCTCTTTCTGAAAATTTCAGAGCTGATCATATATTTTGTTCCAGAAGGAAGGACAAAAGATTCACACCTACCATGCCCTATCCTTGTCAGCCATGTAAAAAAGAATTAGCGCGTTAGAGAAAYGGCCTTGCTTTCATACAAGAAATACAAAAATCAGGCTTCATTCCCCTTTATAATTTGTTACGTAAATCATTCTAAGTAATCCCACTTTCTTAGAAAATCCCACTGCTTTTAAATTTATGAAAATTAGGAGATTGAAGGTGGTTACTCTATTTTGCTGAAAAATATTAAGCTCTCTAGTTCTGATGTTATATTCAGACATTCATGAAAAATTCTAGTTTATAATAAACTAGAATTATTTTTAGGTGGATTAAGAGGCACTATGATGCTGAAATTTAGGAAAAGTGCCCCCATGGTATCTTTAGAATTATAGGCTTATATAGCTTTTCATGTGTGTATGTGCATGTACTTTGCATATGTATCTACATATACATATATACATATATATATATAAAAATATATATATAATAATATTGACAAACTCTGTGATAGCTCTGACTTTTCTCACATTCTGCCTGATTTATCTGCATCAGCTACAATGTATATCTTAAAGCCACGAATCTGGCAAACATTGAAGTTAATTCTTGAAGACACAGAGCAACTGTTCAGGAATTTAAAAAGTCACAGAGAATGCTGACTTATACTAAATGCTTATTCTATTCATTAAATTTGGCTTTTTACCTCAGAAATGCAAAGCAGACCAATATTGGATAGGCATAACTTATATAAGCACACATTTACCTCCATATTCATGCATCACATTTTGTATTATTTAACAGCAGTCTGGTCCTGCTGTTTTATTGCCCAATCGGCTAGGATGACATATGACTGTAAGAATAGATAGAGGCTTACATTTGCATTTGTTCTCACATTACAGGGCTCAGAAACAAACTGGTAACCAGAAACATATTATCTAGAATTACGGGGCACACATTGCTACCATGGTAATGTTTTAAAAAATTAAGTGTTCTCAGTAGGTGTTTAGTGCCACCATATTTCAATTAGCACACACTTCCTACATGCCAACAATTCTTAAAGATTGTATATAGGAATACCTTATTTGGATGTGTATTATGCATATTTGAATGTCTACACATTCTCACAGCAAAAGTTTCTTACACAATATTTTGTGAATATATTACAAAGGAAGAAAGAAATCTTGGAGGATAGGAGATAGAAGACAGGGGAATTGAGAGATGAGGAATGTATGAAACTGATGGATCACTTCCTGATCCCAAGGCTACTGTACTCAGGGCTGCTCCTGAGGTATAAATAAGACTTTTCTAACTCTTGCTGTGTGCTGACATACTTAAAAGACAAAGCTACAGAAAGGATTCCTTACAGCACACAGTAAAGTTTGGGTTCCCAAGGCTTCTAGCATTCCTTAAATAGTCTTCAGTAATCTAAATGTCACAGCAAACTACTGAAAAAGACTACTACGTGGCGAGGACTTGATTCCCCAGTTCCAAACATGCCAAATGTGGTGATATCAGCCAGCATTGCCACATAAAGAAACTACTGCGCAACAGATGGATTGTCTGACCAAATACCGCTTTGATTTTCACAGCGGATAAAAGAGCTACAGAACTTAGATCTGTTTTCTTTCATGATTTCATATGTATTGTGTTTCCAAACTAAGAGTAAAAATTTACAAATGGCATTTTCATAGAAATGTGTGTATATAGATATATGTGTGTATATGTATTTGTGTATATTTATAAATATATAAATAAGAATTAGATCAACCGGGCATGCACGCAGCATATATGTACATCTGACTAAAYTAAAACATTTTTTAAGGTGATGGAGTTTCTTCCAGTTCCATCAGAGTCGACATGAGTTATGAATGTTAAGTACTTCTGAAGACTGAAACATGGTTGTTTAGGTGACTAAACACTGCAAAGAGCTGTCATGTTTGAATACACAGGCCACAGTGTTTAGGAATAAATCAGCTTTCTGCTATTGAGTATATCAGCTTACCAGCAGAGAGGAAGATAATGCAGTAGCTATGAAAACTGAAACCTGACTTTTGGAAAAGAAGCTAACTCATGTTATCTTTATTTAGTACAAGAGACATAGGACAAAATCATTGGCCTTTCCTAATAGACAGTTTATGAATAAAAGGGAACAAAAAATCCATATTCTATTATGCAAGATCATCATAATGGCCAGTTTTAAAAAAACCCACAAAACAAACCACAAACCCTTCACTATTCATTATTTTGTCTGTAAAGCCACTAGTATCATCCTCCGTATCTTGTGCAAACACAGGTTAGTACAGCAAGTTCAATCTCGTTCATTTATTATCCACATTTTTGAGAAGATATCTCTGGTCCCCAGGTTCTTGAATTAGAAACATATGGCTAGGTTAAACACTCCTGGCAGGGTCATGAAGAGTCTGTCCATCCAGCCATGACCAGGCAATCTGGCTCTTTGATCAAAATGCTTTGCAGGATTGTGACAGATCTAGAGCTACTCCATTGGAGCAGACTTATTTGACCAGTAATTGTGACAGATCTAGAGCTTCTCCTTTGAGCAGGCTTATTTCACCGGTACAGCCCTTTCTAAGGTCTCAGCATGTTCAAAGTGCTGAGAGGCTCTTCTATCTTGGCTGACTTATTGGTCCTAAAGGAAGAGGTAGAGCCACTTGGCCACCCTTAGGCTAATTGACATCAGTTGGTGAAAAGATGCTGTTGAATTTGGGAGTTTATTTTCTGCTGATCCAGGAYCTACTGAAATTAGGAATACAAGATATCTTGTGAGAACCATGTATTATAACAGAAATTTTTTTTTTTCTCTCAGAAGCAAAAGTTCCTAAAGCAGTACTACTTAAACACGATGGCCATTTTTCATAACCCTGTTAGTTTAATGGAAAAATTTTTCACCAAGGTATTTGTTGTTTAAAAAAAAAACCACTTTCAAAAACCACTAGGAATGTAATGGGTCTACCAAAATATACTGCGATTTCATTGGAATTGATGCATAATTCAAAATTCAGTGGAAAGCTGTAAACTTCCTGAGTAATAATAAAAAAAAAAAGAGTAACAATGATAGAAATAACTAAGAAAACAAAGCATTGGATTATCACATATATTTATTGCTTAAAAGTTTTTATAGATAAGACAAACTCCTTATGAGTAAASGGCTCTGTAGTCTAGGGTAGTTTTGCTCTTTTACAAGTTGTCTTCTCTTTAATGCTCTGTGATTTCAAATTTTCCTATGCCTACATATTTTTGTTGGACAGTTTCTGTAAGCTTTTCAAAATTGTGCATTCATTTGTGTACAGCAAATGAGACCTATGAAGTACAAGAAGAGGACATGCAAATCTGAAAGCAGAGAATATAACCTCTAACACRCGAGGATGTAGCTACCATTGTTAATTATAGGCTTTCTTCAGTCTTGAAAATTAGAGAAGAATAATATGTTGGTTGGTTTTTTCTGTTTGTTTTTCCCTCTTTCCTTTTTTGTTGCTGTTTTAGTTTTACATAGACTACACTTTCCTTAAAAGCTGCCTATAACCTTGCTTTGATTGGTACTTTGGAGGAATAAAAACCAACTGAATGTTCAGAAAAATGAGAAAAGATGAATCCTTTGTTCACAGGTGAAAAAAAAAAAAAGCCCTCCTGTAACTTCAGTTGTTTCTTCTCTCTAARCACCTATGGGTGGAGTGCCTTCTCTCACCCAACCCTCCTGGCCGAAGGGGAAAGGAATATATGTGCCATAAAAGTCAGTTGCCTTTTCAACTAAGACTATAGAAAGTGATGGTCTATCACCATCAGATCTGACATTTGTTGCTATATTCCCGGAAGGCAGTAGAGGTTTTTTTCAGTTCCTCAGACCAGGCTTGGGTGCAGGTCCTGTGCCTTTGTGTCAGGAAAAAGAGAAAGCTGGGGAAAACCCATCCAATACAGTTAATTCTGTCCATTCTCATCTTTTAGCAGTCAGGCCTTGGTCTAGCTCTGCTCATAAGAATTTTTTCACAGAATCAAAAATTTTTGTTGTCTGCCCCCATCCCGACCCTTACATCGTGGCGGAAAATACTTCCCARTTCCTGAAGAGACTTAGAGCTATATCAGCCCTCCTGGAACACAATAAGCAGTTATTATAATTTCCAGAGCGGTATAGTGCTTTTTCCATCTGTTTCGTCCAGGTCCACTCTAGAATCAAGTCAGACTTCGGTAACAGCAAATATGAGTTTCAGAAAAACTAAAGATTATGTTCTTAATTAGAAAGATAAAAATAAAGACAAGATCTTAAAAGGACATGAAGAGAACAAAAGGACTTGGTGTGTACATATGTATGTATATGCATGTGCATATATACATGTAAATGAACAGGTATTATATCAACAAAGTAATTCAGCTAACTACATAACCAGAAGCTTTATATCTTTTTAATGTTGTAATGTTCTGTTTGGACTCTTCAATAGCCTTTAATTTTCCTTAGAATAAAAGCTGTAGCTTTAGTGGACTCTTTGGACACCATGACAAAGAAACAGGTTTACATTTACCAAGGAATGCCACTTTAAAATATGTTTAGATATTACATATGTGTTGTAAAATATCCAGCACACAAAAATATGCGTATATATGCTATGGATATAATTTTCATCACTCATGTTTTTCCACTTTTTAGCAGGTCAGATGAAACAAATTTTTAATTTAGTTGTTCTCTCAGATTGCAAAATCTACTATATGAAACTCYCCTTGACAGACAAAACATTCAGTACATACAGAGAACACAGAAATTATGAAACATAGACACAGGGTTTTCAGTTKTTAGCAATTATGAATAAATAATAAGAAAATTCATTACAACTAGATCTTCTGGATTTTACAGTGCAAACTTGCCCGCTTCTTCTTAATACATAAGATTTTAAATTAACATTTATCACTATACACTTTGATGCATGCATATGAACTTACTGACTTTTCTTTGTCCAGAGATGGTATCTCATCCTTTACAAAAGACCTTATGATATACAACAGGTACCTTGGAGCTTGGCAGTTTTTTATCCATTTCCAAATAAAACAGAGGCCTGCAATTAAACTAGCTGACATCTCGACAACGTAATATTAATTATTTTGTTTAGCAGAGGTCTGGACTTCTCAGTTTTGCTAAAACAAAGATATGTAATGTGTATTCCAAGTGATAAAGGTTTAAGGGCATGCCAGATACACAGCTCAGATTATGGAGGCAATGATTAGAGATACTCATTCACAGCAGATACTGTTCAGTCCTACACCGATTATTCACAGGTATTTTTTCTTTTATCCTTAAATGTAAAATATTCTGTTCTCTTTGTGCTTTGAATCACTCAGTTCTTGGACTGTCTCTGTGTCTGTAACTGAGCCTAAAAGGGATTAAGGAAGAATTAGGGAAGATTGCTACCTCATACATAGCTTAGCCGTTTAAAAATGTATCATTCATGAGTGACTACTGGGAGTATGTAATAACCAGCACACTTGTTTCTGAAAGTCTCATCTTTTTCAAAGGACCTCTTCATTATACAGATACTAAAACACATAAATCCATGGACCCTGATGGAATGAACCCATGGTTGCTGAGGGAGCTGGCAGATTTCGTTGCTGAACCACTGTCCATTATCTTTGAAAAATCATAGAGAACAGATGAAGGGTTCAATGACTGGAGGAAGGCCAATGTTATGCCCATCTTCAAGAAGGGCAAGAAGGAAGACCCAGTAAACTACTGTCCAGTCAGCCACACCTCCGTCACTGGAAAGATGATGGAGCAGATCATTTTGGAGGTCATCGCCAAACAAATAAAAGAAAAGAAGATCATCAGGAGTAGTCAGCATGTATTCATCAAAAGTAAATCAGGCTTGACCACTGTTATAGCCTTCTATGATGGCACGGCAGGATGGTTCGATGAGGGGAGAGCAGTAGATGTAGTCTACCTACACTGTCTCCTATAACATCCTCATAGGTAAGCTCAGGAAATGTGGGTTGARTTAATGGATGTGGGGTGGATCAAAAACTGGTTGAATGGCAGAGCTCAGAGGGTCGTGATAAGTGGGGTAGAATCCAGCTGGAGGTCTGTAGTCGGTGGCGTTCCTCAGGGATCAGGACTGGGTCCAGTCTTATTCAACTTGTTTATTAACTATGTGGACAAAGGGAGTTTGCTGATGATATGAAACTGAGGGAGTRACTGATACACCTGAAGGCTCTGCTGCCATTCAGCAGGACCTTGATAGGCTGGAGAGYTGKATGGAGAGAAACCTRRTGAGGTTCAAYAAGAGCAAGTGCAGGGTCCTGCACCTGGGGAGGAATAACCCCAAGTACCAGTACAGGCTGGGGGCYGACTTACTGGACAGCAGCTSTGTGGAGAAGGACCTGGGAGTGCTGGTGGATGACGTTGACCATGAGCCAGCAGTGCGCCCTGGTGGCCAGGAAGGCCAATGGTGTCCTGGGGTGCATCAGGAAGAGTGTGGACAGCAGGTTGAGGGAGGTGATCCTGCCCCTCTACTCAGYTCTAGTGAGGCCTCATCTGGAGTGCTGTGTTCAATTTCGGTCTCCACAGTCTAAAGTAGACAAGGGGCTACTGGAGAGGGTCCAGTGGGRGGCCACAAAGATGATTAAGGATGTGGAGCATCTCTCTTATGAGGAGAGACTGAGGGCCTGTTTAGTCTAGAGAAGACTGAAAGGGRATCTCATCAGTACATACAAATATCTCAAAGAAGGATGTCAAGAGAATGGTGCCATATTCTTTTCAGTGATGCTATGTGAAAAGACAAGCGGTAATGGCCATAAACTAAAACATGAGAAGCTCCACCTCAACATGAAGAACTTCTTTACAAAGCACYGGAACAGGCTGCCCAGGGAGGTCATGGACTGTCCCTCTCTGTAGATATTGAAAACCCACCTGGACACATTCTAAATGACCCTGTCTTGGCAGAAGGGTTGAACTAGACGGTCTCCAGAGGTCCCTTCCAACCCTAACAATTCTATGATTCTGTCATTCTGTCATTCAGACCCAAAATAGAAATCAGTGGACCTTCTCAAGGCTTTCTATCTTTGTTTAAAATTTGTAAACTATAATTATCAGGAAAAGACATGCTGAGGTTCCTCAGACAAACTTTTAYCTTTCCTACTATTTATATACACAATTTTATTCACCCTTATTTATACCAATAGGGTTCAATGCTACATAAAACATCTGCATAACAAAGTTGTAATATCTGCCACAAGCCAAGCTTATTTAACAACTGGGAAATGTACAAGTCATCAGGGTAATTAATACTGAATGGAAGAAAACCAGAGTAGCTTATTCTGCACTTATTTCATGTCCCTGCACATCMAATGCAATTGAAGAAGTACAATCGGAAACCACTGTATAAAGCATACTCTTCTTAAGCTGAAAATCAGAGGGGAATTTATACAAGTTTGAAGGACAATGGATTTGCAAACATTTTCAAATCTGGTGAATCACATTTCCAGCACCAGATTTTAAAGACTATACACAACCAGTCRTCTTCTAAAGGTTTTTCTCTGCTAATAAGACCAGTGTTGTCAACAGGTTATATAAAATCSAGAGTAATTAGAGGTCGTTTCCCTCCTTCTTTCCCATGCTTTTGGAATGAAATATCTCATTCCAGAGGRCAAATTTCAGCTTGGAATATTTGTGGATCACATTTGACCTTATATAAAATAGAAAAGTCTTGCAGTAAAGCTATACTAAAATGTATTACCTTCTGTATCTGGTGCAGGTCAAAGATGCAAAATCCAGTTCAAGGAATTGTGTCATAGCAAATATATTGATCATATGAGCTTCAGGTTTCCCCTGAAGAGAATAGACCTTCTGCAGGAATAGACCTTCTTTTTTTTCCTGATGTGTGTGTGAAACCTTTCTCTGTGTAACAAGGAAGGTAAGAACAGAACTTTTTTCCTTATGTCTCTCAATTATAAAAAAAGTCGGATTTTTTTCAATTTRGCAGCAGCACCAACAAGTCCTGATAATTTTGGAGCAGATTCTGGTCTCTTTAATATCTACGGATTGATATAGTTTTAACTTGTAAACTTAATACATACAGTAAGTTGGAGGCATATTAGCCTGCTTGATCATTTCAATGAAAGGTTAATAAGGACTTTAAACAAATTCACRGCTTACATGTACTTGAATCAAATATTTCAAGAACTGTATTTTTAAGTGAACCAGAACTATTTTTAGTCTCCACCTCTTCTTCAGTGTAAGATAGGCGAAATTCCCTCCACTATTTACAAATTTGGACATATCCCAGATTTGCTGAACGCATGGGTTTGGCCTACCTCTAGTTACTGCAGCAAGGTAGTGTAAATTACACTAAGATGCAGTAATTTAAAAAGAGTGTAAAAATATTCTGTATTTCCCRTAATACTGAAGAGTTAAGTTTCATTACATGAAAATATTTCTTGCCTGCTTCTCATAATACAGCTGAGGTTTTTATAATAAAGAGGTAATAGCTTCGTCTAAGCAGGTATCATTTCTTTCTGTAGGTTGCTGTCAGACAGTAAGGCATACCTAATGCACGACATTCAAAAGGGCAAATAGGAATATTGGTTACAACTTATGTTCCTTTCCTGCACTACTTTGAAGAAATGAAGTGCCATTATTACCCCAGGAAAGACCATGTTATTTCACCTTCATACCCTTTTCTGTGACCTTAKGAGATAACTTGTTTCAAGCTACCCACCAGTCTGACCTAACTCAGCATACAAAAGTCCCAGGCTGGTAGGAACATACACCCAATTTTTATTTTCCAATGACATTCAAATGCTTCTAAAATCCCCTTCTAAACGACAAAAAGGAACGAAGTTGCAATGCTTTTCACTGGGTATGTTGCTACTACCTCAGACTAGGCAAAATGTTCACTTCTTTATATTTTTTCATAAGAAATGTGTAATGTATGTCAAGATTTTATTCCCTGGATAGAAAGAAACCCTTGCATGGCATTATAGTATTTCTCACTACAGAGGTTTCATATCTGCCTCCGAAACATCTGTTGTTGGCCACTATAGGATACCGGTATAGATTGATGATTAGTCTAATCCCACGTGACACTTTCTCTCTTTGAATTATGCTGATGCATTTGCCTAMATGCAACTTTYTACCATTAGAGRAAATTTAGAGCATATTGGCTGTGGAACCCCAAGGCGAACAGGTTTCATGCAGTTTSGGGTACTGGATTGGAAGAGAACATTCCAGTTGAAATGACCTAGCTCTTTCTTTAGGTTTTTTTTTTTTGGAAAACTCAGAAATTACTGAACTCTTTGGCATCTAGAGGTCTTTCATGTGAAATGGTCCTTTCCAGTTCAGTGCTTCACAAAATGATTATCTTTCACGGTTCTACTCTCCATCTTTGGAAAGCTGGCTTTAGCAGCAGTTCATCTCTCTCAGATGCTTCAGAGACATCAATCAGAAAGAAGGTCACATGCAGAACTCTCTTCTGAAAGTGTGGATACACTGAGGTACACATAAAAGTGAAGTTGCAAGTCCTTTCAAATTATGGCACATTAGCCTGGGCACCTGAGGAAAGTATTCCCAACATTAGGCAGTTAACTCGACTTCCTGGACTTCCAGTATGGTTAGAAATCTTCAGAAACAATTTAGATTTGATGCCCCCAGAGGAGCCCCTTCCTTCCCACTACCTAGTGAGGGAGACTGACAATTCTCAGCTAAGTTACTTCCAAGTTTCTCTAAGGTCATTCTATTTGAACAATCTCCTGACTGTTCAAATGATAACTTGAGATTAAAAAAGGAGAGCAAACTGAAACCTTAAGAATGCTTGACCCCTGAATAAAGTAAAACCAAACAGCTTTTGCACCACTTAGCTTCGAGGTGTGGTTTCTTTACCATTATATAATGGGGTTTTTTTCCCTTGACTTATTATGAATGCTTCTCCCTAGTCCCTTTAAGTTTGTGATGTTAATTCATATCGGTTTGTGTACATTTCAAATATTCTAATTTCATTTTAATGTCCTTGAGAATTGTTATATCCTAATGTATAGGTATATAGTTATAGAAAGTACACCACCAATGGCTGGAAATAAACACCTATACTCTTAAACAATCTCTGATTTATAAAGTGCTCCTTTTGCTAGTATTCCTACTTCAGGAGTTTTGCTGTCTCCTGGTTTTCAATATGCAATCAGAAAGGTATGCTTAAAAGATGTCGTGACTAAGGCTTAMCAGCAGTGTTTTAATGCCAGCTTAAGCTATCATTTGTATAATTTCCTGATAGCCAGTCAAACAGAGAAAATTATATTACGATTCTTGATTTCTGATTCTGAATGATCTCCTCCAAGTGTGATATTCAGTTTAATGTGCAGCACCCGTGAAAGCACAGTGCATAATGAGAATGTTCTGTGCATTGTTATTCTACAAATGATTACTTCTTTGATCACAGTATAGCAGTGCCAACCTTTTTAAACCTGTTGTCAATACGAATAAACAAGCTCCAAGTGTTTGTCTTAGAGTGACAGCACAAAGCAGCCTGCAATCAAGCCACCATGTTTAGAAGACAAAGCAGTAAAAAGTAAAAGGTTAACTTCTAACCTTTGGTAATATGATAGAGTGTTGTTTTAGTAAAAACATGCAATTGAATTCAAATCTGGCTTTTCATTGAACAAAAAACATATTCAGCGTAGATCTGATGCATGCCTAAACTGTAAGACATTCTGGCTATTAAGCAACAATTTTCCTCAGATATATTTTTCTAATCCAATGTAAAGCTAACTCCAGAAATGCTTGATTTTAAATGACAAGAAATAGCAGAGATCAGCTAATCTTTCATCAGTTCTAAAGCTTTCAAGTGACTGTACAATAGTCAGTGCATGTTCTTCTAGTCCAGTAAATTTATGTATTGCATCTTGGAACATTGAAATCATCATCCTGGTGCAAAATTTTTATAATAAGTTAATATCTTGATATGTTCTAAAAGAGAAAGAAAAGCCACCAGGGCCAGCAGCAGCAACTTTTGGACGACCTAAGATGATATATCAAGATGATTTTTCGTGTCCTATTATTGGATTTATATTGTTCAGGCAGGCTATTCTAACTGTACAAAACCACCTCTAATACATCTTGGAGATAAATGGTTACCAGAATGCTGGATTTAATCCTTGCTCCAGTGGTCTGAATGTGTGTACGGATGAGCACACAGGAAAGAGTTCTTTCAGAGGACTTCACTCTGCACCTGAAAGTCCCTGCCTCTCTGCTGACAACTGTAAACTGGCCTTGTGTTTAATCCCAATAGTTATTTACAGCTAAGGATTTACTCCTAATAGGGAGTCATTGGGATACTTTATGGTACCATTAAGAGCATTTTCAACTAATCCAACTGACTAATCCAGTCTCATTGCAGTTAATTTCAAGCCCATAACTTGCTAGTGCCTGATAAGGGCAAAAAGCCACTGACTTCTTCAAGGATTCTGGCTCTGTCACAGGATTGTGTGTCCGTAATCTACTGTTGCTGACTCTGTCTTCCCTTTCAGCATCTACGTTCCCTCATTCTCCTCTTTGCTGGGATTCTTCCTTCTCAGGTTATGGGCTAAGGATACTTATACTTTCCTGACCTTAAATCCCAAATGATTTTACTGTATAAAAATCTATTAAACTCTCAAATAAACAAGTCAAATACCTGCACAATGCTATAACTTCTCAGCTTTCTCATTTAAAAGTGCTCTTTTAATTTCTGTGCCTTGTAGTGTTGCTATAGTCACTTGAAAAACTCCAGTCCTCACAGAAACATTTGCATAGGTCTTTGACTAAAAATTTACACGGAAATCCTATTTCTTGCTTATGTGCCATTCTATATTGATTATTTGAATTTTAAAAAGCATAATATAGGCTTAGAGAAGGATGCCTTACAACATCCAGGCAAGAAAACAGGGAGACCTAAGTGATTTCATAGTCTCTTTTAATTTAAATTTCTAGGAAATAATAATGATGCTCTTGTAAGCCAGTGGACCATAAACAGTCAATGAACTGTTTCTTTCTCACAGTAAGTGCATAGTTATGTATGTAGTCTGTTATTACATTTACTGAAGCCACTGAAAGGATCACATGAGTCTACTAACATAGAGCAAATTTATGTATATATTTTAGCACCACATGATAATACTACTTTATTGATCAACCTGCCCAGTTTTTAAACAGAAAAATCCTGTTAGAATTTTCTTCTTTTTTTTTTGGGGGGTGGGGATGGTTGTTACTACACATACACACAAATACATACAAATTCCAGGTAACAGGATTTCTGTGAATTCTCTCTCATCAGAGAATTAACCACAGCCTTTAAACATTTACTCCTAAAGTTCATTACATCCCAGTAAAATTTTGCCTTGATTTTATTCCTTTATTTCCATACATCTGATATTTTCATGTTTTTTCTGCTATATCAGAATCTTCTGCTTATCTTGTATCTGTTGATCATGTGCTCTGTGACTGTCAGTTGTAATTCTTCTCTGTGATATCCTAGATGCCCAGGGCACCATATTTACTGCTATCTTCTTTCCAAACTGTTTATACCTTTGCTCTGAAACCCCTCCAGATTTTAAGTCAGCTTCTTAATTGTATACTTGAGAAGTGTTTTCAGTAATGCTAAATAACAAAGCAACACTGATCCCTCCAACAGCCTAACTTGTAAAATCACCAGGGATAATTTGGGGTAATATCTGGTTACCATAAACTAAGGCTAATTGGAGTTAACTGCTTTTGCTTTATCAGCTTCTATAAATACAGTCCTACTTAAACTATTTGATTAGTTTACACAGAATCAATGTGAGAATTATACAGCTAATGAAGTCATCACATTTGTATATTTTTTAAATTAGAACACTGAATTATTCATCTCCTTTTTTCTTTTTTCTCCTTGCCTTTCAATCATCTGGAATTTCCTAATTGTTTTAAGTTGTATTAGAAGTCAACATTGAGGAACCAGGAAGCTTGTCACCCTTTTCATTTTTCGCTCTTTGGGAGAGGAGGTTGCTCAGATCTCGTTTTAAAACTAGCCTGCTATAGAACCTGCAGCTTCTGATTTACTGTTAGTGTGAAAAGTATTTCATCAGCAGCCTTGGAAATGACTGTGTTTATTTCATTTTTTCAAATAGAGAGCAGAAATATTTATTCAATAGAAAAGGCAAATATATATTATTTATGATATATTATTTCAATCTAGTATGAGAAAAGTAATATTATTAGGATTTCTTTTGTTCTCCGTGTAGTTAAAAACCTCTTTTATATGGTAGTTTGTAAGGTTTTCCTTTTGTGTTTTTGCTTCTTTATCAACTTTTCACCATTCTTAGTTTCCAATTTATATTCATTGCTAATATTGGCCCTATTTTGCTATTTGTTACAGAGGCATAGAATCGTGGAACGATTTGGGTTGGAAGGGACCACAAACATCATCCAGTTCCAACTCCCAACCCTGCCACAGGTAGGGATACTTTCCACTAGACTAAAGTTTCCCAAAGCCCCATCTGACCTGGCCTTGAACACTTCCAGGGATGGAGCACCTGCCTTCTCTAGGAGAACCGTTTCAGTGCCTCACCACCTTCACAGCAAAGAATTTATTCCTAATATCTAATCTAAACCTACTCTCTTTCAGTTTGAAGCCATTCTTTCCTGCTCTGTCACTACACATCCTTGCAAAAGGTCTCTCTACAGGTCTCTTGTAGGTCTCCTTTAGGGACTACAAAAAAGTTATATAAATAATGGTTGCACACACCCCCACCCCCCCTCAAAACTGGTCTCACAAGTCTAGCTGGATCAGCTTAGGAGACCCAATACTTTGACACTTTTGGGGGAACAGGGGGCCAAAGGGGGTCAGAAACCAGAGGTCTCCCATCTTACCCATCCTTTTCCAGTTACATCTGTGCAAAAACCTGTTTCTCTGAGGATAAGAAAATGGGGAAAAGTGGCTCTGCACTTTTTTCTTTTGTATATATGAAATTACACCATGAAAGATTCAGGGACTCAAATCCACTGTTGTAGTAGTTTTACAAAAACAAACAATTTCATTGAATTGCACTGGATACCCAATCCTGTGGTGGTAGAATTACTCTCTCTGGAAAAATTCAATTTAATCCAGCTGGAACAAAAAGGTTTTACAGGACACTCCCAATGTTTCAGAGAGGACTTCATGGTCCCTTATCTAGGGTTTTCCAGACTTGTGTATGGAGTAGCACAAGCAGAAGCTCCTACTCCCTGAGTTAATTCAACTCCAACATACATCTGTCACCATCAGAAATTCCAGGCCAAGCATTCAAAAGGGTTTTGAGATGGTTTTACATCTTCTCTACCAGCTGCTACTTGTTTCACCCTATTCAAGCTCCACTGAAATTTTCCAAAATGAATCTTTTCCCCCCATTCTTTCCTCAACAATAAGGCAAACATRGAAATATGCTGGATCCGAGGACCCCACACACAAAAGACGCACAACGTGGTGCAGGGTGGAGAACAAAAGTAACCCACATATGTTTTACCACCRTTGGTCAAAAGGCCAAGTAGACAAGTTCTCCTGATTTCAGTGTTAGTGTATTTTATACACTGTCTATACATTTAACACATGTACATTGCTCTTATTTAGTTTTTTATAATTTTTTTTAACCACAGGATAATAAACCTTGCTATTTGCAATATATAACAGTAATATATCCACATTAAAATAAATACTATTTTTGGGGAGTTTTTTGTTTGTTGGGGTTTTTTGGGTTTTTTTAATACTTRCAGAAAGCATCCAGGCTTCAGTGTGTGAGTTATAACACACAGAAGAGCTCTTTCATTCAGTAGTTCTTTCAATCTTTGCCGCTTTCCTCTAGTCAAGCTTTGACAATCTGCCTTGTTGCCCACCTACCTCTCTCTCCCCTACACTGCCAAGCGCTCCAAGCTTCCCTATCCCAGGATATCTATTGCAGCACTGCCCTCTCTTCTGYATCTACGGCCCCATTCTCCTCTCACACCAGTGCAATGTGGAGTTACTCCAGAGAGGTGGCAGCTGGTAGCTTTCTCTAGCAGTTTCCAAAACTACAAAAGTTTCAGAGCACAATACATTTCAATAGTGCGCAGGATATTCTAGRGCAGACTGACTATAGAAACTGTTTCTTTTTGTACAGGAGAAAGCTGCTGTTCCATTTGGTTGATGAAGCATTTGTTTTCCCATTTTTACTTCAGAAAATACTATAGAACAGGTGTGGTGCCAATGTTTGTATGTTATATACCATATTTATCTGATAGAAGGTGATTCTTATCAAAAAACAAACCAGATTTATGGCTGATTTTAGGAGAATAACAGAAGGATCCGGCATAGATGGTAACCCCCAGTTCCAGTTGTTTACCATGTCTCAACACACCTACCATATGCCATCACATCTGGAATGATGRCCTTTTCCCTGTCAGTGTGCTCTGCACACATTTTGTGAAACACTGGGGCTGTTACCCCCGACAAGAAAGGTCTCGGCTTTAACAGGAGGCTTCAGCAATTTTTCTTATTTTTATGATACCTTTTGTTTCTGCACTTACTCTTTCAGCACTTAAAATCTCCAAGTWGTTAGGGTAAAGTTTGATCCACTCCCTTGTCTGACCTGGAGGCTCAGCCACAGAAGTAYAGCTCTCATCCACCCTTCTTTGACACAATTCTTTATGGTTTTCACATCGACTCCCATGTAAGACTAATATTGACCATAACTGAGACATGTTAGGGCTCTGCTGCTCCACAAAGAGCCAGACTGGTGGATAAAGATTTGTCTTTTTCTTTGTGCCTTCTTTCTCAATACATCAGATTTGGGAAAATCTAGTTAAATCTATTTATCAGTCACATTTCTACTGATAACTAATTTAGATCAGAACTCTTCRCAGATCTGTGACATTGTACTAATTAAAGCTTTCAGCTTACACATGGATTTGTGTAAAGAGCTTAATTGTTCCTGCATAATAAAGCATAAGAAGCTGTGGTTGCTGATATGCATACAAGCATTTATTGATTAGCTTCCTTATCAGAAATTTCTTTGTCCAGATGAGATTTACGATTATACACAACACTTTTTAATTATTTAAATGKCTTCTTTAGCAATGCTGATAATGTTCAGAAAGCTCTGCGGTGTGAGAATTTAACTGTCAGCTGCTTCAGCAAGACTATTTGATGATAATGTGTAATGCAAACATAGCAGACAGGTACTTAAGGAGCTAATGATCCTGTTCTCGTGTAGAACACCGTAGTTTGTAGCCATCACTGACTACTGTCCTACCTCGATTAATTTTCACAAACATTCAGATGTTCAAGAAACATTCAACAGAGACTAAAACCTGATTCAGAAATAGCTGCACTTTAGAACATGTCAATTCTCTTCACCTTTTACCCATCCAATTTTTCCTAAATGTGCAGTCATTCTGTTGGATATTCTAACCACATCCATCATTCTAGTAGTTTCCATTAAAGGCAAAAATAACTTCAAATTCATGGTTTTCTTCTTCAGCCTATACTTCATATCAGTAAAATTGGGTTGGAATTTCCTACTATCTGCTTCTAGAACACTTCTTAAATAATTTTAAAGGTATWCTTAAAAAAAAAAAAGAACAATTTTGTAAGTCACTGCTGAGGAGATATTTATTTGCAAAAGTACTTCTAGTGGATAATACAGGATGGGTCAATTATAGAAAAATATGACATAATGGCAAAAAATTACTGGAAAATTCATGGGAGTCTAAAGACCACAAAATACAAGAATTATTCACAGAACAAAGATGTCATGTATTTCATTGTCTCAGCCTGGTTCTCCTCTTACAAAAAGAAAATTTTATCCTTTAAATAATTATCAGTACTTGGAAATGGGGGAATTCTTGAATTCAACAAAACTTAGTTATCACGAAATAACACAGGTAAGAATATAAWTCAGTGGATAATGTTTTCATAGATTATTTTGGCAAATTATTTATTTTTATTAATACTATATTCAGCAATTATTTTTTTTTATAAATTGTTTCAGTTTTGAACAGAGTTCTAAAGTAACATGAAAATTTGAACATTTTTATATATAGAACCACAGATTATCTTTTCATTACAGGCTGTGATAATAARTTTGCATTTTTTTAACATCAAGCTGCAAAATACCTAGAAATGTTTTCATGAACTAGGATGGCTTTCCTGGGAAAAGTGGAGAATTTAAGAACCCAAATTTACTCAAGGATTCTAATGGAACAAAAAATTTACTTGTATTAGTATTCCTACAGTATTCAGGGGGGTTAGTCATGTTTAAAGTCAGCGCTACAGTGCTTTGCTGAATTAATCTCCAGATATAGTAAAATGATGCTTTAWGTTCAGCCTTGAACACAGAGAGGAACATAATATCACTTATCCAAGTGCTTTGAGAAGAAAACAAGTAAAAGTAAAAAAAAAGCAACTGAGAAGGGAGCCATCTGCTACGTACTTCAAAAAGTTAGTCTAACTGAGAAGTTAGGCTGTCCCTGCCCCAGAAAGTATGTAATATAAATAAGCAAGACAGAAAACTATTGAAAAAGAATTACTTACACAAGCTGAAAGAACAGACATAGTTGGCAAGCACTGTGTCAGTACCATATTTTGTTTAAAGAAGTTTCATTTTCTTTTTGTCTTGTGATGGATTCTGTTTATCAGAGTAGCASAGGGAGGAGGACAAAGGTAAGAGAAAATGAGAGGTACTGACCAACAAGAAAAAAGGAGGACGGCAGCAGGTAGTAAGAAAGAAGGAACAGGATCTGGCTGATGTTTAGAGAAAGCCTGTAATCAGCACAGGAAAGTGAGCATACAGCAAAAGAACTGGGGAAGTATGTTAGCTGTTCCTAATTCTTSAATTTCCAGTTCATCTGCTTGACAGGTTTGGTTTTTTTTAGCTCTTCTATTCCCTCAAGGTTGCAAGACTAAAAGAAATGCATAAAAGCACAYGCCTGGAAAGCACTTCCGCAACAGGGAGTGCTTGACTTTTCCACTTCCTGGGCCTTGTCCAGGATACAAATGTCCAACACATACACCTACACCTATACAACACCTCAGGCTTGTTGCGTTGTGATGTTTCTTTTTCCTCACAACCACAGGTTACCAGAGCAAGCATAATTTGAGAATGCAGTTTTTCTGAGATGAGCGGAACAATTTGCCACCTGAAAGGGGAAGCGAGAAGGAGGAAGGGGGAAGGAAGGGAAGGGAAGGGAAGGGAAGGGAAGGGAAGGG